>WBNO01008885.1:33459-102557 GCA_013400575.1 Peucedramus taeniatus
TATATATAAAAATGTGTGTGTGTGCGTGTGTGTGTGGCTTATTTCAGTCACTCACTCAAGCAGTTTCCACAAGCCAAGCCAAGGAATCACCCTGAAGAGCAGAGAGAAAATGAAAGTATTTCTATCACAGTGGCCTTGGTGGTTTCCTACAAGCAAGAGTATTTCAGAGTAAATCTCTGAGAGATTTCTGAGGCTGCCTCTGAGTTTAGGCCACCAGGCAGATCCTCTTCATGTGGAGAAGCTCCCTGGTGGTCTCGTGCCTCAGTCACTGTCCCCCCACAGCAGGGCAAGCGTGGGCTGCGACGTGTGAGCCCAGCATGGACCAGTTTGTGCCAGTTTCCCCAGCTGAAGCTCAGCTCTCTGGCCACATGAAGGGTTTTGCTGTGCTTGTGGTTGTGCTTCTGTTTCTCTTAACGTACACAGAGCCTGAGCTAAACTGGAAAATTCTGAGCTGCTTATTTCCATTCTTAATGCTTTGGAGAGAACTCTGGGAATGGGAGCTGTGCCCACGGGGAAGCCTGCCAAAAACACTCTTCCAAAGCTCTGGATGTGACATGAAAAAACAAGTTCAGATTCAGATATCTTTTGACTCTAAACCAGCTGGGAAAATGTGGATATTCTATTGATTGACTGGGACTAATTAGTGGAAACAGAAAAAGGAAACATCAGATTTATTTAATATCTTCATTAATTCTCATAAATGACAAGAACTGAGGGGAAAGTGAAGGTTATGGCAAATCTCCTTTAACCCTTTCAGAAGTTGCTCATTTTGCTATTAACAGGGAAAATTAAAGATGTTTAGAAGATGTTTTCCAAATGTCAGAAGCAGAAAAAGACTGACTCTGCAGTAACTTGCATCTCTCCTCCACTGAGCCCATAATTCCCTTTGCTATTGCAGAATGACTAACAGCATCAGGCTCAGCTTTCCAATAGTATTTTTCAGTGTGATTCATAATCCTGAGTAATTTCCACACCACCACTGACATGTCTATTTGTACCTGTATTTTATGGGCAACACACCCAGGGAACACAGAAGCTCCAAGTGTTATCTGAGGTTTCACAAGGGGAAAACAAAATTCTCTTTATCGGTGTCGTAAAGGAAGAACAAAGCCCTCACCAAAACAGTGCTACAGCAAGAAGGAAAACTCCTGAGTGTTCACAAACCAAGACGTTTTAAGGAGGATTCTCAAGGAGAATGGAAAATAAATTTTAAGCACAGGAGGAGCCTGAATGAAAAATTACAGCTGGAAGTGGGGAAAGCAGGTAAAAGAGTAACAGGCCTATATCCTGAATAGGGGAAACAGGTAAGTGTTTAAACTCCTGAATACAAAGAGCCCTCTCCTGAGGCCAGACCTCTTGGCAGCTGTGCCAGTGATGGGACCCAAAAGCCCAAAATCCCAGACATGTTCCCAGCAGCGTCCTTGGAATCCGGCCAAGGAAACAAAACTTGTAGCTCCACGTCCAACATCTGAGTCACAAACTGGGTGTTGGAACCCCAAAGCCAGAGGAGGAGGCCCACAGGGAAATGTTCCCATCTGCCCAGGATCAGGGGAAGCCTGGAAGAAACCAAAGCACAGCCTGGCTTTGGAGGGCAGCAGGAATTGTGGTGAGGTTTCACAAGCAAAGCTTGGGGTTCCTTGGGGCAAGACACGGACTGGAAGGAAATCCAGCATTTCCTAAGTCTGGCTCTCTAAAGTCACATCCAACAGTTTTTCTTATCATGAATATCTTGTTTCAAAGCCCAGGGACTCCCCTGGGACTAATCTCAGTTCAGAACTGGGCACAGGGATTGGCAGGATCAGCAGGGACACAGGGCAGGAGCTCTTGTAGGTTTAGATACATCCCCCTAGTTTCTGGTATAAATCCATGGAATCCTGCTAAATTATGTCAAGGATTAATTTGATCCCTCATGGTTCCACAGGAAGCTTTTGATCCTACCTTGTTTTTGAGATTGCTGACCAAAACAGAAGCTTAGAAAAAAGCCCACCCTTTAATATTACATAGATTGGTAACTTCAAACTGTTGGAATTCACTGCTGCTGGAAATGAATACCCATTCCTACCTCCCTGTCACAGCCTGGGGATGAATATCCTCTAGGACCTTATGGCAGAAGGTTTTAATGGAAAATTTTATGATTTAAGCAGTGAAAATGACATTTTTATGGCATATTGCTTCTTATAAGTAATGAAGGAAACCTGGCTAATCAGACCCTGGCAGAGCCAGACAACTCAGCCATGCAGCAAAGCAATGACTTCAGTCACAGCTGCCACTTAGGCCCAGCCTGTCACCAACACCTCAGCTGATGTCTGTGTATTGCAAATCACCTTTCAGCAGGTACAAACTGGCATCTCCTTCAGTGGGGATGGCTGAGGTGTTCCTGACATATTTCCTCTTTGGAAAGCAATTTTCCCACTGTTTTTTTTTTTTTTTTTGTGTCACAATTGAAGAAATCCTGTATCTGCAGATGTAGATATCAAGTGCAGCTCCTCCAAAATAATTTGAATGCCACTGATTTGTTCTAGCTGAGGATGTGCTCCTCGTGGTACAAACTGCAGGGAACAGAGAACTGCCAGTGGAAAGAATGTGCTGCTGGGGCTCCTCTTGTAAAGCCAAATTAGACAATTCAAGCCCATATCAGGGCTCCTTGGAAGCAGCCTCAGAGCACTAAACCCAGCTCTGAACCTCTTTGTGCTCTGGAGTCCTTTAAACGGGCACCAGTGGGGCTGCTGCCCTTAAGAGAAAATAGATTTTCCACAGTAAATCCCAATTTTGGGGGTTTAATATCTCAGCTGATTTAAAGTGTGTCTAATATAACTTTTTGTTTACTTTGCCTGTGAAAGAAATTGCCCCTTTTAGCTGTCAAGCAGCAAATAAACCAAGGAATTATAGTCTGAGCCACAGCACCTAAGGAATAATCTGCATTTCGTGACTTGTAGCTCTGAATGTGGGTAAATATAACCATTTTATAAATAACCCCCTGTGTGTAACAAATATTTCCTGGGACAGAAAAGAAAGGGTTGAATAGAGCAAGCTTTACTCAGGATCTCTCTGCTATTGTTTTCTACACTTGAATGTTCTTTTTATGAGAGTTGTGGTGTTTAATCCAGTTTAGTATTTTCCAGGAAATCGGTTGCTGCTTAAACATGTATTCAAATTCCAAGTTCATTGAGAACTTGAAAAGCAAAATTTAACACAAGGGCTGGAATTCTGTAATGATCCAGCAATTGGCAAAAGCAAACTCTTGGTTCCCAGGAGAATGAAAGAGCCAAACCCAGATATTTCTCCTAATTAGAGATGAAAACATTATTAAATATCCCAAAAATTGAAAGCATATGTAACTGCTATAAGGTGGGTGTTTTACTGGAAAAATAACTGACAGCCATGCTAAATGTCTGTGTGTTCTGATGTAAGAATTCAGCAGGAGATTAAGAACACATTTTGCTGGGAGACATGTCTAAACACTAACATTTACACAGGCTGAAAATAGGCCTCTCTAGGTAGGGTCAAGTGAGACAACCCACCATGGATGGACACCAAATTGGCAGCTCCTAGACAGTGATTTTTTTAAAATTACAAAAGAATCTCCATTCAATAGAAAAAATGGATTTCCCTACTCTGTGTTCACTCACATCCTGACACCCCTTCTGTAAATGGACCTACAGATCCCTGCCAGCTGATTCCACAGCTCTTCCTTTGTGGAAATAGGTGTTTGATAATGTTTATTAAAAGAGTTTTGAACTTGAAAGGAATATTACCAAGGATTTTATTCAATGATTTTGTATTGCTCTACCTATTTACTCAGAAGAGAGACTGTCCCTACACTGAACATCCACACTGCTGTGCAAACACAGAAAAGATTTTTGGTGTGATACTCTGGCTTTGCATTGCCCAGATGCACTGAGCAAACTCACTGGGATGAAGTGAGAATTTCTCCCATTCCAAATGATTTCAGATGAGAGTGGAGCATCATAACTAAATAAAAATTACGTGGTGACTTGGGCTTGCATCCTCTTAGCTCATGGGAGCATTCTTCTCTTCCCCCTAATATTTAATGTATGTGTTGGGGTCAGCCAGGAGAGAATCATGGCAGTCACTATGGAGGTGTTCAGAATAATATTAATCTGCAATAGGGATTTACCATTCCTCTTCTAAAATTGTCAGGTGTTCCTAATTCCACACCATTTTTGACAGAGCACTTGGCTGAGTAAGACTACCTAGGGCTTGTGGCATGTCCTGAAGGATTCTACACACAAAATCACTCCTTTCCTGCTTGGGGAACAATGGCCAGAGAAAGGCACCCTTTGGCTCTCTCCCTAAATTAGTCACAGCTCTTTGGCACAGCCCAGCAGCTTTCAGCCCAGACTAAAGTGTGAGTTTCACATGTCACTGTGCATAACAGGCTGGAATTTGGGCTATTCAAGTCACTCACCAGCTTGGGTCATTGAGATTAATTTCTGGTTGCAATGAAAAGAGAAATGAGTTCATTTTGTGATGCTTAGCTGTCTAAAAAGCCAGTAAAATACAAATGGAAATGTACAGAAATAGGTATTTTTAAAAGAGCTCAAGGATAACACAGTATTAACCCTTAAATTTGTTATAATCTCTGGAATTCAACCAGCTCAGGCCTGCCAAGAGTATCCAGGGAGAATCACATTTGAATGGCATCTGCTGAGTTTCCTTATTCAAAGGGAAATATATGAAAAAGGAATAAAAGTACAATGGCCAAACTTATCTAATTGCCCTTAGAGAGTCCTGCTTTCAGAGATTATCTGTGCAGGCAAGGTCAGCCATCCAATTTTTTTTTGGAAAAGTGGGGATAAACGTGGGCAGGAGCACTGAGCTCTCGAGGCCACTTCCTCAGCAGGGAGGCAGAGCAGTCACCTGGCACTGCCTGGCTCTGGGAGCACTGCAGCAGTGGGGCAGGGAAATGCAAGTTCTGCTGGAAGCACTACAGCTCTTGGCTGGGGATTCAAAGGCTGGAACATTTGGAGACTTGCACATCACAGACATAAACAAGCAAGGAACAGAAAAACACTGTGTACAATTCAGAGAGAAAAGCTCTGGTGTCCAGAATCCACAGTAAGCTTGGAAGGACAGAATGTGCTTTAAAATAATTTCCATTTCATAATACAGATGAGTCACCTAAGCAGTGATTATTCCAAGAATTTCCATGTTTGCTGGGATTAATCCTGGGGGCTGTTTGGTGCCTCAGAACTCTCTGACCATGAGGCTCTAAGGCTGGCACTGAGCTCTAAAATCACTCCCATGTCATTTCCATCTCTTGTCCTGCAGAAATCTGCCAACATCATTTGCATGTGGAAGCAGATGAAGACACAGATATACCTTTGCCCCACGTGGTTTTGCTGTGAAAGTCAAGCCATGCCACGTGGGGAAGGTAAATCTTCCTGACATGGGGATCTGTACACACCTCCATCCTACACATGGCTAATTATCTGCACAAATGTTCCCTCTTAAATCCATGCATTTGAAGTATTTTACTGATCTCAGTGATATACTGAATAGTTAATTCTGAATAGAAACAGAGATAACAAATGAAATTAAAGATTTTTTTTTTAAACTAGCGACTGCAATTTGATATTTAAGAGCAGCATTTTCATGTGTTATTTTTAAATAACAGGTCTTCAGGAGCCTATTTTGCAGTCTGGCTCATTAAAAATCAATAGAACTTAAATGTCACAAGTCACCTGTGAAAACAAGACATGCTCCTTGTCATTTAAAGAGATAATTAGGTCTCACAATACACAGCCACCAGTTCAGAAGCAGAAATGTTTACAGGTGCCCTGTCTAGACAGCCCCACTGAGCATTTCCATGTACTGCTCCCTGCAGTTTGAATTTATATCCAGTTATTACTGGACACAGTGTGAGCTTCTTGTGCTTCTTAGAAAGTTTGGAGGATAAAAAAAAGTCAAATACTCACAGAGCCAAAATTAAAAATTGCATCATCTCTGAATATCTTCTTTCCACATCTTAAATGGTCTGGATTGAGATATTCCTAGGAGAGAGGGAAAACAGTAATTTTAAAGTTCTTGGATGTGCTGCTTTTGGGCAACTCTTCAATACAAATAAAAACGTGTGCAACTGTACTTTGTATCAAATTCTCTTCTCAGTTTTACTGGGAACCAAGGTGATTTGTGCCAGGAGCTGTGAGCAGGAAAATTGGCCTTTCATCTGCCACTTTCCTGGAGGCAAGGCAAGATTTTTAACTGTCAAATTCAGTCATCAAATGCAAAGTAACATTTGTTTTAATCCACCTAAGTTACAGGAGATGTTGATTCAGTTGACTGTGTCTTAAAACAAAAATAATGAAAGGCACACATATAATTGAAGAATTTTTTTGGTGGTTTTTTTTAACAAGAAAGCAGAGCATCAAACCAGCATCAGTTACTGTCAGGAATGGAAATGCAGGAATTCAAAAAAAAGAGTACAAAAGGAAAAGCTAAGGAATAAAGTTTCTTTCACAGAGAGCTTACAAAGTGGCTGCATGTATTTATGTTCTGATAAGACTGGGGTTTAGAGACAAGACAGTGCTTTTCTTGTTTGTTTTTGCAGTCAATCCACTTCTTTTGACTTCAAATGTCTTTGCAGCATTCTGTGTTATTCTCTCATCCAAGCTTAAAAATCCTATTTGAGCATTATTCTGCTGTAATAACATTGCTATAAAATACATGCCAAGATAATTTTTCATGATAACTATTAATGAGTGTTCAGTCAAAAAGAATTAATAAATAGGTGAGGATTTTTCTTCTTTTCAATAAGATTTGATCTGGATTTTTAATTTAAAAACTGTCCAAGTGAATTAACAGCCACTGATGAGGAGATCTTCAGCAAAATCATCCATTTTGTTCAGAAACTCCTGGCAGGATGTACAGGCTGTACTTGAAGGCCACCACTCAATCCAGGTGCTGGAGTCCAGAGGGTACTGAAATCTAAGAAGACAACAGAAAATTATCATTTGCTGCTAAGATTTGAGAAGCAAAATGTCAAACAGAAAAAAAAATTACAATATGGAAGTGCTTGCTCTGTGTTCATAATCCTGCTTTAAGTGTGCACATCTGATACCACATTGTGTGACTGTTGGTTGAATACTTTCAAAATTGAATCAATTCTGTACCTCACAAGAATTATTACATACAAACACTTTAAGATTAAATCTCAACATATCCTGGTAGTAAATTACTCACTTGAAACTGTAACCAATGCTTATCTTCAGGGCTTCTTTCCCCATGATCAAATACTGCTCTCCTGGGTTCAATTCAACTTCTGTGCAAGTCTTCTTTTTAACAAAGGTTATTTCATTATTTTTTTGAGCAAAAGCCTGCCCTGAAGTAAAAAAACAAACAAAAAAAATCAAGAATTGGACAATTACACAGAAAGAATTCCCAGTAATTCATATATTAGACAGAAAATACTAAAATGTTCTATGGTACTGCACAGCCAGGGGATCTCTTTTGCCACTGTTCTATAACAGGAACATTTGATTATATAAAACATGTGCCTTGTAAAAGAATTTTCAGTTAAATCTGAATGGCAAATAAGCCTTGTGCACATTAAAGAATTGTATATTATAGTGATTTTAAGGAAATATGGGATGCTTAAACTCAGAAGGAGTAAACATCAGCTTCAGTTCCAGAGGCCCTATGAGCAACAGGTAAGACAGTGAGTGCCCAAGAGCATCCCAACTCCTTTCTCCCAGGAGCAGAAACATGGAACTCACCCCTTTTATAGAGGTCCAGAAGATTTGCAGAATACTTCACAAAAAAACCCTCCTCACTGCGAGATAAGATGTTCACTTTATAAACTGCAGAATGACACAAAGCAGAACATGGTTATTCCTTGTTCCTGCCATGCATCTTGAGTGTCTTAGAGATGCTCAGAGGGAGAATTTTGTGTCCCTTTACAACCCTGATTTCTGGGAATACAATGGTTAGAGGGGCAGAAAGCACTGGGAAGTCCTACCTACACCTAATCTCAGGGAAGCTGTGGGTAGAACTCACCTTTCTCTACATTACTCTGTGCCACTGGGAACCACACTGAATTTCTAACCACTACAGCTGTAATTTGAACAAGATGTTTTGCAGCAGCAGCAGACAGAGCAAACAGCCATTTCAGAGCAGGGAAAGAGGCAGTGAAAGCCCCATTACCATAAGCAGTGTCCCTCTGGCAGGCAGCCTCTCTCCTGCTCTCAGCAGTTACTGACCCGTCGAGTCTCTCCTGGACTTTACCACACTCAGCTGTGAGGGGAAAGGGAAAGGCAAAGGTAAGAGAATGCCAGCATATGTCCCCAAAGAAAACATGCATTTCCATCATCCTGCATGGGATAATTAACTGAGCAACACCATCAGTATGGGATTGCATGCTGGAACAGTGAATATTTAAAATACAAAATAATGCCCTCAAACACCGGAATTAATCCAGTCAGACTTCCATGATCACACTGCACAAGCTTTAAATTTCTTTTTTAATGTAAAATTTGGAAGGGAAACAGCTGTGTTCTTGTGAGCACTTTTTCTTTGAGTTCCATGTGGTTTTGTTCAAAGTACTACACTGTATTTTCCCACCAAGTAAAATGAAAAAACGTCTTCAAATAAAGCTTACCTTCCATGCATTTGCATTCATCTCCTTCACACAATCTCACGAGTTTTTCATTTCCATAGGGGTTATAAAGTATGGTGCATCTTTTGTCTAGAAGATCCAGAAAGAAATAACAAATACATGTAGAAAATCAAAGTCTAAGATGTCAACACTGAAACTTGGCGAAGCAAAAGTGACCTGAGCTTCAAATAAAATGGAGTAAAAAATCTGTTAAAGATGGGAAAATGTAATTCTTTGGGAGGAATACAGAGCTAAAAGCCAAACAAGGATGTGAAGAGCTGCAACACATACCTGGTGCATGATATTCATACACAGTGAAGGTGGCAGGGTTCAGCATTCCAACCCGGAAAAGCTCACTGATCCTGAAGCCAACACACAGGAACTTGTGAGCTGGCACCTGTTGGAGAGACACATGAATTAAGGAGCTCTAAAGGAGGCAAAATGATTCCAAAGAGTAAAAGCAGTGCTTACAGTCAGGAAAGGGGTAACATACAGAGTCTATCTGCAGGAGAACATGCCCATCTTTTATCTCATAATCTGCTATCAGCTGATCAACTCCACTCGCAAGCTGCAGGGCACAGAAAAAGATGAAGAACAGTAAATATTACAGCTCTGTCATATAAAGCCAGTAAGAGAAAAACCATTCTTGAATACTTGCAGTAGATAAATCCTCTGGATTGGCTTCCACTCCACTGACCAGCCCTATGTCCATCACAGCATGAGCAGAGCCCGACCGGGGCTCCCTGGCACTGGGCCTGTACCTGAATTAGATTAAAGCCAGTATTAGTTAATTGTAACTGAAATGAAACAGCCCTATATGAATGTGATCCCAGAAAAACCTGAGGAAAATTCTGTCAACATTTAGGCCACAGTAAACTCGTAATGAAGCCAAACAGTCCAGATGAATCCATTCAGATTTATGCCAATACCACGCACGAAGAAGCTTTTAATGCTTATGTTCCAGGAGAACCCAAATATAACTTGAAAACTCCTTCCCACAGAGACCATGACCTCTGGCTCTAATTCTGTTTACACATGTACATAACAGTGAAGAAACAGAAAGAAAAGATCAGGAGAGCTGGTGGAATTATTAATAAAAACCCCTCAGCTGCACTTACTTTGCACAAGCCTCCAGGCGCCCCAGGGGTTCCCCATCTCCTTTTATGCGACCTGTTCGTGCCAAGTGGAGCCAAAGAATTTCAGAACTCTCCAGAAGCAGCAGCCCAAAACTCTCACAGAGCATTTTCATAGTTGGAAATTAATTCTTTACATTGTTTTGGTGGCTATTTTTATAGGAATTCATTATCTAGCCACAAACAAATGACATTTACCTCTTTGGTAATTCAGGTGAAATGATGGCTTTGAGGTTTAATGTAATTTATTGTTGTGTTTATATTACTTAAACTCAGAAATTGGTTCTGTCCCCTGTTGTAATTGGACTAGAATTCTCAGAACTGTGTAGAACTCATTGTAACCTCTCCCACTCCCCATCTTATTTCTTTCTTCTAACTCTCCCACCTGTAAAAACTCTTCCATAAATGACTAAAAATGAACCTAATAGAAATAAATTAAATATTAATTCTATTCACAAAAAGGCAAGCATTTCAAACAGGGCTAAAAAAGCTTTTAGCAATTTCTTTTCCAGTTTTGCACTTAGAAAGTGGCAGAATTTATTTTTTTCTTAATAAAAAACACTCATAAAAAGCCCAGGATTTTTCCCCTCCTTCCCTTGCACTGACCTGAGTAGCAACATTTAAAATTATATTAACCCTTTACCATCATCTCTTTTGGGAACAATCTTCAGCTCAAAGTTACAGGACTCTTCAGAAGTACCAATGGTGTTATACACTGTCCTCACCTGCACACCACAAAAAAATCAGACAAAACAGAAGCAGCATTAAACAATCCTCAAAACTGGCATAAAACTGTAAAAACGCACACTGGGAAGAATAGAAACAAGTCTGGTTTATTGGTAATATAAAAATACCAGCAAAGCAGAGCCAATAAATTATCAGCTTAGAAGGAAATGGGGAGTTCTTGAGCAAAACCATAGCATATTAAGAAAAAAGAAATTCCATTTTAAAAAACTGGTTGCATACTTACATTTACTGTAGCTATGCCAGTGCTGCTGCCAGTGCTTACATACAGATCATCATGCAAAGGTGCCTAAATAATTGGTGAAGAACAAGAAGTTACACATTAATAATAAAGATTAGCAACAATTAGCAACAATTCAGGTCAGCTGATCTGCTTGTCTTGCTGACATTTCAAATACATAACAGATTCTGCAGAAACATTAAATTTAAATGAATATTCAAATATATTAAATACAACATAAACAAAGTCCTTAAGCATTTTCTATACCACATTACCAGCTTGTTATAAGAAAAACCAGCTATTTTAGCAGCTATTTCAAAGCTCAAATAATAATTTACCAAGATCCTAAGAATTCTGTTTTCCCTGTTTAAAGCAATGCTATTCACTCACTGTCATAGTTCTTCCCACGAAATTGTCTTCTGTCAGTTTAAATAAGTTTAGGGGTCCACCATTTTTGTAGGATACTTTAACATCCATGTCCAAATGCAGTCGTTTGACAAGAAGGGAATATTCAGTCAGGGCCTCAAGGGCATTAATAGTGTCCTGTCAGAAACCAATTATAAAGAATTAACTCCAGAGGTTCTATTTATAAAATTTCAGTTTATTTTAATGAAGTCAGATTTCCCAGAGACCAAGAATTTCATGGCAATGGAGCCACTTGATACTAATCCCATTCACAGGACTCTGATGTTGGCAGTGTGGTAATTTATAAAATAATTGTATTATAAAATAATTGTATTATCCTCTTCAAATGTTGCTATCACAGAATCATGGAATGGTTTGGGTTGGAAGGGACCTTAAAGCCCCTCTCATTCCAGAGACAACTCTCACCAGACCAGTTTTTGGTACCAGATTTTGGTACTTGAAGAACAAGGACAAAATATGTAAAAGCACACCTGAGTTGAATAAAATCCTCCCCCATGTCTCTGTTCTTCAGAGAGCCATTTGATGATGGGCTTGGCATAGTTTCCATCCCCTCTTAGCAAAGTAGTGAGCAAGGCATAGGCTGTGGTTTCAACCATTTCTGCAGTGACAGAGCTGGGCGTTGGCTGGTCTTGTGCTTTGAAAGCATCTTTCCAAAACCTGTAGATGGGAGGGTCACCTGCAGGAGGAGAAGAGGGTTCAGGTGCAAGCCCAGCAGCAGCTCTGCTACACCAGGTGAGGCACTGGAGATGGGCAGGAGCTCACTCTGCACCTACCAGGGATGGAAACCCACCTCTCCTATGCTAAAAACCTGGTGTTTGCAAAGTGCTGAGTACAGATGAGATGCTGAGGGGGACAGGGCTGGCTAGGAGCAGGGGGAATGGAGCAGTACCTGTGACAAAGGCCTCTCTCTTCAGGGCAGAGAAGGCCGCCCGTGCCGCGCGGGCGTTGGGGTCCAGCAGGGCCAGCGCGTAGGCGGTGATGGCCACCGTGAAGGGGCTCTGGGCCAGCTGCATGTTCTGCACCAAATAATCCCCTGCTCTGCTCCTGGCATCGTGGATTTTCTGAAAACATGGACAGCTTACAGCTCACAGCCATCACACTGACCCTAAAGAAGCACAGCTTCTCTGTCAGGACCATACAGATATAGAATGTCTTCTACAATGGCTTATAACAAATCCAGAGTTCCTTGTTGTTCTTTGGCTGGCTTTGAAAGACAAAGACTAACAAAGCAAATAAATCTGTGAAACTGAAAAGAAACTCCTGATTTTTTAAAAACAAATGTTAAAGAAAAGGGAAGAAATAAGACGCCCAGAACACACCCACTGGCAGAAATAATAATAATGTTTACCTGAGTAGGGCATATTTTCATTGACTTGTCAATTCCAATAATAGAAAATGCTGTGAGATACAAAGATTTTTCTTTAGCTTCTCGAGGTAATGTACCCTACAAAAATCAAATAATAAAAATAATGAAATAGAAATAAAAGTTCATTTAAATAAATAGAACTTCTCACTGTTAAGTTGTGGAAACAAATAGAAATTCCTGTAAAAACTATCAGTTTAGTTAAACCTGAAAATACATTGGCTCTTTGGAAGATAATAGTTCATTTGTAAAAAAGAAACCAAAACATATGAAATTATTCACGAGCCAGGACTATTAGATTGCGAAATAAACCTAAACATTCTTTTTCTGAATATTAAGAAGTGGCAAGCAGCTACTTTTTGTGGGAAAACAGAAAGGTCTGCAAGATTGTGCTGGGCTTTAAATGAATTTAGAATAAAGAGAAAAGCTGTCTTGATGTGTTTTAATGAAATATAGCCTAAAATATTAAACACTTTATCTCCTGGTGCCTTCAGCTGTTACTGCCTAAGCACAGAAAAGGTTTGGGTTTCCTACCTGCAGTTTCACTGGTTGGTAGTTTGAAAATTCATTGAATGACCCATCTGACATCTGACAGTTGTCAATCAGCCACAGAAGAGAGTCACAAATAGACATTTGATCAAGATCAATGTATTGGTTCACTTGTCCAAGGATCCTTAAAGTAAAAGCTGTCAACCTGCCAAGGGAAGCAAAGAGATCCTGCTAGATTAGATTGGCAGGTACTGCAGAGGGCACACACAAATTTACACTGCTTAGGACTCTGTATCCTACACACTCCCACAGTTCAAAGGGATAATGAAGGTTAATTTTAAATTTAACTGAACAAATGGGCAGTAACTACTGAAATAATTTTAAACCAGGATCAATTCCCATGTTTCAGGGTATGAACTTATTACATACCAAAGCCATTTTGGTTGTCATGGTGTGAATTATGGACACAAAAAAAGGCTTGGCAAGGGAAAGCAAGGAATCAAAAGATTTTATTCAGAGTTGTAAGCCCTGCTTAAATCTACATCACACTCTTGTCTGGTGCTTACTGAAAATATGAAAGCAAAGGAGTGAAATAAGGCTTTTTCCAGCCCAAATCCCTTTCAGCTCACCATGTGCTAGCTTGCCCATTCTTCCACATGCTGTAGGAGCTGTCAGCATTCCTGAAGGATGAGATGCTCACAATTCCTGAGGGATACATCACGCACAAGGAAAGTTACAAGAATCATATTTTCTCCCTCAGACGCATCACCCTTCTCACTCAGCAAAGGACCTCTACAAAGGACCTCATGCTCCCCTGAAGCAAGAGAAGCAGCAGATTTTCCTACCTTCTTTCATCTTCCTCCTCATCTGGGTCCTGGAGCTCAGGGTCTCGGGGCCCAGTAAATGCCAATTATCCGACTCCTCCAGGTAGCGGAACACGTAAAACACTGGGGCAATGCTCATCAGCTCTGCCTCTGCACTGCCCCTGGGCAGGCTGCTCAGCATCTGCAGGCCCCTGGGGCTCAGCACTGTGGCAATCACTTCACCCATCAGATGTCCTGTGCAAGGAAAAAACCCCAAAACGGATTGAAACAACAGGTCGTGAATGCGAATCCAAGGGCAGAATCTATGGGCAAACATTCTTTAGGAAGTGTTAAAATTTCTGCATTAAAGGGGACTTGCAAAGCCTTCTCTCAAAAGAAGAAGAGAAAGTGAGATGACTTTAATACAAAATAGGAGGAAAAATACATATGCAGGGCATGAAAAGTTTCTATTTACCTTTTACACTGACACTTCTGTCAATTTGTGTTTTAGGGACCAGATTTAGTGGGACTCTGTATCGAAATTCTTGTCGTCTCTTGATTGCACCTGAGATTGAAGATGCACATATATATATATATATATATATTTATATAAAAAAAATACTGCACAATTTAAATCAACAGATGATTCAGCTGTAACTGACAGATTAAAAGTTACAACTGAGAATTAAGCAACCAAAACTTGAAAACCAGAAATATTCCCAAATGCACAGGCAAACAACATCAAGCTTTGAAAAGGAACAGGTGAAAACTCTTTATCTTTCTTTTGTTACAAAAAAAATCTGATCTGGACCTAAACTTTGTGGTTTCTTTGGTTAAATGAGAACATATTCTATTCCCATTAATAAAGCTGAGGAATGCTTACAATCATATACATTGTAAAAGATACATCTGAAGATTCCTTTAAGAAATTAATCCAAGATCCCATAAGCCAAGGCAGGAAATCCTTGGGAATGGACATATTTACAATATCTCAGGAAGGAGAAACTCCAAGTTTTTCACATTATGAAAAACTTGATTACCAAGAATCAAGACCAGGAAAAAATAACACAAAGACACATCATCAATTCTCTTACCATAAACACCCTGTGGATCCAAAGTGAAACCTGCATGGAGTTCTTTCTTAATGCCTTCTGGCTGGGATCATTATGAGGAAAGAGGTAGAAATAGAAACATTTTTGTTTAATCAAATATATCAGCTGAAACAACAGGTTAAACTCACAGTATTTTTGCCTTCTTTTTCTGTAGTCAAGTTTGACTTAACTGTTGTACACGTGAATTTTAGAGCTACAGCTCACACAATTCTTGAGAAAATTTAACAAAATATTTAAGTTAAACCTTAGGAAAGGAATAAATTGTGTTTCAGTGAAAACCCAAACCAAACAGAATAAAGTATTCTCCTTTGCTTACAAAGTTCTAATCTGTTTTTTTATACATGTAATCTTTCAGTTCATATAATCAAGGTTTAGAACTGAGTGTGCTCAAACATTCAGCCATTCATTTTTCCACTGCACACATCTCAGTGAATTCAAGAGCATTGTGCAATATTAAAATAAAGCAAAATTTCTATATTGACTCACTTGAACCCAATTTGAAATTCAAAAATGCTAAAAAACGTTGAGATTTTTTTCCTTACCATGACACGTAAAGTTTTAACTACAATTTCACTGTTCCTGGGGGTCAGCAGTGTAAAATTGACAGTGTGAAGACCCAATTCCAGCGGGAGGATCCGGAATGTAACTGCTGAGGAGGAACCAGCATCCAGATTCTTGAATTTACAGCTCTGCATCCTCGATCCAGCACTTGCAGAATCTCCAAAGGTACAGACTCCATTTCCAGCTGCTATTTTAACACAGAACTGAAAGGTGGAGAGATTTTAATGTTTCATTTCCATGGCAGGTACGACACCAGAGAAATATCAAATCCTGTACTGAGCATTCTGTTACTGCAATGCTACTTCTCTGTTTGCAGTACATAACACTGGCTTAAGGACTGAAGAAATCCCATCCAAGGATCTGTTTATATTGGATACTCACAGGAAAAATGCTTTTTTAGTTTATTATGTCAGTCCTTCCACAAAACTCATTAACAAAAATTACCTTAATTGCAGAGGCTTTATGGTTATAGACGGATCCTTTTAACTCAATTTGCTCCCCTCGTACCACGGAATAAGGAACATAAATGCTCAGGAAAATATCCTTCACAACTTGGATTTCCAAAGGTGCAGCAACACAAATGCCTGAGAGAATTAAAAACATGAAAGCAGAGTGTCTCATCCACCCTTCTTATAAACAAGTTTGAAAAAGTCTTGACATACTTTAGTGATGATTTATGATTTTTCATTGTGTACTTTGAGCAGTCCAAGCTTTTTAAAAGTTCCCAGGTTTTTGTTTCCTGACCCAAGCTGCTCTCACCACTCCTCACACCCCAGCTGACATACCAGGTTCTTCAGGTTTCTTCTTCCCAAAAAAATTCTCTGCTTGGATTGCCAAATCTCTTGGAAAATCTTAAGTCCCTAAGCTCCAGGTAGCAGGACAACATAAAGTTGTCCAGGGAAGAGTTACTCATTATTTTTTCTTTTTACTCTCTGTGAGCCACTGTCACACACAACACAGGCTTTGTTTTCCCAGTCACTGACACAACATGACATGAAGTGATTTACTTTTCCTAAAATACATCTTTTTTTTTTCTTTCCCTGTCTATCAACCAGAAAGTGAACATTTTAGAACATAAGAGGGTCTACAAAGCTTTCTGATTCTTTAGCTCCAAACTAGCTGGGCTGCAGTACCTACCTCTATCTGAAATGCCAACACCTTGTACTTCCCAGGTGGTCAGTGAATCAGGCAAGGTGACAGACAGAGTCTTGGACCTGTGTTAAAAGTGTTTTTACATTTATCCATTACCAATCACCATCTGTTAACATCACAGCTCATCACCAGCAACACTCTAAGAGAGACTCAGGGAAGCTCTGAGGAGAAAACAGGAATTCTGGATTTTGGTTTGAATAAACTTGGTTTTAGCTGATTTCACAGAAGCTGGTATTTAGCAAGGTCCAAAGTGAAAGGAAAAGTGGCTCAACAATCTGGGCACCACACAGCACAGGGAACATGGAGAGGAACATGGCAGGAATTGTTTGTTTGGATAAGACTCCATTTCAGCACACATCTCAGGTACAACTAAGGTTACCTAGTTTACCTCAGTTTCCCCACTTCCTTTCTGTAAAGTTGATTTGAGAAAAGCAGTACCTTGAAGAAACTTGGTGAACTTCCCATAACCAGCTTTCAGGGAAGTAGCTACGAACTTGTGCCTCATCCAGTTCCAAGAGAGCCTCAAAATCTGAAGAACATAAATAAAACAAGTAAAAAAAACCCTGATACAAGAAAAAAGGTATCTAAATACCCTCAGTCAAAAATCTGTGTTAATCCCACCTCATCCATTTACACATGTGAATACCTGTCCAATATCCTGACAGATCACCTTGTTAACAAGCAATTATAGGGAGATAATGTAAGACAAGGAATTTGACACTCCCACAGATCTTTCCTGAGGTATTACCCACTGGCTGTCTTGGGCTGGGCAAAGGATTAAAATTTGGCATTTGAGTTTACTCTTAATACTCTCTGATTGCTGTTTTGCTTGTTCCAAATGTGGGTGAACAGAATAGAGAGCTGAACACAATAAAGAACTGCTCTCCTGCCCACCTCAGGGATATATAGCCAACGTTTTGGGAGAATGGTAAAACTCTGTCTGGAATAAGCCTGACAGGTACCAGGGAGGGGTTAACAGGTTCCATCACCCTGTCTGGAATAACCCTGACAGGTACCAGGGAGGGGTTAACAGGTTCCATCACCCTGTCTGGAATAACCCTGACAGGTACCAGGGAGGGGTTAAGAGGTTCCATCACCTCTCCATCTCCCTGTTCTGCTGGAGCAGGAGACCCAGAGCTCTCATACTCACGCATTCTGGCCAATATCAGGAGCTTATTTGGCTCTTCCAGCCGCAGCTTGTTGGCAAATTCACAGCAATCTGTGAATGCAGAAATGCACTTCTGGTTCCTCCGAATCCTCTGAGCTCTCTCCCTGCAGGTCTCAGAGACTGGATAAGCTTTTACTCCAGCCATGCAGCACTTCCGGGCTTCTGGATCTCGGTATTTGGCCACTGAAATAAAAATAAAACAATTCACTTCCTTGAGATGAAGTTTTTATTTCCAAATGGATGTGATTTTTTTTCATAATGATATACATAGAAATATTTGTAACACCTTCTTTGAGTATCTTTTCCTTGAAGTCAGACCGTTTGGTTCTTAACACTTCATTGCAAGGTTCACCTGTCCAGAAAAATAAAAAAGCACACACAACATAAACTTTTCTTGTAATAGCATTGTCCTTTTAAAAATAACTCCACAAAACCACATTCCAAATGCACGAAACTTTTTATGTTTGCTGTTTTAATTACATAGAGGTATTTTCATTTTGATTACAGTAACTGTTCCACAAGATGTATTCCCCCCCTCGAAAATCATCAGTATATGCATCCCCTTGAGTTCCAAGGTAATAACTGAGAATGACAATGGAACATTTCAGACAGGGCACAGCTCCATGCCTGGACCACAGGGATGTACCTGCTTCCTCTGAGTCATCAGCATTTGCATTAGTGAGGAAGGTGAGCCCGGCCATCCTGAACACGGCAATGTTGTTCTGTCCTCCCCCAGCCCCACAGCCAAGGTCACTCTTCTCCAGCTGCAGCATGATCTGAGGAGAAACACACATGCCATGCCACCAGAATGTCTTCAGAACACAGCCTGGAAGGGCTCTTTGTGAAAAAAAGGAAGATCATACTCTCCATGGCTCCTTGAGCAAGGAGCTCTCCACTGTAACCTATTTTTGGCCAGCTCTGTGGAGTTCTGATGAGAGAGGTCAGATCTGCTTTTAAAACCACAATTTACATCTACTAATTCAAAAGACTGCAAACTAGTTTTTTAATAATTTTGAACTGTAGGTTTAAACAAACAACTTTCACTCTGGCTTGAATTGCTCTTCTGCCCATTTTCAGGCTGGCTGAGTGCATGACACGTATCAGTTACTGACTGAGAACATGAAACAAAGAGCAACTTGATTTTCTTTTATGGCTGCCACCTCACCTTTTCCATTGCTCTCCTCCTTCTTCCTGTGACTCCATATATTGCCTTGTCAATAGATGACAAAGCAACAAAGGAACTGGACTGGGTTTTCATGGTGAGTGATACAACCTCTGCTGGCTTCAGTGTCTCCTTGCTTGACTGCAGCTTAATCTATAAATTGGTAATAAATATTGGTGATTTTGAAAGCACATTGTTCTGAAATCAATCCAGCTGATGACAGACACTTATTATAATATTTTAAGTGTTAAAGAACTTGTGGAAGTCCAAGATAAAATCTGACCATAAAATGAATGCACACCCACAAATTTCAGTGCCCATTTTGCTACTCACATCAAGGCTATTCCCACATTTCTGTTCCACATTCAGCCAAACTGAATCAGCCACTAACTCTGCAGCTCCTTCTCCCATGACTATGTAGTAAACAATGAGACGTGCTGAAGGAACCATCTCTTGGGTTATCTGGAAAGTTAGATGTTCATATTCCAAATCCTTAATTCTCTCCTGAGTTCCAAAGCTCACTGTCTTCCCTTTTGATGTGATCTATAGTTTAAAAAAATGATGGAGGATAAAAAAGTCAAATTTTATATTCAGCCTATTTTTCACACGTAATAATTATTTGAATTTATATCTTCCACTAAAAAGAAGTGCTGCCTCTGCACTTCTTTTCCTTCATCTACATTTCACCTTCTGAAATAGCTCTTGAAACCAACACTACTTGTCCTCAATCCCAGTCAATGTCAGATAAGAATTTTTTTTTAAAAATAGGCCATATAAATATAAAATTTAAATATGAGACTGTTATTTTTTTCCCGATAAAACTGACAGATTGTATCTGAAAGGAAGCAGTTGCCTGAGCTGCAGTTATTCTATGCTGAGGATAGCTCTTGATTGTTGAGGTTTTTCATCCATGACCATCCATATTAAATTGCAATTCAATATTTTATGCAGAAACATCTGTTACTCACCAAATAGCTGTAGTGATGTATTTTATCAATGTAGTGACTTTGTGGATATACATTAATATTTATTACATCCCCCACTTCCAGGGTTTTGTGGTTTGAAGCCCAGTCAATATAGAGATAACTCTGACTCAGGGATGAATAAGCTTTTGCTTCATAGCTTTTACTTGCTTGGTTTTCATCTGAAAGATTTGGATCTGCAGTTTTTACCTGGAAAGATAATGAAATGTCTGAATAGTCTGAGTACAGAATGATACCTAAGCAAACAAGCAATGACAATACTAAAATCATTCCGCAATATGTTGTTCAGAGGGATTAATAAAAGAGAAGCCAGCTCAAGACCTTACCCTCGAAGAAATAATTATACCCTTGAAGAAATAATTTAATGGAACAATTTAACTCACTTGAAACTCCAACATTTTGCTGTTTGGTGGGATATTAACAACAAACAAAGCAGTTCCATCACTGATGCTTGTTTTTCTTCTCCCAGATTCTGAACCCTCTGATATCAACTCAGTCTCATCCATTTGCTCATTTAAGGATTTGGCAGTGACAGTTACAGGGACATTTCCAACAAAGTCATCCATGGTGTCTTTCACCTGCACCTGTTCATCAGGACAAAGAAATGGTGACATTTTTCAGGAAGAGTCTTCCAAGCTGCTCAGCTTTTTCTACAACAGGGAGTCAGAAAATGTACAAGTCAGTGGAAATTAAAGTGTGTTTATCAGACACAGAGTGATACAGAGAGAGAAAATGACACAGCTTGTGCATGATGGGGTCCAATGTGCACCCCCCCTGCTCCTGGGAACTGACCTTAATGAAGAAGGGAAGTCCAGGCTTCACAAAGAGAGGAGTGGCAATCAAACTCAGCTTGTAAGGAGAGACAGCAAACCTGACTCCAGTGAACTCCACCTCTCCACTGAGGCCACCTGATAAAACACAGAACCCCATGGAACAAATAGCCAAAAAGAGGTTTAATCCCTAACCATTTCTACAGTGAGAATGGGCTATTCTTTCTTACAAGTTTTTGGAAGAAGAACTGAATATTAAAGGAAGTCTGATATTACAAAAGCTAGCCTTAAAATTTTCTTTTCTAGTTCTGTTCACATTTGCAGAAGTGTTAAGAAAACTTTCAATTAAAGAGCAACTCACCCATAGACTCCAACACTGATACCACAATATATAAATATGAGCCATCCAGTGCTTCCAGACTGTCAAAACCTATAGAACTTGCTGCTCTCTTACTGTTAAAATTGATCTTAGCTACTCCATTTTCAATCTGGAAATGAAATAGAAATTATCACATTATAGTCAATAATTTAGAAATAATACATAGACCATATGTAGATTCAGTGTGTTTCTGTTCACTGTCTATTTTCAGAGAAAATCAAAGGCGGAGATGTTTTAATAAGAAATTCTTTATTCCCTAGAATTATTTTAAACTAATCAACCAATGGCACAAATTGCAAAGTTTGTGTGCAGGCTCATCAGGAGTTGGGGATAACACAGAGACATCTTCACTAAATGAGGAAAGGGGATAATTAGTGTAGAACAGACTCCCCAGAATAAATCAGCATAATTTTGATCTGCTTGTCTCCATTTGATTTCAGTTATTCTGTAATAGATAGCACTGAAGTTATTTCATATAAATTTTAATCACACAGTTTGGCCAGGAGAATAATTATAGCAGATGGAAATGCCATCGTCTCAGATGCTGCCTCTGAATTTCATTTCAAAGTGTATTTCTCTGTCCCTGATGACAGCCTTACACAGGAAAAGTCCACACTGGGGAGCTGTGGATGCAAATTACAACTTGAGGCCCATTCTCACCAAATTTAGTGGAAAAACTTCAGTGGGATTGGATCAGTTCAGAGTTATGCATGTGAATTCTACACAAACTCGATTTGCTGCTTCTTACCCTCGTTACATGCATTGCCTGAGGCATCATTCTTTTCTCACTTTCTTCAATTATTCCAAAACGAAGAAAAACATCAGCACTGGGAAGCTTTTTGTTGGAAAAATAGCTGAGAATAAAACAATATAAATGCTTTTAAGATTACTTTAATGGCTGCAACAAAGCATTTGTTTTTGAAGAAGAGTAATTGCCTAGGCAAGAGATGGAAAACAAATGTCTGTATTTTAAACACTTCTGTTGGAAAATAATCACTTTGAGAGAATTTTAAGAAGGGTAACTTAGATTTCTTACACAGCAGAAATGATTTTGATGAAAGAGCTTATTGAGGAAAGCAAAGAGGAAAAGTCTGGACTCAGGAGAATCATTCCTCAGGTAAAAGAAGAGGAGCTACAAAATATTCAGGATTCCAAGCCCAATTTCCTCACCTAGCTTTCACACCAATCCTGAAGTTCTCAAATTTATCAGAACTAATGAAGTTACTCTCTGGCTCGATGGTGATGGAAAAGCTTGGCATTGCTGCAAATTGAGTGGAAAAAAGGTCACTTGGGGGTGTTTTACCCATGAAGCCACAGGTGCTCAGCCACTGAAGAATCATGATCATTTCAAAGGGTTTGAGTTCCTGAAAACACTAAAAAGCAGGTTCACATCCATGGCACACCTTACCATATTCCTTAACTTCAAATTCTGCCACAGCTGAGGTCACAAAATCCTTCTTGTACTTGGCTTTAATCTTCCAAATTCCATACCTATGAAATACCAACAATCAAACAGTTTTTAAGATGAAAATTAATGATGAAGGCAAAAATTATTATTACTGCTTAATAATATTTCATGGTAGTAATATCTTAGAGAGAAAAATTCTGCAGCAGATTTTTGCAGGTGTTCAAGGCCTAATTTGAGCAGATTCTCTTTGATACATCACTTGACATCACAGCAGATCACTTTGATACATCATTTGACACTTATTTTAAAGCACTGAAATCAGTTATAAACCAGTTTTTCAAGCCCCTGCTATCATCCTTCTGCCATCTCAGCAATGCTTCAGCACCCTCTCAAGACTAAAATGAGAACTGAAGAGATTTTTTTTTATGCTGTTGTTCCTGGGAAAATGTTGGTGATTTGTATAAAACACATATGAAATATGAAATCCCCACGTCTTTGTCACTGTTTATATCTCTACAGTAGAAAGTTTAATTGTCAATAATGTTCTTTTTTAATTTTGCATTAAAATCCTACCACTCACTTTTCTTTAAGGAGAATACTCTGCCATAAGGTCCCTATTTATATCATGATTCCACCCTATGTGAAATGTTAGAAATCTCCAAGTTTCAAGTCATGCCCACCATGCAAAATCACTCTTTGACAGTCACTAAAAAAAGCATTATAATGCTAATAATTCACCAAAAAATATTAAATAAATCTACTTAGGATTAGGAGGAATCTTGAAGTCAGGAAAAGAAACTATTCCAGTAAAATCCTTTTCTTCCAGAATATCCACTTCTACTCCTTCAGGATCCTTGAAATGATAAGAGGACAGAATGAGCATTTACAGATTGTTCTTATCAAAAGCAGAATCTTCATCCTGGGATTTCAGAGGCACCCTGGCCATAATATATTTTTCTTAAGAGCTTCAAAGTATAAAACCACAAATTTTGTAGAAAAAACTCAGACTGAAATTCTGATAAAATACTTTACTCTGGTTCCTCCAAAGTGGAAAAGCAAAAGTTATGCTTAAAATAGCTAAAAAATTACTGTAATAACAAGCCAATTGTTAAAGGCTGAAAAATATGGTGGATACTGATTCTTTTTATATCTGAAATGAAACAAACAGTATAAAAGCCATATATTATTAAAGTTCCCTCAAAAATCCTTTTCCTAGATATTAATTTTTTTTCTATTCTGGAACAACTTCAGATGTGGGACTTGAAAACCTCTAGCCAACCTAGCAAAGTCAATTTAAGATCTTTTAAAAGATGTCTGGCTACCTGCAAAAACATCTGAAAGTTTTATTAAACATTGATTGCAATACTGATTTCCCATCTAGCTCCCTACCTTTATTTCTTATTAGAGCTACAAAATATTCATATTAAATTCAATTACAACTCACCACAAAAGTCAGGACAGTCTCTCTCTGAGCTGGCTGCAGTTCTTCATTCAGAGAGTAAACTCTGACTTTCACTGTAAGAATTCCAGCAATAAATCTCAAAATCAAAACAACCAGACAATTCACTATTTTTAACGAATTCCCAGAAATATCTTTCACTCTTTGTGCCACAAATTAGTGATTTAGGTGAGGAAGGCAGGGAGAAGTGATCAACTTTTACAGTATGATCAAATAATTAAAAGTATTGTCCTGCTGATAAAAAAAATGAAATATCAGCTGATGGCAATGCAACACAACCAAGAGCTTAAAGAACAATTAAATCCGATTTCCTTGGCAGAGTCAGCAGATGTTTAAAATTAAATACCAGCCAAGAGAAATAAGCATTATTTACCTGACTGATCAGGAGTATAAACCGGTTTGTCTGTATGGATAAAAAGAAACCCATTCTCATAGGAAACGGGAATTTTTTTAAATCTTGTAAAATGTGGAGAAACAGCTTCCAAATACAAATACTTGTCTGAAGTATCTGTTCTTGGTAAATCTATTGGTTGAACCTGGGGGAAATGAAAGAAAGGTTTTGGAAGATTATTACAATATTTTTCATGTATTTTTTCCTACAGTATTTTTTGATGCAAAGAGTATCTAAAAAGCAATTACCACCCTGTGGTTGAGTATCATTAAATAAAAACATCAACACTCACAAGGATTTATTCTTGCTTACATGATAGAGGATGGTTTGGAGTATTAAGCCATGGATATTCTGACATTTTGCATTTTATTTATGCCCAGAACTAAACCAGCAAAGTTCACAGCCCAGTAATGAGGTTACAACAATAGAAATGATCAGATTTCCATTTATGCACATGATGAATCCTGGTTACAACAAAGCTGCTGCTGTTGTTGGTACTTTGATTTGATTCTCTCTATTTTTAAAGTTATGGTAATGTTTCTAAAATAGTTTGATTCTATGCTTAACCTCAGTGTTGTTACACTGATTTTATTCAGTGTAACTTTAATTTCAGACCAAAAACTGGGGCATTAGCCTTCCTTCCCCAGTTTAAACAATGAAAACTTACTGAAACTTAATATTTTTTTAAGACTTATCACTGCATGTGATAATAAAAAGAGTGTAAGAAAGGTCTGAATTCCTTACTGTTAAAGTTACAGCATCTTGGAATTTGTTGGCTGGGGTTAGGGAAATCCGAGCAGACGAATACACAACAAGCTTATCTGGGAAGCTTTTCAGGGCAATATTCACTGGAAATTCCTCCTCGTAGCCAAAAGCTTGAACTACAATTTTCTCAGAGGCCCCAGCTCGGAAGATCTTTGGTGCTGTAAGGACATATCTGTAAATGGAATAGAAAATAGTAACAGCATCATGGAACTGGATTTCTTTCAGATTTCTTACTCCCCTTTGGAATTCAGTTACGTGCACAGCGTTAGAGCAAACAGGATAATCAGGTTATTGTAAGACACTAATTAAAATCCTATTTGGATTGGCTTTAGTTAAATTCTGAATTTATTTACCCAAAAGAGAGGACAGCAATCAAGTAACGTTTCCAGTAAATTCCATATTTGCTTTTACTTACGTTTTCTCTTGGCTAAAAGTCGTTCCAGAAAATAGCAAAACAATAAAATATATTAAAATAGTCATTGTGTCTGGGACAAGAGCAAAGCATAGATGTCAAGGAGGGTGGGTTAAACAGCCTCTGCTGTGGCTGAGCAGAAATGCCACCACCACATCTCAGTCACAGTTAATAATTAATGGCAGATCATTCCTTACTAAAACACTATTGCCACCTCCTGAGGAAGCCAGATCTGCTAAACTTAGTCCTTTTTTAATTTAAGATTTCAATTTTTAATATGTCCACAGCAATTCTGTGTCAGTCCTCACTTTCCTTCTGACAGCTGCCTAATAAAATAATTTTCCGAGGTAGAAAAAAATCCCAACAAACAAAAAAAATAGATTCAGTTTGTCCTTAGTATTTTTTTATATTAAAGTGAGTTTAATTTTGTGTCTGAAGCAAAAAAGCATTTGAGTTATATCAAATAATATGTGGATGTGTTTAGACCAGCATTATTTTTTCATTGTTTGGAAATAACTTTTCCCTTACAATTTTCTTTTAGTAATTTTTATTCTAGATTATGCCAACTTTCTGATCACTTCCATTACAAATAAAAACTGCAATATGGAAATATCAGGGCACGATATATCAACATGCACTATTTTAAATAGCCTTTTGCAAAAAAAAAAATTGAAAAAATTTGCAAAAAAACCCCCACAACCATTGATGGCAAAACCTTTGCAGGCCTGATATGTGGGATAGCACCTCAACAAATAGGTTTATGTAAAGTTAAATAAAGTTGTGCAAGAATGCTGAGGTTTAAACAAATATCGCGGTCAACCTTTACGGGAAAAGTGTTTACAAAACTGTTTCTGATCAATATAAAGTGAAATTACAATAAGGTCAGCTTCTCACCAAATGGAATGAACTAGAAGAGAAGTAATAATAGAATAAAAGCTTATAAAATGTAGGACGCTTAACGTTATTATAATGAGTTGCCAACATACGTATTGTTAAATACCAGTGGGATGGTATAAAAATTAAAAGGTGCAAATAGTGAGGGACACTGGGAAATGCTTTTAAAGTCTAACAGTACTCTGAAATAATGTTTTAAAAATCCAGTTATGCTCCTTCCCTACATTTTTCAGAAATACAACCTACTGGTTTTTCAACCCTGCATTTCACACTTAGATACAGATGCTAAAATAACACAGTCCAAGTGTTAAAGAGATTTATTTACACGCCTCTGTGAAAATGACTGTGTTTTAGACCGGACACGTGGAGTTTATAATTGTAAATAAACTGTGTATTTCCAATAAAGCCCATTTACATGCAATTTCGCAGTGAGATGCTAAAGTGACACACACACAGAGTACAGATAAGGAAAAAACACCTATCAGCAGAGTAGGTTTTATTGTTTATACAGCGGCTTGGGTTTGAAATAAACCAAAACCCCTCAAGGTTTTATTGTTTATACAGGGATTTGAACTTTATTTACCACAAATCCTCGAGGGCTCCCCTGAGGGGACGCGGCGGGAAATGGCGAGACGGGGGCGGGGCCTCAGCGGCGGGAAAGGCCCGGGGGCGGGGCCTCCGCCAAGCACCGCCCCTCAACCGCACCCGCCGTGGTCGCCGACCGGACAAGATGGCGGCGGGGCGGCCCCTCAGGGAGCGCCCTTAAAGGAGCCGCAGCGCCCGGGGCTCGGCGGTGCGGGCGGCGATCGCTCGCCGAGGGGACGTAGGCGGCGGAGAGGTGCGTTGGGAACCGGTGGCATCCTTCGGGAGCGCCGCGAAGCCGCCCTGCCCGCCCGTGCCGCGGCGAAGAGCGGTGAGACGGCGTTACCATGTCAACGCAGGTAATCAAAGCGGAGGCCTGAGGGGGCGGCCCGCGGCCGCGGCGGGATCGCCCTGCGGCGGTCACCGGCAGGGGATGGGGGCTGCGAGCACACGGGGCCCGATCCCCGCCCGGGGGTGTCACTGCGAAAGCACAGCCCGTCCTCAGGAAGCAGCGGTAAAACCACGAACTGCGCTCCTTGGAACATGAAGGAACGCCCCAATGTGGCTTTTCGGTAGCGCGCCAGCATCTTCTCCCTCTCCTGCTTCTTGCAGGCTCACTGTCCTGATCTTGTATGAATTATGTTTCCGAGTAATGGATGGAAAACAGTGGCCCTTGTTCTTGCCCCACCTTCCCTTGTCCTTTTTTCCTTTCCAATTTCTGAGAAAAAAAATCCATCACAATGAAGGATTCTCAAGGCACAATGTCATCACTCATAAAGCTCCAAGTTCCCCTAACAGAAGACTTTTCTGTCTTAAAGACTGTCTTAAAATGTGCTCCTTGTAGAGCGGGTGGAGGTGTTAGTAAAGCTCTGTCCCTTGGAGATGGTTGCTACAAGGGCTTTGTCACACAGAGTACATGACTTTTCCTGCACTTATCCCTGGGGAAATATGTTCATCACTGAGGGAGGTTTCTGTTAACATTCTCTGGAATTTCCCAGGCAGTCACAGGACAATTTGTTTGCAGAAAGGAAAACTCTGGGAATGCCTGTGCTAGACTGATCCTAATTTTTTTTTTCTCTCTGTTGCCTTTTTCTGCTTGCATTTGTTCTTACTGCAAAGTGGGTGATTTCAAGCTTTGGGAACAGTTGGGATCCAACCCTGGTTTGTGTCCCTGCTAGCTCTGTTAGCCTGAGCTGAGAGTATCTCCAGACCTGGCAGACTTTGTGTAAACCACAGCCTGCAGGACAGGAGGAAGATGAGCTGTAAACACAAAGCTGCTCAATCCCTGGGGCTGTGCTGTAGAAGGGTGGGAGTTTGAAGGTAAAATTCTTCCCAATGCCAGGAAAACTGGAAGCTGGCACCCACTGGAGATGTGTTTTTTGGCAGCTTCTGTAGCACCTTTGTTGTCATGCAAACCTTTTAAGATTTAGCTTTCTACAGACTCATACTTGTTTCAGTTCTTCCAGGTATTGCCATGTGATACCCAGCATTTCTGGCAATGATGAAAGGCTCTGTAAGGAAAGTTTCAGGCAGAAAACCACAGGCATCAGCATCCCTGATACCTCAGCCAATGTCACCTGTCACTTCAGGTGCCACATCTTCACGTCTTGGCCAGCAGATACCTCCAGCTGCTCCCAAAAGCATGGAGCAGAGGCCCCAACAATGGGATATTCCAGCAGAAAATGTTGGAGCTGCTTTTAAATTTCAGAAAGGTACTGTATAGTAAATAATACTGGTATCCAAGTACATACCACAAGCATTAAAAGCCAGTGTTGTGTGAATTGTGTGATTAAAGATATATGATCTGTTGGAAAGAAGCCAAAAAAATTGCTTTAATCTTTTTTTTTTAAACACAAATGTGGAAGTGGGAGTAATGAAAGCTGGGGAGAATAATGAGACTTTTACTCCTTCCTGTAAATGCTTCTGGGGGGATCATTTTCAATGTTTTTCCAGTATTCAGAGTAAAGAAAACAACAAATATAAAAATCATCAATCCTTTCTGTTTAATTTCAGGTGAAAATGGTGTTATCCCAGGGGTTAAGTACATAACTGAACCTCTTATAAAGGGTCTGTCAAAACAGCAAAATCTGGCATGTATAAGCTCACTGAATCTTTCTTCCCCAAAGGATGGGGACAAGAAATTTAAGGTAAGTTATTGGAAAAAATTGGAAATTAAACTAAGTTTAGAATAATTACCATTTATTGTTTAATAAAGGTTTATTTTTAAGTGGACGTAAACAGCACAGTCTGATTCTGTTAGCCTAGTTCTGCAACCAGCTTCTGCTAAAATGGAGACTTGAGCAAAAGAAAAAGAATTGGTTCATTAGAATGATGTTTAAAACAGATGTAATTTTTTAGGTTTTGGATTGTGCTGGTTTGGGTTGGTTTTGGTGTGGGTTTTTGTTTGTTTTTGTTTTTGTTTTTTTTTTTTTTATTTTAATTACATGTTCCTTTTTATGTAGATGAAGACTAGCCCACTGTAAATTTAAAATCCAGCTTTCCAACACTGTTGAAGACTGTACCTAAAGTGGGGTTACAGAATACCACAATGAACTGTGATTAATAAAATATTAGAATACTTGGTATTTTTAATTACTGTTTAATTTCTGTTTAAAAAAACCCAAACCCAATGCTAAGGGATTTTCTGTTCTTTAGTACATAGAAAATTTGGAAAAGTGCTCTAAACTAGAGGTGCTAAGCCTTAGTAACAACCAAATAGAGAAGATTGAGAAGTTGGATAAACTGCTGAAGCTGCGTGAGCTCAACTTGTCTGGCAACAGAATCAGGTAAGAGGAGACACCACAGGGCTGGGAGAGCCCAGGGTCAATAAAGCTGATTTTCCTTTCCTGCTTAAGTGAGTTCTCTCACAGGAATGAACACTTGGGCTGAGTTTCCCAACTGTATGTCGAGACTAAGAGGCTTTGAGGTCTTTTTAAAAAGCCCAAGCTCTGAGGTATCAGAGATATAAATAGTTCTGGATTTTTCTGTCAGTGTACATGGCTGTGGTTTAATTTGTTTTCCTTGGAAACCAAGCCAGAAGTGCAAGTTTCCAGATACCACAACGAAGAGTGGGCAATAACCCAATTAAGTGCATTAAAAATTAATTAAACTTTTACTGTTTATTACTACAGGTAATATAATAAGTTTTTCTTTTAGGAGAGGAAGCTGAATGGGCTTGATCAGGCAGGTCATAAATTCCCTGAATTGCTTTTGAACTCTTTTGAGAGCCTGGTGTCTTGTTGAAAGCGTTGAAGGGTAATGGTTCATGCAGTAGCAAAACTAAATTGCTTTTAATTTTTCTGTCAATGAATTATGATCTTTACTATTGTGAAACTACCTTTACAGCAGAGGAGCTGCCATTTCAGTAGAGACATTTACAATGGGGAAGTGAATAAAACCCCAGAGTTTGTTTCTACACATTGCATTCACACAACTTCCTCTCTCTAGTGGAATTGAAAAGGGCAAAGTAGCTTTTATCTCCTGCTCTATTTTCACACTTTGGTTATGTACAGCTCATATACACCCAAAAAATAGCACAGTCACAGGAGCACACCTTGCTGTACTTTGTTACAATACTCATGGTTTACTTATGTTCACACATACTCATAAAAAATGCTCAAGTAAACTACAATCTAGCATGGTTTCCTCAATAATTCTAATGAAAACACTAAAATGTAGCTCTTCATGGTGTCAGCTGATGCTTCCTTTAAATGGGAAAAAAAAACCCACAAAACAACTTTATTTTGATTGATCTTTGTCCCATTACGGTCTCGGGAGAGAAAGAGCAAATTTTGCCTATTAAAATGGAGTTAGCACACATTAAAATAGTGTTGATATTGAAATGAAGACATGCAAAATTAATGAGTTTGTGACAATGGCAGAAAATTGTGCTGTGATTTTTGGTCTTAATTTAGTACTTGTAAGTAAGCTGGTGTAATTTCATTTCAATTGTCCATGGCACTAAATAATGGTTTTGCTGGTTGCTTGGTTAATTAATTGTGACAGATTTTGTTGTAGTTTATCCATAAGGCCTCAGTTTCACTTTGAATTTGCTGTGGTTCATGAAAAATTCCATTTTTCTTCTCGTTTTCAGCAAAATTGAAGGCATAGACCATTTGCAGAACCTACAGAAGCTGAACCTGGCAGGGAATGAGATTGAGCACATTCCTGTGTGGGTAGGGAAGAAACTGAGATCCCTGCGCAGCCTGAATTTGAAACAGAATAAAGTGTCCTCAGTAAGTGATTATAGTTAGAAACAGGCATTGTTCAGTCTTTTCATGAAGTCAGCTGGGGTATTTACTCTGGGTAATTGCTGGGTGTCTTTCCACAGAGTCTGCTGTGAAATGCAGCAGTTGGGAGCTTAATAAAGTTACTGATCAGAGAAACTCCTGTTGGGCAGGTAGTGAAGGTACAAACCTGTATTATGTTGTTTGGGAAAGTATATTCATCCACAGGCCTTGATTTGCAGTTACACTCTTTGCAGTGACATTTTTTATAGAGGACATAATTTGATTTTAAGAAGTGACTTTAGTTATAATACTGTGTATTTTGGCAGGTTTTTAGAGATTATTCTGTAGCATAAAGGTTAAAATAAATATTTTAATACAGACCATTCTGCATAATCAGAAATTTACTCCTGGGGGGTTTAATTCTTCTCAGAAGGATGTCTAATCCTTGTTATGTTTCGCTTTGTAGCTCCATGATATAGCTAAACTAAAGCCTCTGCAAGATCTGACCTCTCTGTTCCTTGCTGGAAACCCAGTAGCAAGTCTGCCTCACTACTGCTTGTACACCATATTCCACCTGAGGGCACTGGAAAACCTGGATGGACAGCCAGTGACAAACCATGACAGGCAGGAAGCTCTGGAGAGGTTTAATTTGGGTAATAATCTGTTAAATCTAAAGTGAATGAGACAAAATTTAAAATTAGAAGGAAAAGATTTTTATTTTTCTATTGGAATGTTTCTCTGATTTTGTTCTTCAGAAGAGATAGAAAAATTAGAAAGAGAGTTGGAAAACACAAAAAAGGAGATGGAGAGCGTGAAACTCAGCCAGTCCAAAGTGCTTGAGCAACTTCAGCATCAAGATGAGCTCAACAAGTCACTAAAGGAAAAGGCTGTGCAGCAGAGACAAAGCTTTGAAGAGCTACAGAGGGACCTGGGCACCAAAAATGAGCTGGTAAGATAATCCCTGGCACTAAGGAAAGAAATCTTTGGACACAGCTGTCAGTGTGAGAGTTCAAATGACTGAAGATTTAGTTTTAAAATTGAGAGACTTCCAATTCTTTAGAGAGTGATTATTGACCTTCAATATTCTTTCTGTGGAAAAAGTTAAGTTTATGAAAGCAGCACTCAGTATCACTCCTGTGATTTATAGTCACTTCTTTGTCTGTTGATGGAAGGTTAAGCTGCTGGATTGCTGATGTTCTGAATATGCTGCACTGGTCAGACTCTAAAGTGCTGCTGCAATAAGGAAGAAAATTGCTACTTTTACAAAATACAAGATATGGACACAAGTTGTATGTCAGTAATAGCCTTGATTATTATTTTGGGTAATGCTCACCAGTTTAATTGTATTTTATTCACATCATCCTAAAGGCTTATGTTTGAATCTCTTTCATTGGTAGCCATAAAATGTAGGCAAAGTCCTACTGACTTACTGACTAGTGAGTGCTGGGTTGTGAATGACCTGATGGGAACTTAATATTTGGATTTTATCCTGTTAGACTTGTCCTCTAAAATTTTATCCTTCAGACTCTCATACCTGGCACTTCCACAGCTGTTTCTCTGAACACACACACACTAACCAGCAGTCTGCTTCTAAAATGAGGTTTGCAGTATAATGAGATTTAGCAGCAAATACTCTGCAGTCTGAACCCACTCTTCTCTTTTGGATGACAAACTTGGCTCGCTTCTGTCTCCCTTTAGCTGGTGTCTGGGTTTGTCACAGTCCCCTTCCTGCAGAGCCTTTGTTCCTCACTCAAGGTAGCCCCACTGTGCCCCTGGGTTGCATGGTTGCTTTTATTTCTAGGATGTATTTGCACGTTCCCTGAAGTAGCAACATTATTATGAAGTGTTCCAGTGAGATTTTATATCACTATGGTTTGGAATACAATTTTCGTGCTATTTTTTCCCCTTTTATCTGAAACAGAGTTAATTTTTGCATGACATTTATCAGGTTTTGAAATCTTTCTTTAAGCCTTTCCTGTTCTATTTCTTTTCCTCCATTAGTTCTGCTTTCCATTCTCTATTGGAATTGTGCTGCATGTTCTCCTTCAGGTATTCAGTGTGAAAAGTTGATTTAAAAAGAAATCACATGATGGACCTTTACTTAAAAATAACCTCAAAACCAATCTAGCACATGGTTAAGCTAAAATAAAATACATAGACTTTGTACTCTTGACAATTGAGATATTTTGGTTTTTTTACAGACCATGAGTGTTAATAGTCCTCATGCTCACTAGTAGCAGTAAATATATTCTGTATTTTGGCCTAGATTTTGCTAAAAATAAAAAGAAAATAAGCTTGTCACTTTGATGTACATAAACTTAAAGGCCTTTCATGTGATCATTTGTATTTTATTAATTGTGAGGCTTTTGTCTCCTCTTAGTCACCATTGTAAAATTGCCCTTTGTGATATCCTTGATCCTAAGCTGTGCTGTGAGCTTTGTTCCCACATTAAGGGCTGTGCCCTGCTCTCTGTGGAGCTGCAGTGTGTGTGCCAGTGGTGAGTGGATTCCAGTGAAGGACTCTCACTGGGGTTTGTGGTTCCTTAGCTGAAGCAGAAGACAGTGGAGCTGACCCGGGCTTGCCAGAAGCAGTATGAGCTGGAGCAGGAGCTGGCCTTTTACAAGATCGATGTCAAATTTGAGCCCTTGAATTATTTTCCCTCAGAGGTAATAATTTTAAAATCATGGATCTTTTTATTGCTGTTTCCCTTGATTCTTCAACTTGGAAAAGAAAAACCTCATTAGTTTTGCTATAATCTAATAGATACTGCTTTATTAAAGGCCCAACCTCTGTCATACTTGCAAACAAAAATGTCAGAATGAAATCCATAAGAAAAGATCAGTAGTCATTGACTACAAATAAGTTCTGTCTGAGTAAACTTAAGTGCAACAATGTAATGGACTAAAGATAATCTAAGTAAATTTAGTATACTAAGAAAAAGTTCCTCCAGACATCTGCAACAAACTGGGCACACCTCAGTTGGGTTTGTTTGGTTTTAATTCCATTATAAAATAACAATGTTCAAGGCCAGAAATGTAAAGTATAATCTGTCTTCCTCTTATTCTTCCAATTTCAAATTGCTTTTCCTTTTTATGCTTGATAAGAGAACTAAATGTGTGTTAAGAGTTGACTGCAGCCATAGTTCTGAGATAAACTGCTTTTTTTAGTTCTGAGATGACTGCTTCTTACATTTCAGGAGGTTGAACTTGATAATGTACCTGGTGAAAGTCCCTACATTGGCAAGGCCAGGTACAAAAGAAATATGTTTATAAGGGAAGGCTACATCTCTGACAAAGCTCAGCAGCTGCAGGTTGGGAAAATGCCACAGGAGGAGGATGACTCCTGTGGGAAACCCCAGCTGGAATCACATCTCCAAAGTCTAGATAAAATATTGCAGGATAAGGAAGAAAAGATTAATTCAGGTAAAACCTTATTTTTAATCAAATAAAGATAAAAACCTGTGTGTCAGTGTGGTTTATTCCAGTGGTCACATGCTTGACATCAGAATAGAAACAGTGTGTCAAAGGCTGGAGGTGCTGTGATTGTTAAACACTGCACTTGACGCATTTTTGGTGTCAAAACTGCTACAGTTTCTTACTGCTGTTATTTTAAGGTAACTCAGGAGGAGAGCATTACATGTTATTGAAAGCACAGTTCTAGGGAGGTTTCATATTTAATGCATGAATTTAATTGTGTAGTACTTGTTAAACAAACTTTGGACATACTTTCTGAGAAAGCAGAATGTATCAGCTGTGATTATCACTGTGTTAATGCTGTGCTGATGAACATGTTCATACACTGCTGGGTATCAGTGTTATACACAATTTTATAATGTATTTTGTGGGTTTGTGGGTTTTGTGTTGGGTTTCTTTCATCTGCAGCACAAAGAAGATTAGAAGAACTGCAAAGTGAAATTGGAGATGCAGAGCAACAAGTGCTGAAAGTAACAGGGGAACTGCAACAACTGGAGGATGCTCTGGCTCAGAAAAAAGTAAGTTTTTCCACAAAGAGCAAGGGAAGATGTTTGAAGCGGTGTTGATGTAAGAAAATACAACTTTTCCTCCCCATTCTTATAAAGAGGCCACCTGTACAGGCATAAATCCACATGTCAAGCCTCAGAAAAACCTTCCAGGTTTTAGAGAGCTTGTTCATAAATCAGCTGTTAGAGCTGTAGTGCAGTTCATGGCATCTGTTCCATGTGTTGCTGCTGATTTATTGTTGACTTCCCCAGAACCCTTTGGAAGAATCTGCTGTGTGGGTTGAGTTGTGCAGCTGATAAGCAATGTGGCTACAGAATTGGCAGCAAGAATGAATTTATCAGCATTAAACTAAAACAGCATCTTCCACTTCTTCAACTGTCATCAATTATTGCTATTTTTAGTTTTTAAACTTTCCTGAAAATCAGTGACCTGGATCATCTTTATTTAAATGTTAAATATATTCTTGATCATATGTGTATTTCCAAACTCTCAATGCCCTAATGCTGTCTCCAGATCTCCCAGGCCAGCAAGGAAGCAATTGAACAGAAATTGACTGAAAAGTTACAAATCCTGCAGGAGCTACGCAAGGAAACCTTAGAACTGGAAAAACAAATAGATAAACAGAAAAGAGAAATAGGGAAAACTCAGAAAGAGCTTGAAGATTTGCAGAGTTCTCTTGGTTCTGTAAATCCTGAGGATCCAAGGCATGTAAGTAACACCAGAATCTGAAGTTTTATATACTGTGCAATGGACTAAAGGCAGCTTTAGCAGGTGACCATTCACTCGTGCCTGTTTCATGAGATAGATTTTTTGCCGTTTATCAAAGTCATTAACTTATTATTTGAAAGTTAAAAAATCTTTACAATTAAAAAATCCCACCAAACCAACCAGCTTTGGTGAAACACTTGAACAGCTCATTTTCCCAGCTGTAGAGCACTTTAAGAACTAAATCTTTATGCTTTGCACAAAGACGCTGGGCAGAGCCTTGCAGACAATTTCTGTGTAAAAAATCCTTCATGCATCTTTTTGTGGAGTCTGGCCTTAAAGGTTTTTAAAGATCTGTGTCTGGCAGTGCTTATCCAGCCTGTTTGGTGGGGACTGATGGCCTTTCTCTGCTGTCACCTCCAGTCCTGAGAGGATCAGCAAGGCCCCAGAGGTCACATCTGCTGGGGCTGGGGTGCCAAAGAGAGCCAGAGCTTCCACCTAACTTTATGATCATCAGGGATGCAGGACTTTTTCTGACTTAGAACTGTGTTCAGGTACAGCAAACACTTACAGAAATTAAACGAAAATGAAACTGAATTATCTTTAATAGTGTTTTTTAAAATGTCTCTAAACGAAAGTTTTTCAGGCCAGCTGGATGCTTGTAAGTGAGAAATGAAAGTATTTTTATGCTTGGCTCCGTTTTCAGCAGAGGCTCGCAAACCCTTGTTTAAAAAGCTCCTTTTGTATTTTAAACTTCCTTTCCTCGGCTGTTGGGTGGCAGAAGAGCCGAGCGCGTTCCGGGAAGGCTCCCGGGGGAATGGCGGGTCCGGGGCAGGAGCGGGCCCGGCCCTTCCCGCGGCCGCCCCTCGCTTCGAATCACAACACAGGAAGCGGCGTGCGGGCCAACGGCCGGGAACGGGGCTGGGAACGGGAACGGGGCTGGGAACGGGACCGGGAGCGGGGCTGGGAACGGGACCGGGGCTGGGACCGGGAACGGGGCTGGGAACGGGGCTGGGACCGGGAACGGGAACGGGGCTGGGAACGGGAACGGGGCTGGGAACGGGACCGGGAGCGGAGCGGGCAGCGGAGCCAGGGCGGCAGCTCCAGCTCCGGCCCCCGCCCCGGCCCCCGTGGGGACTCTGCTCAATTCCTGCCCGTGCTGAAGCTCCCGGTGCTTTATTCAAATGAATTCCCGCTCAGGGGTGGGGCGTTCTGCAAATGCTGTCTCAGGAAGAAAAGACAAAGGCAAAGCTGTAAGTGGTCGGGGACTTGTGGCTTTTTGCTTCTTTTGAAAGTTGCGTTTTTGGTGCCATTCAGCAGCTGCAGCAAGATGGCTGAGTGGCAGCGGCTCGAGTTTTACTTGTTGATATTTCGCTTTTGAAAGCTGCAGGGCAGTTTGTGTTTAGCAAGGTGACAAGTTGAGCTGTGCTGATATGGATGTTTAAATTAACTTCCGGTTTAATCCATTAAATATACAAGAAACTTTGGTTTTACCCATTTACTTTTGTTATGGAAGCAACTTTGTAAGTATTCTTTTTTCTGAGAACTCATTTAAGTTTTCTACTGCTAGCTCAATTTATGTTTTCAAGTAGTGAGAAAAACATGCAGTTAATCATGACAGTATAATTCTGTATTTTCCCAAGTTTCTGGTGTTTGGGTTGTTTCTGAGCGATTTCACACTGGTAAGAAATAACACTTTATTCTGTTGATAACCAAGTTTTTGTAAACAGCTGAAACAATCAGTTAATTCATACTAAATGCATTAAGTCCTTGCCAAAGTCTGTGTGAGCTGTGTGATGTATCTGCCAGATATATTTTCATAAAATAAGATTTACTTACTAATATTTACTCAGTAACTGTAAAGTTAGCCTGATTTGCTGTTTATCCAGAGTATTTTCATTCAAGTGCTGACCTGACATGTTCTAAAGCATCATCTGCTGTGAGAGCAATGCAGGATGACAGGATTAAAGGTTCTGGGAGAAATCATGTTTGCTCTTGACTGAGAGAGGAAGTGGTAGAACAAAATGTAAAGGCAGGAAGAAAGATAGTAGCCATGAGTACTAATTTATAAATGCAGCCTTTATTCAGCCTGCAAACAATGCTGGTAGTCACAGATTGCTGCTTATCTGGGGTCCTTTGTGGGGCAGGACTGAGGGGAAATACCAACAAGTAACAAACCCCAAAGCACCACAATGTGTGCTGAGCTTGTGGCTTTTCTTGCTGATAGTGGGACACTGCAGAACTGAGACAAAATCCCAATTTGATGTTTTAAATCTGTGTTAATGCCCTGTTTTACCTTTCTGTTACTTGACAGGCTCACATGAAAGCCCAAAAAGCAAGTAAAGAACAGCACCTGGATATAATGAACAAACACTGCCAGCAGCTGGAGACTCGCCTGGATGAGATGCTCTCCAGGATTGCCAGGGAAACTGAGGAAATCAAGGATTTGGAGCAGCAGCTCACTGATGGTAAACTTTAATTTTTGTCTTAAAGTATTTCTTGTACTTAGGGCAACATGACAATTGAAATGAGGATTGATTTATCTCTGCTCAAATGAAATACAGAATATGTACAAAAATGCTAAAAAACTATTCTTAAATGATGTAAAATGAAGCTCTGTGTGCTCACCTCACTTCTACCTGCTTGGGAAAGGGGGGCAGGAATGCCCAAAGAGCTGCAATTTCTTTTAACTCTTGCAGTGGCCAGGTTAACACAGTAATACTGGGAACCCTACCCTTAAAACCAGTATTTTCTCGTTGAGTTCTAGGCACTTGTTTTAACTTACTCCAATGGTGAAGGAAGGCTGTTTGGTTTGTTTGGTAAATAAATGTGGCTTCTTAACTACCTTGAATTAATTTTGCATTCCTGCAGGTCAAATAGCAACAAATGAAGCATTGAAAAGGGATTTGGAAAGTATTATCATTGGCTTACAGGAATACCTGCAGAGTGTGAAGAATCAGGCAAAACAGGCCAATGAGGAGTGTAAGAAGTTGCAGAAGGAAAAAGAATCTTTGCTGGGAAGATTGGCAGGTCTGGAGGAGGATAAAAACAACCTGGAAGTGGTTGCCATGGATGCAGAAAATATGAGAAAAGTAAGGCTTAATACCTCTTTTCCCAAGTTTAGATATCTAAGAATAAACTTGAAAAAGTAAGCTGGTGATCAGATTGGGACTAGGGAAGCACAATTCTTTGGACAAAATAATTTCTGATATGGTAACATCATGAGATGTGCCCACACACCTCAAGAATAGAATCTGGCCTTTAAAACCAGTTGTAAGAGACATGCAGTAAATCTGTGCTTTGTGGGAGATGGCTCAGAAATGCAGGTTTCACCTTGCAGACATCACTGCAAATGGATTTGCAGGTGACACCGTGGGGAATGGCATCATGAAACCTCTGACATTGGCCAGGGGTGTGAGTCAGCAGCTGGGATCTGTCCTGTCAGCCAGTGACACAGAGCTGTCTGGGCATCCTGATGAGTGCTGTGTGAACCTGAACTCCTGGGACAATTATGTTTCACTTCCAGCTCCGTCTTTCTAACCTGGGTGTAGATTTTGGACAGCCAGTGGCACCACTGACCTGACCTTGCACCCGCCTCCAGGTTTTAATGGAGTTCCTGAGTTAAAGGGAAGGGAGGCAAATACTCCTAAATTTTGGCTCTCCCATGTACATCCTTCTAAAATGGGTATTAAATTCCAGGAAATTGCAATGCTGGAGAGTTCACTGCAGGAGCAGAGAGAGATAAATGAGTCCCTGCAAGGTGCTCAGGGGAAGGTCAGCGCCCACAAGGCTGAGCTGGAGGCTCAATTAAGAGAGAGAGATGCTGAAGCCAGGCAGCAAAAAGAAGAATTTGAAAGACTGAAACAACTTAGCCAGGTAAGAACAGAGCTTTAGTGCTGCCAGAGGTGTTAGCTACCCCAGGACACCTCATCTCCAAGGTTAAATCACAAACTGCTGGTTTAGGTGTGTCCCCACAGTTTTCTGGGATTTAGAACTTTGCTCTGAAGCGAGGTCCAGATAGTTTGCTTGGGGTTGCTTTGTTGGATCTTTTTTAGGTGTTCTCATATTGTTACTGTTTTAAGAAATACATCTGTTGTGTGTTTGGGTGACAGGTTGGGAGTGGGGATATTAATCTGGAGGTTTTGTGGTTTTGTAGATGGAACTGTCAGCCCTGCAGGATGAACTTGAAAAGGAAAGACAACTGTTAGAGAATGCTCAGACCAAAGCACAACTGGCAGAAGAAAAGGAACAACAAAACTACAAGCTGCATTTACAGTTCAAGCAATTGCAGGTGAAGTTTTTGGTGTATTAAAAATCCTAGCTTTTATCACTTGTGGATTTGTTTGCTTACATTTGTGTGGATTTTTTTGGTCTATTTTTAGGGAGACAATAATTTCCTAAAACAACAGCTTAAAGATCTTCAGAATCAGCTAAACCATGCAGTTGGTAACTTAATTCACCCTGAGGATGTCATGGCTTGTATAAATGAACTCAGGCAAAAGCTACAGACAGGAGCAGGAGAGATGAAGTGAGTAAAATAAAAGTGCAGTGTGAGATTTGAGCATGTGAAAGGGGCAGGACAAGAGGAAATGGCCCCAAGTTGTGCCAGGGAAGGTTCAGGTTGGATATCTGGGAGATTTTCCTCACTGAAAGTCTTGCTGCCCAGGGCAGTGGTGGAGTCACCAGCACTGGAGAGATTTAAAAAATATTTAGATGTGGCACTTGGGGACATGGGTTAGTGGTGGCCTTGGTAGTCCTGGGGCAGTGGTTGGCTTTGATGAACTCAGAGGGCTTTTCCAACCTAACCTGAATGAATCACACAGCATCTCTCAAACTTGCCCTGTTTGTCATTAATGATTTCAGTATCTGGGATCACAACTTAAAATCACTGTTTTCTGTCTTGGAACCTGGATTGGTTCTCTTTCAGGTGTCCAAATTCAGCTGATATTTTAGGGAAAAACCTTGCAAGTCTGCAGAAAGAATTCAATGACCTCCTTGCTGATGCACAGAAGGAAAAAGAGAAAGCACGGGCTGGACAGAGACAGTTGCAGGAAGAAATGATATCCCAGCAGGAAAAACTGGAAGAAATACAGGAGAAATACAGACAGGCACGTATTGAACAACAAAAGCAAGAGTGAGACAATTTCAGCTTAGTGTAAATAATGGAACCTACAGCTGAAGGATCAAGTTTCATTTGATGAAGCTTTGCTGTGCTCTGTCCTTTGTGTAACAGTGGAGTCTGATTTGATTTTTCATTAATAGTCTTCCTGATTTTTACCTGATTATTTGGTGAATTGGAATTTAGTCAATGATCTGTCTCAGAGGCAGCAAAGACTTTAATCACCACTAGAAAAATACAGCTCTGAACCTTCCTGAAAGACCATTATGCATCTTCTAATAAAATAACTGAGACACTCTTAAAATACTACAGTTACAGTGGCACAGTAGTTACCTTTCCTTTCTGTTTTGATGCAAAGTATGCTGGTAACTGCATTTCCCAGAAATGTAATTAAATAATGAAAACAGGGTGGCTTTTGATTGAAAAAAAAACTTCTGACTACTTATTTTAACATATTTCACAGGTTAAAGCTGAAAATAGGCAAAATAAGAACAAGGTCCATCAGTTAGAGAATGAAATTCAATGCTTACATGAAAAAATAAAGAGCATGGAAGAGATTCAGGGCCTGGCTGATCAGCAGCTCCAGGAGGCAGATGAAGAAAAAGAGGCTATTCTTGCTCAGCTGGAAGATTTAGAGAAAAGGGTAAGAATGGGTGAGGACAAGTCTGTGCACTGTTTGATTGCTCAGGAACGAAGAAACAAAACCTTGTGATTTTTTTGTTTTCTAAGATAAAACAACACATCTAGGAACACAAATGTTAAATATAACATCTTGCTTTTCCTTAAATTTTACTGCTTGTCCTCGCTTTAGATTTTTTTCCTAAATAATACAAAATGGGGTGGGGGGGAGGATGAAAAAAAGTACATTGTAAAAGTCTATTTTCCTGTTTTCAGAAAAAAATAGAAGATGCCAGGGCACAAGTGCAAGTGCTGAGTCTGGATAAGGAGCTGAAGGAGCTGCAGAGAGTAGTGATCACCTCAGACAAGCTGGCAGCCACTGAGCTCTCCATTGCTGCAGACCAGCTCAAGGCCCTGCAGGGGACTGTGCTCAGGATCCACCAGGAGAGAGCTGAGGTAAATCAGCATGGGGAATTAATTAATTGCTTGTTAATGCCATTGCTGTGGGAGCAGTGCTGGTGTCCTTCAAATGAGCTTCAGAGCTTTCTTCTAAGTTGTTCTGAGCTGCACAGAAGCTCTTGCTTTGGGCAGAGTTTGAGATGCAGTAGATGAGTGAGGAAATTTGGGTATGGACAGGTTCCTGCTGTGGGTGGGAAAGGGAGGGGGAAGATCATTAATCTCTTATTAACTGAAAGGCAAACAATAGGTAATACATTGTTCTGTAAGACAGAAAAACAGAAGAGAGGACTGGAGACTCTTTTTCAAACTGGGAAGCAGTTTTGGCTACATAATAACATCTCCTCTGTACCACTACTGTGAAGTTAAAGGAGAAACACTATTTTACATGTATCTAGAGTTCCAGAACAGTCAGGTGCTGATGCTTCTCAATGGTCAGTGGTTAGCTTTTCACAATGGCACATCTGAAGCCTGAGAAACGCTCATGCAAGCTACAGCTCAAATGAAAATCTCAATTTCAGGAGCTTGAGGAAGTCCAGGAGTTCTGTGCTGAGGCAGCTCTTGCTTCCCAGGCTCTTGCCAAAGCAGAAGCAGAAAGAGAATTGCTACAACAACTCCTGAAGGAGAAGGAAGAGCAGGTAGGTTGTTTGCTCTGTGTTATATGATAAAATACTAGTGAGTTTTTGGAAATGTCATGTGTAGAGGTTCTTGCCCTGCCCATTTCCCCTGAAGTTTTCCCAAATCACAGTGTTCTTCCCTCCCTTGACACCTGCCCAAGAGGAAACTGAAAACCTCACTGCCTGAAGCAGCTGAGTTTTAAGGAAAACCATCATCAGTTCACTTAAACATCTCTCATACAAGGGAATGGGAAGAACAGCTTTGTGGCATTGAGTGGAAGCTTTTTGTGATTTGAACTTCTATTTCAAACAGCTTCTGCAGGAAATGGAGAAAGCTGGTGAGAAAACTGTTGCATCAAACACTCAGAAGTTTGAAATTAATAAATTAAGTGAAGCTGTGGAACAGCAAAAAGCAGAGATTGACCGTTTGAAATGGTTGTTGGATAATATTGGAACAGGTAATTTCTCTTTTCTCTCCACTTCTTGCAGATAGGCAGGGATACAGAAGATTGTTATTCCCCATTTCTCACTGTTTGAATCTGGAGAATAGTGTTGAGAATATCTTTCTGTACAGGTTTATACAGGATAAGTGTCAATGTTCATTAGTTTGCACTTCTTACAGTTCTTTAGGAAACACTGATTGTGCTGAGCATTCCATTCAAACTGCTCTAGGACATTGTCAGAGCTCTGTGTAAGGAAAATGAGCAGCAGTTATCTGGATCTGAACTTGTATTTCCACAATCTTAAACCACCAAACCCCCTGTGTTTGTCTGTCATTATAGATAACATTTAGTTTGTTTCCCTGAGCAATTAATTTTTTTAATATAGTTCCAGTTGAACTGGATAACATTGAGGGAAAAGTTGAATGCAGTATCTATTTAACTATTTGCCTTGGATGATTCTAAAACCGTGCTTAATTTCCAGGTAACAAAGATGAAATTGAAACCTTACAGGGTGAAATTGCAGCCCTCAGAAATGTGCTCTTACAGCAGAATGATCACAGCTCCAGTACAGCAGAGCCCCTGAAAAGAGGGGGATACTGGTACTACCTGCCACCATCACAGGTCAGCAATAAAAATCCTGTTATGGTTTGATTTCCTTGTGGAAAGCCCTTTGATGGGAAAAAGTGCATTATAAATTTAGTAGGTTTGGGAGAAATTTAACAGCAAATATTGGCTGGCATGTAGGAGAAATGCAGAAATAAAACACACACAGATGTTCCCTGGTAAAACTCTTTACTGTGCTAATAGGAGTTCAGGTACATAACATTGGGAGAGAGCTGTTCAGTGGGCAGCACTGAAAATCCATTTAGGTAAGAGTTAAAAGGGGATGTTACAGACTAACTTTTCTTTCAAAAGAATATTTGTCTGAATTTAAAACCAATACTGTTAAGATATATTCAGTGTTTTTAAAGCAGCATCATGCTTAGAACTGAGAGACAGCAGAGTATGTGTGGCCTGTTCTGAAAAATCATTAGAATGTCTACAACAACTCCTTTATTTGCCATGATTTGTCATTTCTAGATTAACACATGCTGTATTTTTTTCTTTAGGCTTCAACTCCTGCTTCCCACAGCACCAAAGACTCTGGAGTGTGTTTGGGGTGCTCTAGCACATCCTCAGCCAGGAGAGGGGATGCTCAGGACAGGCCCTGTGGGAGGGAGGACTTGCCCAGCCAAGGATGTTGGGTTTATTCACCAGTCAGAAATAGATTGTACAAAGCAAGTTCTAGCAAAGGTAAGTCAGTGTCAGTCTCAAAATGTTTAGGAGCAGACTAAAGATGGGCTTGCTTAGAGTTCACAGAGAGTTTGGGTTTTTTTTGAAGGGCATGAATGAATATAAATGTTTATTACTGTTGAATAACTTTGTTTAAGCAACATTTGTTACATTTTGTAAACTACATAGAGTTTAGATTGTGCATTTGAAGACTATCTCTACTGAAAAAATTATTAAAAGTAACATGTTTGGTTTTGTCTCTTTTAAAGAGAGAAGATCAAAAGAAGATGGTGAAGGAAATGCAGGATCTCCTGTCCCTGAAGCCTCTCCCTTTGTCCCACCCCTGGGCACAGTTATTTACACAGCTCTTCCAGATGGGGCCCCTGCACCTCAAGGTGTGGGGGTTTATGGCCCTCCTCCTGCAGCAGCCACTGGAGCTCCAGTTGCTCCTGGATCCATCATCCATGGCCCACCTCCTCTGGGATCCCAGGTGGTTTATGGCCCTCTGCCTCCAGACTTCACAGTGCCACTCATTCCCCTGGGAATGCTCCACTGCAATGTGCCTGAACATCAGGATCTGGTAAGAACCAGAGCTGCAGCTGCAACTGGGACCCTTGGGAACTGACTGACAAATGGGTTAGGAAAAGCTCCCTGCTAGGAAGGGTCTGGATCTGGTTAAAGTCTTTGCCATCTGGAGCTGCTCCTGGGTGTCAGGAGGCCTCAGCTGGAAAATAAATCCTGATTGTTTTTCTGTTCCCTGTATGCAGGAGAGTGAAGTCTCAAGGCTGGAAGACACTGTGTGCTATTTAAAGTCTCAGAAATACAAGGAGAAATGCTCAGAGGCAGCTGAGCATAAGTACAAAAAGGAGGTGGAAAGATTGCATGGAAATGTTGAGGAACTTGAGCAGGAAAGAGAAGAGCTGGAACATGAAGTGGCAGAGCTGCGCCGGGCGGCTCAGAAACGGAGCACACGCAGGTGGGAACAGGGCACTGAAAGGAAGCCTGTGCAAATACCTAAACCTTTTCCCAGCAGAAGTCAACTTTTTGACTCATTTACAATTCTAGAACTTCAAGAGGCTCACAGATCTTTGGCATCTTTGTATTTTAATTCTGTGTTTTTCATCCTGACCTTTCAGGGACTTTATTGACGGCTACACCGACAGCCTCTTTGCAGAGCTGCAGCTGGAGAAGTCCCTTCAGCAGCAGGAAGATGTTGCAGAGGAGATTGAGTGTGCAGAGAGAACTCTCCTGAAACGCCGGGCCGAGCTCAGAGAGGCTGACAGGCTCCTCACAGAGGCTCAGGTGGAGCTCGAGAGCACCCGGGGCAAGGTGAGTGAAGGCAGAACCCTGAGGGCAGAAGGATTTGAGTGCTGGTTTGTTTGTCTAGGCAGTTTATTTTCACATGGGTAACCTGGAACCTCTTAAAAAGCTTCTATATGAAAGTAAGTTGGGAAATAAACTGTGCTAGAAGAACTTGGTTTAGTCCTTGTTAAAGAGGAAGAAGGTTTTCTGCTCTGGACAAGAGAAGAGAAAAAGTTGTTCATGGTTGAAAGAGGGTGAAGGCTGAGGTTGAATATTCAAGCCAGGAGCTCACCTTTAAACAGCAAATGCAGGATAAGGTGGAATGTATTGTCTCAATCTTCAATTTTTGCTTTAGACTAAAGAGATTTTGCAGAAGTACAATCATGCCAAACACCATTTGTCCTGCACTGAAATGGAGGCAGAGGAGCTGGAGCAGAGGGCTCAGGAAACAGCCACCAAACTTGTGAAAGCAGCTCAGCAGCTCAGGTACCCTTGGGTGCTGCTTTGGGTTTGTGTCACACAGGGTGAGGATAAGGACTGGGATCTTTCCAGTATCAAGACACTGCTTTTTGAGAGGGAGAACTGTTAAAATGTTAATATGAAAAGGCATAAATTCTCTTCTAGGTCATTACAGGCAGATACAAGGGATTTGGAACAGCTTAAGAGGGAACAAGAAGGTGTTTTGAAGGAAATCAACAAAATGGTGGCTGCAAGAGACTCTGAGTTGCAGTCATTAAACCAGAAGATAGAAATGCTCACTGAAAGGTGAAGACTTTCAATTTACCATAAGCTGTATTAAGTTAAACATGTCCTCCTCCAGTGAGTCACTGCCTAAGATATTCTCACTTCTTCTGACTCCTGTTTTAATCCTCACTCTCAGCCTTCAGAAGCTCCAAGGAGATATTCGACTTGCAGAAGGTAACGAGGGCCAGCATCTCCAAATCATCAGAGAAGCAGAAAACCTTGTTCAGGGCAAGAAAACTGAACTGGAAACATTGAAAGATCAGGTAAGGCTTGACCTACTAACCCTGGGCTATCCATTTAGTTCAAATTGACTTTTGTCTCATAATTATGATCCCAGTCTCTCTGGGGCACTTTTTCCGTGTAGGTTTTTTTCATGTTTAGGTACAAAAACAAAAGCTTGCATTGATTCTTCTGTTAAACTTCTCCACTGTAGATTTCTGCTCAGAAGCAAGAGCTCTTGTTCCTGGAGCAGCAGGTGACTCAGAGAACAGAAGAGCTCCGTGGCCTTCAGGACTGCATTTCCCAAAGGAAAGATGACCTCAAAGAAGCTCTTCGAGATGGAGAGACTGAAGCACATGAAAAACTTTGCCAAATAAGGGCAAGTTTCCCAAATGAGTTTTCAAATCATTATAGCAAAAGACTTGAAGTACTACAAATATTCCAGGAAGTTTCCACAAAATCAGTTTTGCTTTTTATGCCCTCCCCAAACCCATTGAGAAATGGAATATGGAATTTTATGGTTTTGTGTGACTAAAAGCTTAGTCCAGATGCACAAAGAAGAACTCCCCAGTTCCAGTAATTCTTACAGAATTGATCCCTTCAGAGCTAAATTGCATTAAATATAAGTCTGTGAATGACTTCCTGTTGCTGAGAAGCAGCTGCTGAAGGAAATCCGTGTGATCAGTGTGTGTAAAACACAACACAGCTGCCTCAGTCTGTCCCCATCCCCATTTGCACAGAGAGGATTCTGTACTTCCCTGCTGAAATCAAAACCAAGTATCAGGGCTAATTATATTTTGTGGTTTATTTTCTTTTGTGAGGGCTTCTTGTCTGGTTTTGTTTTAAGGCCTATTATTCACTTGAATGACAATGTTGTGGTAAGATTTGGAGATCAAAATCTTTGCAGAATTACTACTCCAAATCATCAGCAAACAAGACCTTAACCTAAATATTCTGGTTTTTTTGTTTGTTAAACCAGAATACTGATGATAGACTGTTAAATAATTTTATAAGTATTTAGAACTTCAGTTCAAAGGAAAAATTAATTTAAAATTGCAAAGAATGGCATTCCTTGTAACACTGATAAATTCTCACAGGAAATAAAAGTACTTCTGGGAGAGCTTAGCGTTGAGAAGAATGAATTGGATGCCCAGATAAATGAGAAAAGAGCACAACTTTTGGTCCTAAAGAAGGATATTAGAAAGGAGGAGGAAAATCTTCAAGGAATACTTGGGCAAATCAGCAAGCATAAGATGGGTATGTCCTGGGATTTACTGGGTTTTGTGCAGATTGGGAAGGAACACACAGAGCTCTTTATTTCTCCTCATCCTAATCCAATAACTGCTCTTTATTTCACCTCACTAGAACTGAAACATGTGCTGGAAATGCTGGAGCTTGAGAAGAATGAACTGGAAGGTCTGAAACTACAACATGAGCAGAAGGTCAATGAGCTGGAAAAGATCCAGGTGGCCATTCTAGAGGTAAGAAATGCTTCTGTGGCTGATGCAGAAACTGGGAGATCTGTGGTTCTCTTAAGCTTTGGGTAACAGAGTCCTGATGCTTTTAAATCAATCAGTTTCTAATCTGATTTCAGCTTATCACAGAAAAGTCTTAATTCTGCCTAGGCCCTTTAAAATCATGGGATTTTTTGATATGTGAGAGAGAGGGAGCACAGAAGCTCTTCTGTGGCTGTAGAATGATGGATGCTGGTTTTTAGGAGCTTCCAGAGTCTTTTTATCTGGATCCTGTCACTTCCAAACAACGAGTGTGGAAGGGAGTTTAACTCAGCTGGGTGATCTCTGGCATTAAAAAGGTCCCCAAGGAACTTGGAACCATTCTATTGTCACCTTCCTCCATTAAATGCACTCAAATCACTCTGGCTGCAGCCAAGCATTTCAATACTTGTTCTGCTTCTGGACCATAGAAATGTGGTGTTCACCATGCCTGTTTTTCCTAGGAGAAGTTAAAACTGGAGGATGTCCAGAGATTATTTCAGTGTCAGCAAGGGGAGGTGGATTGGCAGGAGCAGCTCCTCAGGAAGGACCGTGAGGAGAACGAGTGCCTGGGCTCCCAAATGAGAGCTCTGCAAAACAACATCGAGGCTCTGACCAGAGAGAAGGAGAAGCTGGAGGAGGACTCCAGGAGTTTGGAGAAGAGGTTGTCACAAACCAAAAGGTGAGGGAGTTTCTTTTTTCCTGCAGAGATCAGAAGGGATGGGGAAGTGTTGGAATGTCTGTTTGTTGTAATTAAAAATACAGCTCTGACTCTGAGGTGCCCAATGATACAGAACAGGCATTTTCTTATGTTCTGTAGAGCTTTTGCTTTCAGCCTCTCTACAGCAGATTTTAAAAATATTCAGCAATGGAACTGATGAATCAGCAGCATTTGCTGTATCCTGGCAATGCCATGAGAAATGTTAGAAAAAGTGTTGCATGTTGGAACAGGACATTTGTCTTGCTCTGACTGCTTGTGCCATCCCCTTGGGCTCAGAGGGTTTTACTGACATTTTTTAAATCCTCACCAAGCATTTCCAACTAACCAAGAATGTGATTCACATTTTACAGAGACTTAACTGCTGCTGAAGACAGCAGCAGAATTGCACTGTCCAACATGGAAAAAGTGGAATTGGATGTTAAGAACCTGCAGCAGGAGGTGGAGCTACTGAACAAGCAGAAGAAATCACTGAATGCAGAGATTGTTGCTGTGCAGGAGGATCTTCAAGGTAAAGATCAATTTTTGGGTTTAAGTGGAGATACATTTCAAGGGAAATTCTGTGAAAAGACACACTTTAACTGAACTGTATGATATGAAACATTCAGCATGCTCACATGTCCCTAGGCAGAAAGAATTTAACATGTTGAAAAGATGGACATTTCATAAACTGTGTTTGTGTCATTCACTCTGCTCATGAAAAGAGAGAATTTCTGTGTATTGGTATTTCAAACTGCTGATTGAAAATTCTTGTCACCAAACACTTTTCTAGGGAAAAAGGAAGAACTGGAAACACTGAAAGCAGAACTGAATGACTCAAGGCAGCAGCTTCACCTTGTGGAACAGGTTGGTTTTACTGAAACATGTCCTTATGGTCCCTCTGGGAGTATGTTGTTGCTCCTGACCTGTTCCTGAGGGCACAGCTCAAAATCAGAGCCCTGCAGAGCTCTGAACAGGGATTGCTTTATTGCCTTCTTCTTGCTGAGTGTGGAGTGGGTTTATTGTTTCTTGGAAGAAGATAATTTAGAAACAACCAACCAAGCAGCACCTTCTGGCTTTTTATCTGGTGGCTCCTTCTGTGTTAATTCACTCTGTGGCTGGCTTGAGTGGAAGGAGCCCTGAGTGTGCCAGTGCCCAGCTCTGTTCTCTCAAACCCAAACCTTTGGGGCTGGTTCCTCTTCCCAGCTCCTCCTGCCATGTGCTTTTGTTTCCCATCACAGGATTTGAGAAACAACTCCAGGCAGAAGGAGGAGCTGCTCAGAGAGCAGGCAGCCCTGAAGGAAGAGATCCGAGAGTATTTAAGGAAACGTAAGGAATGCCAGGAGAGGCACAAAAAGAGGCAGAACCAACTGCAGCAGCTCCAGAAAAAGATTGAAGAGAAGGAAACAGAACTCGCCCAACAGGAAACGGTAATGAGCCCCCTGAGTTGCCTCACTTCCTCCTGACCTTAAAAATAATTCAGGCCAAAAAGTTTGAGGTGTGAGTTTACAATTAATCACAAAAGCACAGATTGGTTTGGCCAAATTAGCTTGGGTTGGGTGAGGAGTTTCAGCAAAGTGTTACCCAAAAAGAAAAACTGAGGGAGCTGTTCTGAAAATGAGAGAGGCAAAGAAAAATTGACAAACGTTTTTTGTCAGTAGGGACTGTTAGACTGCAGTTCTTTCCAATTTATGCTGGTTTTACTTCTCTCATGTCTCTTAGTGATGGTTTTTTGTTCTCCCTGAGTTGGTGCTGGTTCAAGCTCAGAGTGGGGGGGTTTCTGGCAGGTTCTTCATCGCCTCAAGCAAAACTCAGAGCGTGAAGAGAAAAAACTGGAAGAATGTGCAGCTAAAGTGAAGGATCAGAAAATCCTGTTGGAAAAGGAACTAACAGATCAACACAAGAAACTGGAGCAGGCAATAGCTAAAGTCAGGCTGGCAGAGGAGAGCCTTGGGAAGCTGGAAAAGGAGGAGTCCCGGTGTGCAGCTCTTGAAGAAACCATCAGAAAAAGCAGTAAGAGTCATTGCACAAATGAACTGCCACCATCTCTGGGGGCTGAGGATAATGGCACGACAAATATTTTTGTTCATCTTGCTTGGGTTCTTGGTGTTTGGAAAATATCTGCTGTGTGTGAAGTGGGCCAAGATAAGTTTTGCTAATAAGGATTTTTTTTTTCATGTTCTTTACAGAACATCAGCTCTCAGAAAAAGAATTACAGTTACAACAAAAAGACAGAGAAATACAGTGTCTTCATAAAGAACTGGAGGTTTCCAAGTCTGAGCTAAAGCAACTTCAAGGTCAGATAGTGTCAGAGAGGAGAGAAGCAGAAAAACAAATCTTGAGTCTGAGAGAAACACAGAAAATGCAAAGGATGGAGCTTGAAAGAAAACTGCAAGTAAGTCCTTGCTGAGTGGGGAAAGTTTGGGGGTTTGGGTTATTTTAAACAGCAGAATGATGGAACACCCATTTTTGTAAGTAATGCAACAGCTTCCTGACCAGACTTGAGGCAATCACCCTCTGGCATTCCCAGTGCTGCACAACACCTGAGTTACTCCTGTTTCTGCCTTGAAGGAATCGTGGGCTCTCTTAGCTCATGTTCTGTAGTGGGTGCTGCCAGTAAAAGGCATCTCCCTGCACTTTCCTAGGAGCAGCAGCATGGCAGTGGCAGCTTGCAGAGTGCCAGGGCTGTGGCTGAGCTCACCCACAGTCACTGCCCGCCAGCCGAGCACCTTGGGGGGGACCTGGGCCAGCCCCCACAGAACTACAGCCACCCCCAGAGCCAGGTACAGCTGGGGGCCAAATCCAGGGGGGCTGAGGGTTCATGGCTTCAGGCAAACTCATTTTGTACTGGCTTTGAATCTTCCTCCTGCAGTATCACGATTGAAAATACACCCAGAGCTGTAATTTATGCAAATCACTAAGTGTTAGCAATGTTCAGAGCTACTCAGCAGGCATTTAACAACTTGCCAGTGCGGGCCAGCTTTTTCTTCTTTAGATACTCACTTTAAATTAAAAAGTGATTCACCTTGTCTGACTCCTTCTAGTCCTTCAATAAACCCTTTATAAATTGTTTTGAAACCCTTTAAAAACAGAGAAGAATGTTGTTGGCAATTGGAAAGCATTTGGGAAGGCCCTGCAAGGTCAGAGTGTGGCAGGTTTAGTTTAAGGACTGGTGTTTGTAACCCAACTCTTCTGTGCTACAGGTTAAAACCCAAGACCTGGAAGAGAGACAAAGGGAAATGGAGAGTGCAGCAACCTTGCTTAACCTGGAGGTTGAAAATGAAATTAGGACGGGGTTTAAATCTTCACGCTCATCTTCTCCAGACCCTTTGGAAGATTTGGAAGCATCATTTGAAGGAAAGAGGAGTCTGCAGTGGGAGTGTGATAACTCAGAGACTGCTCCCTTCACTGCTGCTGACAGACAGCTCCTCTCCTTGGAAGAGAAGTTCAATATTTCCAGATTCTTCTTACTGGTAAAATGCTTTGGACAAGTAGCTGCTCCTGGTGCTGTGTTGGTCCCTTTGGCTGAATGTGCTTTTTTTTCCCCAAAGGATGAGCAGTGGCGGGGAGAGGCACGCCGGGAGAAGCTGCAGCAGCATGAGGACCGGCTCAAGGTGCCACATCTGTGCCCCCCACATCCCCTTCAAAACATGATCTAAACAACCTGGGGGAGTGGGGATCCTCTTCCAGCTCAGGCAAATACACTCTGTTATGACCAGGGAGAAGAGCTTTGGGTGGGAACAGTAAAAGCCTGGCTGTAGCAAGATGAGTAATTTTAACTGGCAGTTAAATGGATGTTGGAGTATTCCAACGAGATTCTCTCATTTATATCATCCTGTGGTATATCAGACACATGACAGAGGAGTTCAGCACCACCCATGATCACCTTAAGGTCCAGGCTCAGTTAGAACACGGCCATCAAAACAGAGCTTATTTAAAAATAACTCCCAAACCCACTGCCTCCTGCTTGTGGTGTGAGACTCCAGCCTTTAGGGCTGACTTTACAGTGTTGCCAATGCCCTGGTGTGCCCAGCCCTGGTGTGCCCAGCCCTCTGTGACCCCCCTGTGTTGCAGGCGCAGCTGCGGCGCTGCCTGGCCAAGCAGGCCGAGGTGCTGCTGCAGGGGAAGCGGCAGACGGCCGGGAGCCTGCACAGCCTCCAGTGCCAGCTGCAGGTGCTGGATGACCTGGTCAGCAGCAGTGCTTCAGATTCCTTCTTCCTGCCCAGCAGCCCCAGCCTGGGATCTCTTCACAGTGCTCTGACTGTAACAAAAGCTCAGGTAATGTTCTGCTGCGGCCCACAATTCTGATTTGGGCGGTTTTAATGGTTCTTCTCTCACTGGGAGGTGTTACAGGCACGTGCTGCGTCTCTCCAAGGCTGGGCAGGGGTTTCTGAAGGTGGTGATCACAGCCTACCCCTGCTCTGGCAGTAGCTGATGTCTTTGGAAAGGCTGAGCTTTCCTCACAGTGGTTTGGGGTTTTTTTACAGGTCCCCAGCAGCCCGGGAAGCGCATTGGGATCACCAGTGCTGCGTTCCAGCTCCCAAGGAATCTCTTGGTGAAGGCCAGAGGTGAGATGTGGCTTCAGGCCAGTTTCAACCTCCCAGAGACACGAGTGGCTGGAAGGCTGAGGGGCCATGGGGCAGCTGTGGCTCCACAGACCACACAGTCCCTTCCCAGTGACAGCATTCCTGGGGCTGGTGTCCGTTCTGCTTTAGGTTTGTATGTTGTGCAGAAGAGTCTGGGTGAGAGCTGCTGGGAGCTCTCCTGGGACACAGAGTTACCACTGCATAAATTGTTGCCATCCCTGGTCTTTCAGGAACTTTCCTGGTTCAGCCCAGTGGCTGAACCTCGTTCCACCCCAGCCTGGTACAAAAGTGTTCTTTTGTAACGGTTTAAAGTACTAAGGTTACTTGAAAAGTGGCTTCACTTAAAAGCAAAGCCCAAAGCACATCCACAGCTTGGACAGGCCCCCCCAGGTACCACCTCTAAGAGTTCTCCTACCTCACTGGGTGAGCCTTGTCTAAAAAGGCCTTTGCCACCACTCACAAACAGCTGCTGCAAGGCCTGTACTGTGAAGGTTTTGTACAATTGACGACAGGTTTTTATATGTTGTTTTTTTAAAAAAAAAATTAAATGTGTGTTTAAACATGTCTTAAACCAACCTATTTAAGTGTTTAGCTAGTGGCCAGTTTCCACTTTAAAGAAACCTTGTTACAAGGCCTGATCTGTTGCCAAATGCACAGAGATTTAAAATACAATTATTTTGGATACTTCCCTAAAATAAACTTTTGTGATTGATGGTTTTATCTGTGGGTGGTTGCAGATTCTTTTCCTTAAAGCTGTTCTCCAGGACACTGATACTGGCAGAGTCCTGGACAGTGACAATGCTCCGAGTGCTGGGGCTCCTCCCTGCAGGAACGTGTCCAACATTGGCATTTCTGTCCTTGTCCCTCCTGCTGGCTGCTGGGTGAGCACTTCCTCTCCAGAGGCTTGGCTGCATCACTTGTCTGAACTACGTGGATACAGATAATGGCTTCTTAACAAAATTAAAATCAACTTACTCCCTACTTAGTAGAGGAAAAGCCACTTTGTAAATTCTTCAGGCAGCAGGACAAGGCACAGCAAACACAGGCCAGTGGCTGTGCAGGGATTGTCCCAGCCCTCCCCACCCTTTCCCAGGGATGGGCTCTGGCATCAGTCTCAGTCTCACCCTTTCTCATCCTCATTAAAGATAACATTTTTCTATGCAGCCATTGTCAGAGTTCACTGGCAACAAACAACACCCAGCCCTGCTTCCCTTAGAGAGCAGCTCTGGAAACCACTGGCAGATTGCTCTGGGAAGGCCTGTGATGTTTGTACCAAGTAAGGCCCAGGGTGAAGGTTGAGCACAAATCCCAGCACTCCAAGGAGCTCTCCCCCCTCAGAGGTCCCCCCCTCAGCACAGAGGGCCAGAGCAAGTAACACACAGCAGGGAAGTTTATCTAGATACAGGTACTTTATTTACAAATATTTAGATTAATAGCATTGTTACATCAAATGAGGAGTACAGCAGTCCAAACAGATCCTTTCTGTGACAGAAACAATTAAGACCTACTGTAACTTACTCTGGGAGTACAGGTATTGCACCTCAACAAGCTGTAGTCATTACAACACTGACTTCACATCAGCAGCAGGTCGTGGTCCCTGGGCAAACCCTGGTGCAGCCTTGGGTTAAGCAGGATGCAGGAGCTGGAGATCTTGAACATACCCATCTACTGAGGAACAGGAGTTAAAAAAGGACTAACCAGACAAACAAAGGGACAGCACACAAGTTACCCAAATCCTATTGTCTGCACATTCCAGTTTTGGCTTTTATTTAACATTGACTGTACAATACTCTGGTACCACTGGTTACTTACAAGTCTGAACATTGTAGAGTTTTAGTGTCTAGAGAGGGATTTTCAGACTACTTTGTATTTGAAACGCTGCAGTAAGCCTGAAGTGGGACACTGGATTGTGGTTAAGCACTTACCCCCTTCCATTTTTAAACCTTGTGATGCTTTCCAAGTGAAGCTGCACAAGGAGCCACAATAAAACCCCACATTAGTGCAGCAACATCCCCCCAGGAAGGGTCACCACGTGACACCCCCTCACACACAGACCAGGCTGTGGCACCCCAGGCAGGATGTACTTGAAGACTTGAAGCAAAACCCTTAAAAAAAACCCCTCACACAGCACTGTTTAAAAATACAAGAGTAGTTAAAAATCCCTAGAGAGCACATGTTGTTCCAACTGTCCAGTTCAGCCTCTGCCCAGCCCCAAAGTTACAGGTACAAAAGCGGGAGGTGTGCGAGAGCCCGGCCACGGCTGAAGCCCGAGAATGCCAAAGAGAAGCAGGCAGAGCACTGCTGAGTGCAGAGGGGAGCATTGCACAGTGCAGAATGAGAGCCACACCCCACTAGTGTTAATGTCTGTGTCCCCAGCACCGTGGGGACCCTGCAAGTGACACCCAGCAGCTGCAGCCCCAGCTGGGCTGTGCTGCCACGGGGGCACAGAGAGCTCAGACTGTACAAACGGGGGTTCTTACACACTGCTCTAATGCCAGGCATCATTTTCTTCATTAAAATCATATACACAGGATGTATTTAACTGTTAGCTCATTTCCTTCAAATTTTATACATATTTACGTTCTGTTAACAAAGGTAAAGGATAAAAGTGGCAAAAGAATGACGTAAAGCTATTGAGCACAAGAATGAACAGATTGCTTCCCTGTGCCACCCCGACCCCAGCACATCCCACAGGGAATTCTTCCAACAAAAGCACATCATTACAGAGCCCCTCGCTACCATCGGAAGTCATTTCACAGCAAAAACTTATCCTTTACTACTGACAGCTCGAACAGTTAGAGGTGGGGAAGAAAGGCCAAAGAACCATAAAATAAACCATACAAGACAAAGCCCTGCAAAAGTGTAAAATCAGGAGTCCAGCATCAGTGCTCAGTTTAAATTATGTATCGGTGACACTATCACAAGGACAATCAAGGAAAAAAAAACTTCTAGATTTACCATGCAGGAGAGGTTTTATTACTCTACTTGCCTTTGATAACCTGATTACATCTAAAGTTGTTTAGCAGTTTAGTACTGTGTTAAACTTGTCTCAGAGTTTTAATTAAACCCAGTAAGATGTACAGAAGATGGGGAAGCGGTCAAAAGCACCACTCCCTAGAGCCAGAGGTGAGGGGTCAGGAGGAGCCACGGAGGGGTCACTAGCAGCCACAGCCTTCTCTCTGGGGCTGGGGTTCGCTCGTTAGCCGCCCCCCCTGCGGGGCTGACGGTTTGTGCTGTACGCCCGACTCGGCCGCGTTCAGGTCCAGGCTTCCGTCTTGGATGTTCTGGTAGATTTTCTTGGCAGCCTCCAGGAACGCGTCCTCCACGTTCTCTCCACTGCAAGAGAGCAGCAGGAGTTACTGGGGCTGCAGTGCTGCTTCCAGAGGGAGCTGGCAGGCACTGCCCTGGAGCTGACAGGCACTGTGCCCTCCTCTTCAGCCCAACAGCCCAGCCCCGGGACAGGGCAAGCCCTCCCTGGCCACCACACCCCTATCAGGACCAGCAGGAATAAGGAATATGTGCCACTGCACTGAGGAGCAAAAATAAGCCAAGGCATCGAGCCACATGCATGGGACAGTTCTGACAGAGGCTTAAAGACAAGGGAGCCACTATGGATCAAAACCTCTTTTTGTTACCAAGTTCTGTTCTGACAGGTGCCAGTGGGAGCCACATTTCCTGGTGGCCCTGGAGATCTGCTCCCCAGTGACACAGCCAGCCCCAAGCATGGCACAGCAATTCTTCAGTTACTGGAGGGGCTGGTCATTGCCTACAGACCAAACTTGCAGCTCTGAACACCCAGGGGAAGGAGCCCTTAACACACTGAACACATTCCACACTCAAATAAGGACTGAAATCCAAATTAGTTCATTTGAATTCAACCAGTCTTTGCTGAAATGCAGCCAGAGGTCTCAGTTCCAAGTTACTTTCAAGTCACAGCAAACAGACCAATCTGAACATTACTGCAGCCAAAAGTCACTTACGTTTTTGCACTTGCTTCAAGGAACAATAAACCTGTTCAGAGACAGAGGTTTAACAGTCAGTGCACAACACACCTCAGAGAGCCCAAAGTCAGACACACCACGACCTTCCCATTACATGCAAGACACTATTTTAGTACAAAACAAGCTCTTGTGACTATGTTAAGGCATCAACACAGGCTGACTTCTAGAACTATACAGTTATCAGACTGCCTGAGGCACAGCAGGAGTTTGTACATCCAATTCCATCACTCTGGAAGTGTAAGCTTGCAGCTACCAATGCTGAGGATTCACTTTAACATCACTATATTGCAGGAAAGTACCAGCTCAAGAGAAAAAAACACACCATTTTCTTCAGCAAATTGTTTGGCTTCTTCATATGTAACATCCCTCTGTGCTTCCAGGTCTGCTTTGTTTCCTATGAGGATTATCACCTGGGTCAGGAGAGACAAAGTTAGACTGGGAAAAAGCTTAGGAGCCTTTTCACTGCCACCTTCATTATTAATGAGACTTTCTAAAAAACCAAAGGGAAATAGGCAGAGCAGCTTATCTACAGAAGCCATGCTCCTTCAGGAGAACTCTGCTCTAGCACTCCCCACTCTGGGAAAGCAGGAACAGCATCTCCAGCTGTCACTTTCCAAGGCTTTAGGATGCTTCCATGAGATGAGGTGCTAAAAAGCTGCTCTTTACTCATGAGAGCTGTACCCTGAGCCACTTCTTGTATTTGTTTATCCTGCTAATCCAAACAGAATCTTTAGAATTTTCTCATCAGTTGGGTGCTAAAGTATTTTAGAGGCATTCAGGAACTGGCTGAAGAACAACAGCTCTGTGGTATGGGCAGGGAGACCCAGAAGGATCTTCCTCCACAAAACCTGGTCAGCTTTTGCTGGAGATCTAATTTACATTCCAGCCTAAGGACAGCATTCACCTCATTACTGACACAAAGCAAGAAGGAGTAACACAAGCAAGGTTGGTCCAGATTTTATCCCAATTTTGTCTCCAACTGCTTCAAACAGACCCTGAAAGATGGAGTGGCACAAGAAGACTTTTAGAGGAAGCCCTTTTGCTGCAGTAGGGAAGTGAATCAGTGCACTCTGCAAGTGGGGACAGGAGCAGTGCAGAAAACACAGGCAGCTCTTGCAGAGACCACTGCAGTGCTTTGGCCTGAGCCCCCCACTGCTTGCTCAGGGAGAAGCAATCTTGCTTTTAAAGCTAAATGAGGTCCAACTTACAGTATTTGGATTGGTGAGGTTCCTTGCATCTGTCAGCCAGCTGCTTAAGTGATTATATGTACTTCTTCTGCAAAGAATCAAGAGAGGATACTTTTAGCCTTTTATAAAATATTTAGGTGCCAACAGCACAGTCAGCATCCAAACACAGCAACATCCATCATCCCTGCTGTTCTCCCCACCTCAAGACAGACAAAACAGCAGCAGCAGCAGTGTGGACTCAGGCTACAAATTCAAGTCAACTTTAAACCCTTGGAGCAGCTCTTACAGTGCCAGTGGAAAGCCAGACCAATTCCCACTGCTAGCACACAGCTCTGCACACAGACAAGGCTGGTGCTGTTTTGAACAGAGCACATTAAAGGGTTTCCTGTCAAATACCCTTACAGAACACAGTGCAGCAGAACAGCACTTCAGTAATAAACTGCAGAAGGTCATGTTTTACTCAAGATTTACACAAACAGGAAATACACCTACATATGCAGGAAAAAACAAAGAGGTGCCTGAAGAATGTCAAGAGCCCCAGAGGAAGATGAGAGACGCGTGAAAGCAGAAGTATTTAATGTTGCATCTGATGCATTATTGTTTGAGCAGCATCTTTAGCTGTCGCTCTAGAGGAAGGCAGGATGGCTCCTCTGAGTGCCAGGCTGCAGGGGAAGAGGCCCAGGGTCAGGCTGAGGCCAGGCTCTCTCTCCCCACACACCACAGGCAGCTCTGCACGTTCACTGCGGCACAGCCGCGCTCTGGGCTGGGCCCACTGAGGACACCCCTGCCAGGTGAGCAGCACTGCCACTGCCTCCACAGCAGCAACATCCATGTGCTGAAGAGCAGATTTTAAGGACAAAGCCAGTTCTTTAAAACAACTTCAACACAGGTGGTCACAGCCTGAAATGCAAACTCCTCAGGCTCATCAGCAGCGAGATTTTCCAGGACAAGCAGCTCACATCATTCCCTGTGTCTCACCTGCAGCTCTTTAACCACTGGGGTATTTAGGTAAGGTGTGGCAGGCATCAGACAGCAGGATGCTGCTCATCCAGACACACAGAGCCTCTGAGCCAAGGGGACACAGACAGTACTCACAGGGCTGTGCATCCCAGCCTCAGCATCACACCCAGAGCTCTGCTGCCCTTACCTGGTGATGTCGTAGACCATGAGAGCTCCTGCTGCTCCTCTGTAGTAGCTTCGTGTGACAGCCCTGAATCTCTCTTGTCCTGCTGTATCCCAAATCTGTAGTTTAATTTTTTGGCCACTAACTTCAATTATTCTTGTGCCAAATTCAACACCAATTGTGTGGGGACAGTCTGCCATAACTGCCATGAAAAATAAGAGCAAAGATCAGATCTTCCTAGGACAAGGTTTCCTTGCTGCAAAAATATGATTACCACAAGTTTTCAGTTATCTTTACTAGATTTTCAGTCTCTAAAAAAGCATTTTTACAGCTACAGTTCCCAAATTGCATCACTTAACCAGAAATAAAATGCTGTATTTCCTGAGCTGCTGTTAGTTTAAAAAGTTATAAAATTCCTTGCCTTCTCTGCTGCTCTTTGGCCATACATATCAGAAGGTACCAAGTCAGCTGATTCCCAGTCTATCCTTGCAGAAGGTTAACTATTTTATGCAGTAGGAAAAGATAATTTTTAGGGAATTACCAAGAAAGATACAGTTAAAGAATCTGTCACATCTTCAAAAAAAAAATACCAAAGTTGGTTCAGACAGGGCAATAGCATGACTGCCCAAGAAAATGCCAGTTTCATAAGTAGCTACAAACACACCAAATCAAATCCAAAAAGGCATCTTTCCAGTTATGATAAACTCATGTTAATAAGCTCATCTTTGAAGAAGATCAAGAAAATACAGACAGGATGAGGAACTACTCAGGCTACCTGGAGTTAGGGGCAGTCTCACAGCAGAGGTGTTTGGCACATCAGTTTGGTTGTACTGCTTTGGCTTGGTGCTGACAGAACATTCTCCTCATGGACAATTTGACCATGTGCATTTAAATAACTGGCTGATACTGCATTTTCATTGAAAACAACAGTCAGAAGTTGCTATTTCTACTGGAAAACAAATATTTTAGCTCCTATTTGTAGCTCCTACTCACTTGTTACCACATCTCAAGTAGGACAAGGTGATGCCTGTACTGAGAAATACCTCCAGACTTACTCACTGAGTGAGGTAATAGCTGCTGCAAACTCCAATGCAACACACAGGAGGAGGAACTGAAGGTAATTCTTAATTAGTGATGATAAAGCATGAGAAAATGTTTCAGCTGAGAGAGACTGCAGCAAGCCCTAAACACCATCACCCAGGGCAGGCCAAGTGTCCTGCAGGGCTGCTTAAGGCTGCAAACAAGGACTCAAAGCAAAATTACTCTTTTCTTCCTTTTGAACTCCTTAACAGCACTAAAAATCCAACTTCTTGTGATCAAGCTACACCAATATTGCAAACATGCAAAGCTCAGACAAGAAATTTCTCTTTGCCCATATCAAAATCCACAGAAAAGCTGTAAAATCAGATCCAGTCCTCCCACTCCTCACAGGCAGGGTTGGCTGGAGCAGGTTTTGCCATAACTACATCAGTGTTTGTTTCTGCATTTGCTGAAGTCAAAAATGTGACCCAGTACAATCCAAACTCATAGAGAGTAAGACAGACAGCAAATCGAGCTCATGCATGATGGAAACAGGCAGGGAAAAGGGATGAAAATGCCAGTTAGAATAAATATCATGAACTGAAATACTCACACTTCTTTTCTGTGAATTGATGAAGCAAACAGGACTTTCCTACACCCATGTCCCCTGTTACAGAAAGAATAGTTAAATCATTGTTGCAACAAGCACATTTTCTTCCTCCCACACAACAAATGGTGCAGAGACATTCATTTCTCAGGTCAGATGGGCAGTGTTCTATCCCTGGCTGTATCCTTGAAGTTATCAACTGAGGCTTTGGTTACAGGTACAGCTTGCAAGCAAGAGCAGATCACTCAAGAAACAGTTAATTTGTATTACTGATTTTATAACTGTATTTCACAAGGTTATAAAAAGTACAGCTGAAGAAGCTGAAGTGTAAAATATACTTGGTGTTTGCTCCTGTCTTACTGTGTTAAGACCATCAAAGATACTGACAACCATCCAGAACACCTCAGAAATTGCTTTATTTCCACTGATGCTCTTGCACAATGCCAAGAGTGAGACACAGCAAGATCTTTTAAGAACCAACTTTTCCAGAGGCTGAGACTGTCACAGCAGCCTGACTTACAAACCTGCAGATCATTTACACCTACACAAGGTCATTAACAATTAAACAATTAACATAAAGACCTGTTCTTCCAGGACAGCAATAAATTGCAATCCCTTAGAGTCCCTGACTAAGCAGCCAAGGAAGCTGCAGCTAAAAGCAACATTTAAACACAAAAATACAGCCTGACAGAGGTTTATGAGCCTCATGCAGTGGCTTCTAATCTGCACTCATGCCTTCAACATAAATTCTAAAACCTTTGACATTAATGATGCAAAATGCTCCAGTAAATGCTAAAGCTGCAGAGAAGTGTGGTGACCTGTGGGGACTGAGGTGGGACAAGCACAAACTGAAAGCAGCATGGCACAGCCACAGCTTCTCATGTACCCACACAGAGCATACACTGGTGTGAGTCCACTGGTACTTACCAATAATGATGTACTTAAAGATGTAGGAATAGTTGTAAGGTGCAGTTGCCATTGTGGCACTAAAATAAAAAATAGAACACATCAGAACTGATACCTGCTCCCTCAAGGCGACCCAAATCATCCAGTTTAGTTCATATAAACAAAAAAACCCTTTCTCTTCCTCTCTCCCCCAACCACCCTTTCATTCACAGGTCAAATCTGTGTTGTTCCCCAGCCACTGAATTAGTGGCACAGCCAGCCAGCAAAGTTCCCACATTGTTTGCTCTGAGCCCCTTTCAGCAAGGCCTCCAAGTAGAAACACACTCTGGGGTAGTACTGATAATCAATTTTATCCAGAAGGACTTAAAGCTGTTGAAAAGCTCAGTCCCTCCTTGCTCTGCACACTCACTGCCAGACCAGCACTCTCCCGCCAAAGAGCTGATGTATGAACTGAAAATAAAATCTGACTCCAGCACAAAATCTGAAGAGATTTAACAAAACCAGCAAGTTGGAACTATTACCTCACACTTTTGAGACTTGCAACAGCAACAAAGGAAGCAGTGCAGCTCGCAGCAAACAGCTAAGATTTAGAAGAATGCTGTAGTAGCCTTAACTGGGGCCTGGGGTGCTCCTTGTCCATGTCGGAAAAGCGCTGCAAGCCACAAATCAGATGTTCAGGAAGTTGGTTAACATCTCTGTGGCTTTGTCAGCACAACAATGCTACAGCAAGGTTGCTGAGCAGTTTCTCTTTTTTAAAAGACAGTCAAAATTCTTCTAACATTCCAGAATTTTCCTAAATGTCGAGGGAAGTAGAACTGGCTTCGGCTGTTTAAATCTGCAAGGAGTAAAAGCCGACTTGCCAACTAACACCTCAGTTAGCCAGGATAACACATCTGTGAGGGCCAGATGTTGCCAGGTAACATTAAAGATGGGAAATGCCTGCTTTGGTCCCAGGCTTTAAGTTAAACTGGATCCACTGAGTTAAGCAAGTGGAAAACTTGTAGCAGGAATTCAGCACTTCCCTTGCTGCTCCTGCAGGGCAGATAGCCAGCCATTACAAACACATGGTACTCCTTACAAGGAACACTGCTGGAGCCTAGAAAGATTTTCATTAGGTCATGTGTCATTCACATGACAAATGAAACCAATACTGGAAAGAAATACAAACAGAGGAAAGCTTCCAGGCCTGGGACTTTCTCAAAAGCAAAGCACTGTTTCTTGCACCACAATTAATCCCCCTCAGTGAACTGCAGTCGAAAGAAAGATGAACAAATCTCATTCCCAGCACAGAGCCAGCAACCTTCACTTCCTAGTGCTGAGATTTGAGGCAAACATGCTTATCTAGACCTGGGAGGGGAACAACTCCCAGAGCAGCTCAGAAGGGTTTACTGAGTGCCAGGCACTGCTCTGCACCTCGTCTTCCCTCCACGCCTGCCTCAGGAGATGGAAACACTCGGTCCTTCTGTCCCAAGCACTACACAAAGCACCTCTGCTAAATCCTATAGAGACACACACTCTTCTGCTCAACCAAGTTTATTCCAAGACAGGAAACAAAGTGACAATTTTGGACACTAATTCACCAAGCAAGCTTTATTGCCTTATTTCCTGGAAGATTCCAGAATTACAGTACCAGCTTCAACACGTGCATGGGTTATTTTCAACAGCAGTAAATAAAGATAAGTCACTGCTCCATATTGAGTTCCAAATGAATGTGTCACTGTGGAAACATCCAGTCCTTCAAGTTTGCTGCACATCTTCACACATTATGTTCTTTTTCTTCTCCAGCATGTCCCAGCACAGTAAACTGGGCATACAAAGCACATGTTCCTGCAGGACCCTTCAGCTGCCACCTCCTTTCTGGGCAGGGCAGGAGCACCATGCTCACAGCTCAGCTCCATGTGATGGCACAAGGGCTAAACTGGGGGTCCTTGAGGTAACTGGAATATAAAAGAAAGCTTGAACAAACTTGATTTACACATGCAAGTACTTCAGAAGGAGAGCAGGAACTGCCCTGGTTTCCACAGAAAACGGCTGGGTATTACAGCCACAAGGCACCAAGAGCACCAGTATACACCAAAGATCTCCTGTGCATTCTGAGGATGCAAATATCCAGTAACTGATGCTGTTAAAAACCCCAACCAAACCAATCAGCACCATGAACTCCAAGACAGGGAACCAACCACTTGTGTGGCTGTGAAATCTGCAGAAGCCTGCGTGCCCTCTCTTCTTCCCAAGACCAGGAGGCCAAGTACTCCCAAACACAGGGAAGTTTCATGTTTCTGAGCACATGACTTTAGGATATCACTGTGTGATAAACAATGTTGTATTGCCCTGCTGTTCCAACCAGGAGGGAAATGCATCCTGCTATCAAAGTCTGGAAAGTGAGGAGGATGTTTTTTAAAGCATGGACAAACTGGGAACTCAGTGCAGTCTCTGTCACAAACTGAATTTGAAGCAAGTCTCAACTAGATCTTAATTGCTAAATATACAGCTCTGTTTGTCAGACTGCTTCTGCTTGCTGAGATATGTCCATTTTCATTATGCCCTCTAAGTAAAAAAGTCTTAACTATGCTATTTCAATACAAAAAACTACTGGTATTACATTTATTCCAAGGGTCACATTACAGAAAAGATTCTGAAATAATCCAAACCATTAGTAAAGGTCACAGATATTTTTCTGGAGAAGAGATGATTCATTTAAATTAAAAAATCAAATAAAAACCCAAGCAATACTAAACCAAACAAATAACAAACTTTAAACACTCAAATTCCAATAAGGATTAGCAGGAATTCAAACTGTACTCAGATCTTGGAATAAGTGATATTCCACAAGGACTCTGTGCTGAAGGAGAAAAAAAAATGCAACCAACTAAGCACAGAAACCCTGCTGAGAATTCAGCCTTGGAAAACTGACCACCTCAGCATTTACTGCAGACGAAAGAAGGAAGTCCAGACAAGAACAGGGCACGAGAGGGGTCAGTAAATTCTAAACTATCAGCTACATGTCAATGCAAGGGGTTGGTGCCTCAATAGGCATCACCCGTCTGTAGGAACTCGAGTTCTGCCTCCACCCTCTCAGCTCCAGACACATGAATCTCAATAATTCCAACAGGGGGGATGGGGCTTTCCTCTTGGGACAGCAAGAGCTGCAGGGCTGAGAAAGTTGCACATAAATATCCACAGCTCAGCCTCGGCCACTGCTGGCACTGTGCACTGTGACATCAAAGTTAACCAGCCATGAGTTTACTGTTAACAGAAAGCAGAAGTTTAGTCTGGGAGCTTGGCCTACCTGCCATCCTTCTTCCGGGAAAGGCTGCCAGCTCAGTGCTGGCTCCCTCTCCCAGGTAAGGCTGCCCTGGAGCCCAGAGCATTATTGCAGGATGGCCATTGGCCAGAGGATCTCACTAAGCACAGATTTATGCTCATTTCAAAGCCTATACAATTCATTTCTGTATTACATTAAGACTGGAAATTTTACAGTGAGGTGTGTCACCAAATCCATTTCCCATATATCAACTTCTTCTTAGAGACTTTTTTAAAAAATAAAGTTAAAGATGACCTTAATGAGACACCAGCACATCTACATCATCTTCTCTAACCGACAAGCACTACACAGATATTTAGAAATCTCACTGAAACCTTATTTCAAGTATCAGCTACATCTGTACTTCCTGAGATAAGATTGTTCTGGGCACAGTGCTGTAACATTCTTTATCACAGTAACATAACTGTAAATATCAGATTCATACCAGCCTTTGTGAGACCTGTGCAGTTCCTTCCAGTTCAAGGACACAGTTTTAACTCTTCACTGGGTATCAGTTGCACTGAGAAATTTAGTATCTTTATGCTCAACAAGAAGCAGGTGTGTTATGAAAGGAGCCCAGAACCTGCATGCAGAGGGTTTATTAGACACTGCTGTAGTTCATACCATCAGCTGATGGATGGTCCATGTGCAGGGATGAGACCTGGGGAAAAAACTACCACCTTCAAACTCAGCACTGCCCTGGTGCTGCTGGTTCCCTGCAAACCACAGCACTGCAGCCAGAGAACCACTGGTTAGTTACTCTGAAGCAAAAGGTATTTTGTAGTCCATCTGGGCAGCCAGGTGTTCTGTGCATCATTCTCCAAGGATGTGCAGCAGGAAAAGCTCTCACAGTTGAAGCTGCAGATTACTTGGATGTTAATTAAGAGACAACAATAAGATTGATAAGGGGGAAGAGCTGGAGACAGGTAGAATTGTTTCATTTCATAATTGCACTTTTCCCCTGGTAAGGACTTTTGTCAAGCACACAGAACAATGTGGTTCAACTGGTACCTTACTTCAGCAGGCTACTAGAAACAGTCTGTGAGTGCCTCAGTTATGGTCACCTGTCAGATCACAGCACACTGAAGGTAATAACAGTTCTCTTATCAATTCATTCACCCAGGCACTGAATTCCCATAGGTCTGTTGTCCACAGCAAGCTATGAGGTCTGCTACAATTAAACTCCACTGTGGTTCTCTGGCTTTCACACACCAAGGACATTCAGGTCTTCCTAAACCACATCAACATCTTGACCCTCTTTAAGATGATGCTCTGCAGCCACCCTGCTCTGCTTATTTATTCATTTTTGCAGGCTTGGCTTTACAAAGCCCTGCTGAGCCTGATCCCTGAGGAGTCTCAGGGCCTGCTGCAGCCTTCACACCTGTCTGACAACATCACTTGTTGCTGGCCAGTTCCTTACTCATCCCTCAGCTCTTCCAGAGTCATCCTCCCCTGCTTCCCCCACTTGGATTTCACCAAAGCATCCAATCAGCACAAGACAGGAAATTTGGCTGAGCTGATCTCTGTTCACCCAGCAGCCTCTGGGAGCTGCTGTCCAGGATCATTTTGCATTTCTTTACTGTTCCCACCTCCAGTTACTCTTTCCCTGACAGCACACGAGGCCTGCAGCCTCTGGGGCTCAGACTGCAGCCCTGCAGAGCCCTTTCCAGGCTGTTCTTGAAGAAATGCATTTGATATGTTCCCTCATCATGTAAAACACCTTAACCCAGCCTGAGGCCTAGGAGGTTCTTCTAAAGGCTTCACAGGCCTTCACTTCTCCTTCCTCCAGGAGAAATTCACTTTTCTTTTAAAATCAAAGCTACATAACACACTACCTCCACTTTCTGACTTTCCTCACTGGCTCTCCAGTCACACCCACGTTGTCCTGGTTATCCTTCTACTGGTTTCACATCCTGCTTCATTAAGTTACTCCATTTTCCTTCCTAAACTTCCTGCATTTATATGTGCTCACCTCAATTCTCCCTAACCACACCCCAGCAGAGAGCTGAACTAATCACTGCCTACCTGTCCTCATCAGCTCTAGCACCTTCTGCCATGTCCCTCCCCTCAGCCTCCCTTTATCCACTTGCATTTCCTCACTAGTCCTACTCTCCTCTTCCTCCAGAACACTCCAACCTGTTGTGTGTCAGTTCACACCAGGAGAACCAAGATCCAGAGATATCAGGTAAGTTTGGGACAGAATATACAAAATCAGAAGAGCTTTCTGTCATTCCAACAAATCAGAACACTCTGGACTCACCACCTAGGAAAACACAAGTCACAGAAGTTTTAGGTAAATATTAACTAAGATCTACCTCCTGTTTCAGGAAGATTCAGCAAAATGAGAATCAACTTTAACCAGGTTTCATTAGATGCCCAGGAGTGAGCAGGTAATTTTAAAGTATTATTTACATTTTACATCCCAGTACCTCCAGTAGAACAGGTTTGTTTCCAAACTGCTGTCCTTCACAAGAAGTCCTCTTTTTTTTTTTTTTTTTACTCCTAAAACGGAAAAGAGGAACTTCTTCCTTGCACTCAGACTTATGGCATTTTCAAATCACTACAGGAAGCTAGCAAATTCCTTTCCAAACCATATTAAATTGTGACATTTAGTAATTAAATTCCCCAAGGTATTTTCTTCCCATTAGCAAGCACTGCCCAAGCACAAGGGCCCCTCAGTCCAAACCACGACAGGAATCAATCCCAGGCAATACATTCCACAGAATAAGATCTGTAAAAGATGTGGTGACTTGGGGTTTGATATGGTTTAGGATATGGCCAACGTGAGTGAATCCTGTTCACCAAGGGGCTCTGTCACCTCTGAGAACCATCCCAACACAGATCTACCCTGTTCCAAAGCAAAAGCCACAGCGAGTAACCTCCAGAGCCACTGCCAGAGCCACTCCGGAGCAAACACCCACCTCTGCCTGGCTTCAGTGCAAGGATCACTCAGCACAACCCCAATGCAAAACAAAGCTACCGATGGATGCTGTAGATACTTAGTGTGCTGCAAACAGGCAATAAACAATTAAGAGAAAGAAAGGAATTTCACTCTGTTTAGCCTCAATAAGCTTTGACAAAAAAACCCAGTCTAGAATACTTTCGTTGCTTTCTCAAATAGGAAGTGGCTTTTCCCTCAACCCTCAGTTATTTTTCTGTCAAAGTTCATGACGGCACAGGTCAACATAACAATTAAAAGCAGAGATAACGCCGCACATAGGCCACATATACGGTACAATATACACACACACACCCTACGTGCAACTGCAACAGCTCGTAAGGGGGAGATATAGAAACACACGTATAAAAATATCGCCGGTGGCCGGGTGCTTGCTGGCGGCGTTGCGGACTGTGCAGTGCGGAGGAGCGGTGGGAGGCGGCGGTGACACAGAGCGAAGCGGCCTAGTCCTGCCCGCAGCCTCACCCCGCTCGGCCCGGCCGCCCCTTCCCCTCCCTGCCGGCCCCGCGGCCCGCCCGCAG
>WBNO01008885.1:108484-139596 GCA_013400575.1 Peucedramus taeniatus
CCCGGCTCTGCCCGGCCCTGCCCGGCCCCGCAGCTGCCTCTGCCCGCGAGTGCCAGCACCAGGTAGGGCCGGGAGCGGCTGCCGGGGCTTTCCCCGGCTCCTCGCCGGGCGGAGGGAACGGGGACTCGGAGGGACGGAGGGAGGGGGCCGCGGTCCCGGATCCTGTCCCCGGTCCCGTCCCGGGGCGTTTCCTACGGCATCTGCGAGGCTCTGCCAGGCTGCCCCGGGCTCCGCGGGAGCGCTGCCGCCCAGGAGCAGTTCCCGTCCCGCCGGGCCGGGGGCGGAGGAGCCCCCCGCAAGCCCGGTGCGCCTGTGAACGCCGGTGAAAACTGCGAGTGGTGATGGGAACAGTGGGAGCTTGTTTGTTTTGTTCCTTGCCTGGGGGAAGAATGTTTGAAAGCTCTGTTTGAATAGAAATTCAAAAAATGTAGACACTGAAAACATATTTAAAATGTTTCCTAGGAAGAGTGTTAAAAAAAAAAGTTATGGGGATGACTTGTTTCAAGGAGGCCTCATTAGTAAGTAGATCCCTCTTGGAATAAAACTGCTTTGAATGTTATTTGCTCTTGGATGTCAAAAATCCGACTTTGCTAACAAGGATGATACTAGCATTGTTTCCCCTTAAGTCTCTTATTTTTCTTACTGATCATTACAATTTCCATTTTCCACTACCAGCTCTGCATGATGCAAGTTTATCGGCAAAACCAAAAATTTCCTTTATTTCCTTTGTGGGAGTAGAGCATGGCTCAGCTCAGGGTGTCCTGCTCTGGAGCCAGAGGGGGTGGGGGTTCCTGAAATGCCTCTCCTCTGGGTTTCTCAAACTGTTTTACAGAGTGCCTTATAACACCCATCTGGAAAAATGAAGCAAAACCTGAGTACTGAGGAATGGGTCTCTCACAGGCTGTTGCAACTGGTTTCTCTTGGCCACGAGACAGTTTATTCCATAGTTTCTACCACGGAGAGATGGGATATGGAAGCTTAGCCTGAGCAGGAACAGAGAAGCAGAAGTCAGCCCTGTTTAACATCTGCTCCGTGGGATGGGTGCTGCTGGCATCGCCTCCCTGCCCACCCCACTGCCCAGGCTGTGGTTTCAGGCTCTGGCTGAGCTCTGTCCATCTCCAGAGCGGATAATGGGTGTCAGTGTCCATCTGTATCATCACCAGGCTTGCTGGAGTGCTGGGAAGTCCAGCTCCGTGGATTTCACTGGAATTCAGCGTGAAGACAGGGCAGGAATTTTAGTTACACCTCGTTAGTGACATGGGTGAATGGTGAGCATCTGAAATGTTACATATTTAAAGACAGGGAGAGATTTTCCAGTGGCTGTTTGAGAGTTCAGCTGAGCTTTAGTGAGAGCTGAGTACCTGCAGTGTCCCCAGAGGAATGACTCTGGCTCTTGGCAGAGTGGAGGCTTTCTCTGGCTGGATGAAATTCCAGTGCTATGGGGAAAACAGTGGGGAAATTGAACCAGCCATCAATCTTTGGCTCCTTCTGAATGTCGAAAGGGTGACAAGGCAGAAATGCTACTGCTGCTGCTAGTTTAACTTGGATTTTACAGGCACAAATCCAACCCGTTGTGAATTTGTTCCTTTCATCAGCAAAGCAAGGATGGGAGCACTCTGCAACGCAGGTTCATGGCTCTGATAATGTCACCAGAGGGGATTGCTGCCAGCTCTGGCTAAAAGGCTGCCTGATGTGTTCCAGTGCAGGGCTGTTTTTGTAATGATTTATATAATTTTGGGAGTGCTGCAGCCACATCCAGCTTTGGTGGTGTGGGCAGCAGTGTCACTGAGCCTCTGTGCCAGGGAAGGGGTCTGGGACAAGGAGCAGCAGGTTCAGCTGCTGACCCAGACTGAGCCAGTGCTTTCCCCCATCCCATATTCAGATAAAATAACTTTTTGTTGCAGCTTGGGTGTTTTACAGAATTCCGGTGGGAACCAAACCATTTTTAAAATAGCCCTGTGACGTATTTAGTGCTCAGGATTTAGATCTGCTTTCAGCTCACTTACAAATACAAGCTTTCCATTTTAATCCAGTCCCAGACATTAGTGTTGCTGCTGAGTGGCATGCATGGGAAAGAGGATTTTGGACAGAAATGTGCAGTGTCACAAAACAACTATTTCCCTGTTTTACTTTGGAATCTGGAGACCTAAAGAAACTTTTTTTTGTTCTTTAAGCTGAGGTGATCAAGTTTTGCAGCTTGGCTGCAGTAAAGCAGGACATGGTTAAACACAGATATGAAGTAGCTTGGGTACAACAACTCCTGCCTAGAGAGAAGCAGCTGCTCTTGTTTTCTGTTCCCTTCCACAGCACTCGGGAATTATCATGTGAATAATCAAGTTCTGAGTGTGTCTCTGCCTCTGCTTGATTATTATCAAATGTTTTTCCTGAAAAGGCAGAAGATTCTGATATGGACAATTTGTCTGTAACAAGCTGTGTATTAGTTCTGTTGGTTAGTGATTCTCTGGTTCTCTGGACCAGGTATTTGATATCCCTTCTAGCAATTTCAGCTGAAAAGAAAATCGATATATGTATATATTGATATTTCATATGTCTACTTCTAATCTCTTTTGGATCTTTTTAAACTCAAGATTCAAAGGATGTCTTGTGCAATGGCTTTTAGAGGTCACTGAGGTTTTGCATTAGGAAGAAAACCTCAAGTAATCTTTTTATGTGAAGCTTTTGTGCAGCTCTTTGTGTACCTCTGTCACTTCATTTGTTCTGCTTCTCACAGCATTAGTTCAAGTGTGTGTCTTTTCAGTCCCTTAATCATTAATTAATCACTTCAGACACTAAGAAGCCTAAGGGAATCAGAAAGAAGTGCTCTGGATGATTAATTCTTTTCCCATAAAAGCACTAAACTTGCTGGAGCTCTCAGCTCTGAGCCATGCTGGAGCTATTTTCCCTGTGTCAGACACAAGCTCCCTAGGTGGGGACAGTGCACAGCTATTGAGTGAGAGCTGGGCTTTGGCAGTTCGGGAAGTGTTTTTCTGCAGGAGGCTCCGCAGAGCAGTGGGAGAGGGGAATGCAGCCGGAGACAGCCCCGGGGCACGGCGGAGCGCTCCCGCTGGCTCAGCACTGTCTCACAGCAGATGTTTGCACAGAGATGAGAATGGAAAAGTGCTCAGGCACGCTCCCTCAGGTCCGTCCTTGTGACTTTGGCAGTGGGGAAGTGTCTGGATCAGGGATTTCTTACTTCGTTCAGGTATTTCAGTCTGGAGAAGAAAGGTAAATGGCCCGGTGGTGGGAGTGTCTGAGCACCGTGTGTGCACCAGCCTGGGTTTCAGAGATTTTGCCTCTGCCTCATCTCTGCTTCCCAGCAAGTCACAGGCGTCAGATTTTCAATATTTACACTGTGTCCTACACCCTGATAGCACCAATGGCCAGAGCAGATTCATCAGGCCTCTAATCAGCTGTCAGACACTGCTGGGTGCCTCTGTTTGCCCTGCAGCAGCGTGTTCCTGCCCTCCGGATCCAGCTGCCCTGCTCAGCGTGCCCGTGGCAGCCGGGAAATGCCAGGAATGCTTCCCTTGCACCGCCCGGCCGGCTGTGCAATCGGTGTGTGCCCCCTGCCGCTTCTGTGCCAGGGCACTGTCAATGTGGCACTGAGAAACCCCAGCAGAGATGAAATCAGGGCAGACAGTGTCCATTGAATGACAGCCCAGCACTTCACACCTGCTCAGGGAGGGAAAGCGTGCTCAGAGAAGTCAGGAAAGTCTCAGCAGGACACCCAGGTATTTATCTCTGCTTATCCACTGATGATGCATTTGCAAGGTTAAATAGAGCTGTGACACAGTGGAGTTAAGCAGAGCTCCGGGGTGCTTTGCAGTGCCGGGCTGTCTGGAAATGCCAGCTTGGCAGGGCCGTGCTGGATCCGGGCCCCTCAGGGAGCCTGGTGGTGCTGCTGGCATGGGAGTGATTGATTGGGTTGGTATTCTGGGGATCTCGCACTGCCCTCTGCAGAACCACCTTTTTTTTACTTCCTCCAGTTTCCCCAGCTTTGGGACTTGGTGAGCAGCTCTGTTCTCAGTCAGGATATTCCAGGTTGTCAGGTTTCATCTGGTGTCTTGATGGAAGGGTTAGATGGTATGGACTCTGAAGATTTATATATTTTTTCCTTTTGTCTGTTTCAAAGTGTTTTTTTTTTTCTGACTATAGACTGTGGTTTTAGTCTTTCCTTTTCTCTCTTTTTGCTCCTCATTCACCTCCCACTGAGAACCTGGGGAGCTGGAACCGATCTCAGCTGAGGTCCCAGCACAACTGAAGTGGGAGAAATAACAGTTTGTCTGTATTAGGGCAGTCAGGCAGTGGGACACTGTCCAAACCCAAAGTTTAGACATATGTTATTTACTCAGTGTTTCCACATGCAGTAAAAGTACAGCTACAATTCAAAACAGCATCTTTAAAACTCTGGAGGAAATGAATCATCCCGGGATCTCTCAAGATGGACGGAGGCTGCTGCAGTGAGCACTGACACCCTGAGGACTTTCCCTTCTTTCGAGCTGTCTGCTCTGACAATCCTTGTGGCTCCTCCACGCCAGAGCCCGAATCCTGCTTGAAATGAAACAAAATGAAGCCCTGTCCTGTTAATCACGTAGCTCCGAGGAAGAAGGGATGATTTTGGGATGTGTGTTTCCAGCATTGCCCTCTTGTGGCTGTGCCCGGCGGGATGGGAGCTCCGGGCGTTCCTGCTGCCAGGGCTGTGCTGCTCCCGTGCCTTGTGCTGGGTGGCTCTGGAGCTGGGAACAGCCTGAGCTGGGCCGTGAGAAGCTCTGAATCTTCAGCCACAGTCATTAACACCCTGGCCACGCCTGCCTGTGTCAGGAGAGCTGGGACAAAATGGAGATGAGAACTCTCATAACTCCCTTTCCACTGTGATTTAATTGGAAGTTGGTGTTCGTGAAAGAAGCCATTTCATGGGAAGTGGGGAAATGGGGGAGTCCTGTCTCTCCCTGAGGAGGAGGGTGGTGGAGATGTGCAGAAGCTGCCAGCACTTGTGTGTGCTGGGGGCAGGACTGGAGGAAGCTTTCAGTAAAAGGTCTGTGACTGTTCCCTGCCAGCAGGTGAGCACAGGAACCTGGAACCCTCAGCCTCAAATTCTGCTCCTTGTCTGATCTAGAAGGAGCACCTTGATTTTTAATGTGTATCAAGTAAGCTTGTTTTTGTTAATCCTGAGTTGCTTCGTGTTTTGTGGAGGTTTTTGATGTGGAAAGTTGAATTCTTTGTGGAGCTGATGTGGAAGGCAGGAACTGATGGACTCCCACTGGCCCGGTGGTGACACCAGACCTGCTGTGCCCTGTCACTGTGGCCTCAGCAAAACTAATTTATGTGCTTGTTACTCACTTATACTCAACCCTCCCACCTGCCTGTAGCTCTCCTGCCCTTGTCCCACGTGTGGCAATGACTCCTAAGTCCTTTCACCTCGTTGCCTGGGCCTGATGCTGCACGAGGAGTGCAAGGCCACGCTCCGTGCTTCCCTTTTGGACTTGTTTGAGGCTGTCTCTCCTGCTTTCCAGCCTTTCTCTGGCAATAATCTGTTGCTCTGTTCCCCTTTGGGTTATGGATCACAGATTGAACAACTTCTGTGCTGCAGAAGAATGTATCAGCTTGTTCTCTGGGGAAGAAGAGTTTGCATAAAGTTGCAGATGATTTCCCCTGACCGGGCAGGACCTGGAGACTGGAGGAAGAACATCTGTGTCATTTCCCTGCAGCTGACCACAGGCATGTCTTCACTGCCTTCCTCAATGTGTTCTGGCTGTCACCAGCAGCTCTCTCTCTGGGACATAATTTGGGGAGGTAGTCATATTTTAATGTGCTGGTTTATGTCTTATGTGTTACATAAACACTCCTTAAATATTTTTTCAGCACTGAACAATGATTTGTGTTGGAGTATAATTCAGGATTTCTTTTTGCTCCCCAGTGAATGAAAGTGGTTGGTGGTTTCCACTGATCCAGCCTTCCCTGTGCTGTGTGTGTTTAAGTGCATGATTCAGCTCTCACTTATGCTCAAGGCAGGGCTCTGAACCAGCTGATTGTATCAGCAGATTTCCCTGGGTGTGTTTCAGATGGCAGACCTGTCTAATCTCCAAAGCTTTCTCCTGTGGAAGTAATATTCTCCCCAGTTTACATCACTGCAACTGAGAGGAAATTCAGGTTTTTTATTGAAGTTTTCTGCCTGGGTGCATCAGGCTGGAAGCTCTGTGTTTACTAAGTGGGTTGTATTCAATAGGTACAGAGCTCAGAATAGAGCTGATGTGACTCATAGTGCAAACAAACAGCTGGAAAAAGTGAACAATACTCAAATCATCTAGGCCTTCTAACTTGCTCAAGTGGTTTAGTAGGAATCTTAATTTAACAAATGCAAAAAACCGACTTGCCAGTTGCACAGCTAATGCTGGACTTCATGTCCTGGACTCTTGATCTGAGTTCGGCAGCTCGGTTGGAATTTTTTTGAATTTGTGGCTTTTCTGTTAAGATGTAGCTGCAGGGAATGCCATTAACTGCTGCTCCTCATACAGAGAGCTGAAATAGTTCATGGAGTCACCATGGCTGGGGAGGAGGAGGCTCTCCCATGCCAATTTTTTCTTATCCCAAATAACCTTTGTTTACTGGCTTCTTCAAGGGGTGGAAGGAAAGGGGGTGGGTTTAGTTTTGTGTATATATGAGTTTAGGACTGTCTGGAGACTGAAAACTGAGCTAATCCATCACTTTAGATATTTTTCAATGCCTGTCCCCTTGGTAACAAAGCTGAAGTGCTGCCAGAGTTATTTTCAATGGTTTACTGAAGAATTATTGATATTCTATACCGCTTTGGCAGGGAAGCTGGATGAATAAACAAATATTTCCATTTTTAGGGTGTGCTGTCGTCGCCGTGGATCCTGTGCTGAACTTTCTCCATGTTCAGCAGCATCATGTCCTGAGTTTTGGATTGTCAGAACTCAATGATCCTGTGCTGTTCACTCTCACAAGCTTTGTAAATTCATCAGAGTTTTTATGGGTCAGCAGCAGACCAGAGAATAAAGAAATGGCTACGTGGGTAGTCAGACAGTGTAGGTGATGTTCAAAGTGCACAAAGGGCTGAACCTGAAGCAAGCAAATAACTTTATTGGGGTTTTTGTTTGTGTGATCTCTTCAGCATTGCTATTATAGACCTGGGAAATGCAGCTCTTGCTCTGGGGTGTTACTGTGACAAGTACAACCTGCAGATTTCCTCAGACTGATCATGCCAGGAGGATTATACCCCTTTGCCTCTTGCAAAACAAGGATTTAGGGTTTTCCTGTTGTTGCAGCAGAAATAGAGCAGTAATTTACCTCTCCTGGCACTTGGTATAGGCAGCCTGGAATGCTGTGAGATAAGGGAGGCTTTCTTTTCTGAGGACATATATTGTTGTTTATTTGGAGCAGCTCATATTCTCCAGGCAATGTTTGGCAAATAAATAAAAGGAAAGAAAGATTTAGTTGGGTGGAAATGCAAATGTGTGCCCCCAAGGTGCAATAAGGATTGGTGCACAAAGGGCATTTTTGCAGCATGACTGTAGTGGGGATACAGGCTCTACTCAGATTTACTGTTCTCCTTTCAGGTAAGAAATTCAGTCTGTATTTGCAAGTTATTTTGATGTTCTGCAAGTGTCATCCATTAAAATCAAAAATACAGCCTTTGCCATGTAGAAGAAAGGCAGGAACTGATCTAGCAGCGAGCAGCAGGTGGTTTGGATGCTCTGTGGTGAAATGTTGTGTTGGCTGCAGCCCTTCCTGTGTGGGTTTTGTTTATGCAGCAGATTTAGACAAATTATCTGAACCCATCATGAGTTGATGCTGGAGCTGCAAATGAGCACAATCACATGGGGATGTGGGCTACCCTTGTTTCTGTCTCATTTAATTCAGCCAAGCTTTCCTGAGCAGCCCTGTGCAGGTAAGTCCTGACTATATTTGTGGGTATATTCAGGTGTGAATTGCCACAAATTATTACAAATTAACCGGGTCTCACAAAAATTGTTGTGCTCATTTTTCTCTTGTTAGTAGCCAGTTACTGAATGAAATAAAGATATTTTTTTCTTTCTTTCCCTGCTGTGAGTATTGGATGATATTATCTTGTAGAAAATTACTTTAGCTACATCATTAAGCTTTAGATGATGGTAGGTATGAAGATGTGAGAGTGTATTTGATGTGGAGAAGCCACACATTAATTATTCCCTGTAATGGATTTTCCAGTGTGATGAGGCAGAGTAAGAGATTCCAGGCTCAGTGTCCACAGGTTTTTCCTGAAGGGAGCAGGACATTCCTCTCAGTATGGTTTTGCTGGGCAGTGCAGAACTGGGCAGCTCTTTGGCAGAAATTCAGAGGAGAGTGAAGACAAACGGCCAAAGTGCTGCTGGTGTCAGTCTGGGAGGGCAGAGGTGACTGTGACTGATGAGAGGGAGGCACGGCCACAGGGATGAGTGAGCAGAGCAGAAATGAAGAATTTAGGGAGGGAGGCGAGGAGGGCTGCTTGTTACAAGCTGCAGGGTGGAAATAGGAAAGGTGGTTTGGGTTGGATACCAGGAGAGACAGGAGCTGAGTCCGGGTCAGAGGCTGTGGAAGCTGCAGCAGCGGTCGGGGCTTGCCCAGCACAGCACCTGGAGGATGCCCAGCAGGGTTGGGATTGCTGAGCTCAGGCACTGGGGCCTCTCTGCCTTTCCTGGCCTTCCCCTGAAGCAAACAGCTTCCAGCCTTGGGGAGATTATTCCATGCTTCCCTGGAGCAGCAGCTCCAGGCTGCCAGTGGTCTGTGGGCCAGACACAGACTTTGATCAGTGGTCGCCTTTCCTGTTGAGTGCCCAGGAGCAAATCCCTGGGATTGTTCCTGCAGGCCAGACTCCATCCCAGGGCATTCCTGGGCTGGCCTGTCCTGCTGCTGTGACTGCACATCTGGAGACCATAATGAACTTGTTGTCTTCCAGTGGTTGCTCAAATCATTGGACTAATTTTCCTAAGTTCTTGTTTTCATCACTAGGCAGCCAAGTGTCATTTAGTTGATCCATCTGCACTGAAATCCTGTATTCCAAGCCCTTTCCTTTTTTTCCTTAAACAGCTTTCCTTTGCATAAGATGTTGGCTGTGCATAGCACCCTTTCTGGGACCAAGCTGGACACTTTTATTAGCAGCAGCTTGAAAAGTGTCTGTTTTCCATGTCTCCATCAGGACACCCTTTTCAGTAGGGCCCTGGCGATCTCAGCTGGCAAGTGCCCTCAGAACAATGTCCAGAGCAAACATTTCTGGGGCTTGATTTAACAATGCAACACTTGCTGCCAGCAGTGATAACCCAAACCAGCTGTTGGGGTAGATTTACATTATTCCCTCCAGGAATGGCTCAGATTAATTAATTTTATGAAAGAACACTATAATATACAATTTATGCACTGTAGCCCTCTTTTAGTTTTTCGCCTGTATTTATATATTGCAGCTCATTGGCAATGCAAGCTTGGACTTAAAAATGCCAAATTAATTAGAAGACTAAATAAATGTTTTTTCAAAAATATTGTGTCGGCATATATCTGCAGATTACAATATCCTACAGTGGGATGTTAACAAAGAAGATTATCCTGGGTCTTTGTACCTTCAATCTGTGAGGTTTGCCCAGGTGTGGGACTATACAGGTATTTAATTTAGTAATAAAAAGTCCGGGGTATTTTTCCATTTGGAAAGGACCCATGACTTTCTAATGTTATGCAACCCAGTCATTTTGGTTTGGGTTTGCTGCAGCTGCCAAAGCCTTTCCCAGCTGCCTTCCTTAGAGTCAAGGTTCCAGCATGTTTTTCACTGAGACTTAGACCTCTGACACTCTGAACTTCCTTCACAGAGATCAGAAATACCAGCAGGACTAGCACATTGTTTTTATTGTCTGTTTCAGTTTGAGACTTTCCAGTGAAATTTTCAAAGGTACATTGCCAAGGTGACATTTGAAATTAAAATGCATCAGCTTGGACAAGAGAGCAGCAGAGTGTTCTCGGGAGAGAGGATAAGAAAACATCCTCACAGGGGTGGAGAAAGCACAAAGCAGGGTCTGCTCTGGCCTTCGTGGAAGTCTTTTTGTGGAGTTTTATGGGTGGAAGGTTTGGCCCCTCATTTAAGAATCTTTTGAGAGATTCTGGCCGTGGGAAGCTCAGCCTGTCAGGCATTCTCCCCTGGGTGTGTTGAGAGCAAAAGTGCCCAGCAGCACAACTCTGCACTGTGGGGCTGCTCCGTTCCTGAGGGACACAGGGAAAGGTTCCTGCTCAGTTCTCTCACTGCAAACACTGGGAAAATGTGATGGGTGAACTTGCTGCAGTGTGAGAGAGTTGGAAGAATAATCTGTTTATTGGTGGCAGATTGTTGGGGTGCTACAATCAGCCCTGTTGTAATTCCTTTGGGCTGAGTAGGTTTGATGGCTCTTGTGTTCCTGTCACAGGGTGTTGCTACACCCTCAGAAATACTTGGTTGTGAAATTATTGAATTGCTGAATGAGCTTTTGTTCTGTCAGCTACCAGACTCTGAATGCTCTGTTGTGAACCTGGGAGCTGAAATCCATCAGTGCATCCCCAAACCCTCCCGAGCTGTTACTGACAGTGCCGTGTGTGGAGGCTCATTCGGGTGCAAGCAGGGCTGAGCTCTGCTCCTCTGTCAGGTTCAGGGAGCTGAGGGTGCCTCCCCCCATCCTCAGGCTGCTCAGCTGAATCTTTGTCTTCCCCAAAGTCTCTTTCCCTGCATCCACTGCCAGCTGGAGCCGCCCTGCTGTTCCTCTGCGTCTCATCAACTTTCCAGCTCTCAGCTGACAAAATGTAGCCTCTGTTGCTGCTGTCTCTGAATTTCTGCCTGTGAGGGGACGTTTGGCCCGTGTGACCCTGACTGCTGGCGGTAATGGATCGCACATTGTGTGGAGCGAGTGCCTGCTGGGCTCTGGGAGAGGCTGCAGGAGGCTCTGGGATTCCAGCAGTATTGTTTGCACAAACGCGATCCGCCCCTGTGCTGCCGAGGGGGTGGGTGTGTTTGTCCCCGATAAAAGATTGGCTTCTGCCCCTCATCTTCCCCAGCAGCCAGAGGAGCAGGGAGCTGGGACTCCCCACAGCTCTGCACGAGAAGGGAGAAGCCCATTTGCTCCTGGAAATGGGCAGGAAGGACTTCAATTATCTTTTCCTCACCATTTTCTGCACAATGGCTCTGAAGCTGAACTGTGTCAGCTCCATGTCTGTGGCAGGGCTTGGATATTTTGTTACAGCAGCTCTTGTGCTTTCAGCTGTGGTAAGTGAGGAACATCACGAACACTGAAAAACTTCTGGTTCCAGCTACTTGCAGGAGTCCCTCTCCTTTAACTCTTTGTCAGGGTTTTGCCCAGTTTTTAGTGGGAATTTGGGAGGATTCAGGCAGACTAGAATCATGATGTTAAAGTTCATTCTTTTCCATCTTTGAGATCTTATTTCAGGGATCACTTTGATACCTAACTTGTTATTTTGCTTTCTAGTTTGTAACATTCTTTATTTCTGCCTTGAAAACAGAACATATTTTACTTTTGTCCATCAGCTGCTGTGAACTATCTTCTTTGTCAAAGTACTGAATGTTTCTAATGTAATATTGTAATGTTTTCTTCCCTGTTACCTGATAGCTCTCAAAGGCATGATGTGATCGATGGACAGACTTCATTGCCAATACACCAGAAATGTTTTATTTCCTTTCAGAATTATGAATTCTTTTATAAGAGAAGAAAATGTTCATTATGTTTGTTAAAAAAAAAAAAAAAGGATATTGCATCGTGTTGATATGTTGCATAAGTATGGCAATAAACATATTAAACCAAAATTGCAATGTCCTTAGGACAGGATGTTGTGTAAATTAATGTAATTCCTACAAGGGAACAGTTAAAGTAACAGGTCAGAACAAAAGACCTTTAAGAAACCTGTTAATTACCTAAATATTCAATGATGCTCACAGCATTTTCCACTTGGTTTTAGAAAACCTGTAAATCATGTTTGTGCAGGATGTACAACATGTGGAGTTAAAAGGGGTTTCCTTCCCACAGCCTGGAATGTCAAGCTTCACTTATGTGCCATACTGAAAAATTATAAATTAGTAAGAAAAATACAGAGATTAAAATCCAGAGAGAGAGACAATAGAGTCTAGAAGAGGATAAGCCAGTAATAAACCAGAAAGTAGAGGTGATTGGAAGTGAAAATTAACAGTAGTCAATGCAGAGGGATTCTTTCCACACACATCCTTATTTTTTTCCCTGCTTCAAAACTCAGCGCACGAGAAAAAAAGGAAACTTTCCACGTTTTGCCTGGCACAACAAGTTAGGAGATGAGAATCAATTTAATTTAAATATTTCCTTGTGTCCTGCCCACTGAACAGCACCCTCTGTCTCGCCCCCAGCCTGTCAGCATGGTGGAACACGCCGAGTTTTTGAAGGCTGGGAAGGAACCCGGCCTTCAGATCTGGAGGGTCGAGAAATTTGATTTGGTCCCAGTGCCAAAAAACCTGTATGGAGACTTCTTCACTGGAGATTCCTACCTGGTGCTGAACACCATCAAGCAGCGCAGCGGGAACCTCCAGTACGACCTGCACTTCTGGTTGGGTGAGTGCTGGGAGTGTCCCTGCAGAGCCCAGAGTGACCCCTGAGCCTCTTTGCTCCAGCCATGGCCAGGAAATGATACCCAGGAAAAGAAAAAGCAGCACAGTGAGGATGCAGTTCTGGGTGTAAATCGCCCTACTCATGTCAAATATTTGTGTGGTCTCTGCAATAGAGAGCACAGCCATCTCTGATCCTAAAACCAGCTTTCCTGGGCAATAGGACAGGTAAGTCCCTGTTCTGCAGGGGTTCACAGGGAAGACAAAATCTCACGTGAAAGCTCTGCCTGAAATCCTTTCTGCCTGAAAGGAGGGAGGTCGGGTGTGTTGCTCCTGATCAGGGAGTGGGATTTTTCCCTCTCCTAAGTGCCCTCTGCTGTCCATGTCACAGAGTACTGTGCCAAGGCTTTCCCCACAGCCTGCAAACCCAGGCTCATTGACAATATCACTGTTAAATCTGCTTTCTCCTCGTGTGTTTGCTCATTTGAATGCAGAGGCAGACCCTGCATCCCCTCCCAGTGTCTCTCTCCATGTTTCAGGTGATGAAAGCTCTCAGGATGAGCGTGGGGCTGCTGCCATCTTCACTGTGCAGATGGATGAGCACCTGCAGGGGAAGGCTGTGCAGCACCGCGAGGTGCAGGGCCACGAGTCCCCCACCTTCCTGGGCTACTTCAAATCTGGCATCAAATACAAGGTGGGTGACAACTGACCCGAGTCTGCAAGAAATGGCATCCTGCCCAATTCCCAGGAGAGTGAGAATTGCCCTTTTTCCAGTTGCTTAAAACTCATTCTCAGCCAGATGTTTTCAATGAGTTGGAACTGAGCAGGGTGGAGAACAGCAGATCCCGGAGGGAGAAATTTGGCTGAATTAATAATACACAAGGAAAGCCCCAGAAAGTTTCAGGAATCAAGGTTTTGTTTTTCTTCAAGAGGCAGAGGAAAGAACAGTCCCAAGGCACCTGGAATGAATTTAAGAAGCAGCAAAGTTAATGGGAAACGCCTACCCAGGAGATTTGATTTCTCCCCACTTGCATAACAGTTTGACCTTGCAGTCTCTGTGCTTAGCCCACCCTCCCAGCATGTGCAATGTTTTGGTAAAGAAGATGAACAGTAGTGGGAGTTACTCCTCCCTGCCATCACAATAAAGTGGGATAGAAGTGAAAACATGCAGTCAAACAGTTGTGTCTGTTAGGAATCCAAAGGCACAAGGAAAGTGATATCAGGTCACATGCTTGCAAAATGCTCACATTTCCTCATGTCTGAGACTTTCCTGATCTTTCTGGTTTGTTTATTTCCCACTCACTTGTTGTTACTTTCGTTCACTTAAACTTGATTGTGCTTTTTTGGAGGGTAACTGACACGGGTACTGTTGCCTGCATTGATAAATAATTCCCAGTGTCTATCAGCAGAGAAAGTGAATCCTGAGCTTGGGATAATTTCTGGTAGGCAGGACATGTTTAACACGTGGGAATACACTCTTCCCCCATTCCTGGTGTGAATCCTTGCTCCTGTGTTTCCCCCCAGGCTGGTGGTGTGGCTTCTGGCTTCAGGCACGTGGTTCCCAACGAGGTCACTGTGCAGAGGCTGCTGCAGGTCAAAGGCAGGCGGACAGTCCGGGCCACAGAGGTCCCTGTGAGCTGGGACAGCTTCAACACAGGGGACTGTTTCATCCTGGACCTGGGCAGTGTGAGTACCACCTCAAAGGCAGGTGTGGCAGAATTCAGGGGGCAGGAGGTGTCTGACCTTCACATAAGGTTTATTTTCCCCAGCTCTGCTGAAGCCTTTCAATGCTGAGCATCCTGAAACACTGACATTGTTCAGTCCCAGCTATGTCCTGTCTCACCTAGAGAGGTGCTGTCATGCTCTGACACGACTTTCTCCTTCCCCCAGAACATCTTCCAATGGTGTGGCTCCAAGAGCAACCGCCAGGAGCGGCTGAAGGCCACGGTGCTGGCCAAGGGGATCCGGGACAACGAGCGCAACGGGCGCGCCAAGGTCTACGTGTCAGAGGAGGGATCCGAGCGCGAGGAAATGCTCCAGGTTCTTCCCTCTGTCCATTTCTCCTGCTGGAGTGGCAAGTGTGGTGTGTGGAAGAAAGGTGGGGTGGGTGGTGTGTGTGGTATAAACACACAGCACAGTGCAGACCTGGTCCTCTGCACTGCTGGGACATCAGAGGGAATTTACGTGACTGATCTGGAATTCTCTTCCACTCATTCTCTTGACTGGAGCACCTGAGAAGGAAGATCCTCTTGGACTGGTTGGTAATGATTTTTGTCTCCCTCACAGGTACTGGGACCAAAGCCCAGCTTGCCAGAAGGAGCTTCTGATGAGACCAAAACTGACACAGCCAACAGGAAGCTGGCTAAGCTCTACAAGGTAATGAGAAACCCTGACATAACTCTGGGGAGAATGGAGTGATCTTTGTGAAATTGGATGGAGGTGCAATAGCAGAGAGGAGCTGAGCTGCTCTGAGTCCTACTTCTGCCTCACTTTGCTTCTTAAGTTTTCTGTATGAACCTTGGTTGCTTACACTGCATGTTCATGTACTTTCTGTTGGTTTGTCACCACTCATGACTGTAGTGAGACAGCTGGGACTTTCAGGAATTTTTGAGCGAAAGGTGGAGTATGAAACAAATAAGGGGAAAAGGGAGTTTTACTCTGTGCTGTCAGGCATTGTGTTAGGAAGGTGACAGGAAAGAACTAGAACAGTGAGCCTGAGAAGCAGGACATGCCCCTTTCTAACACCCAGATGAAGCCATGACTTGGAAGGTACCATTTGCCATCAGCTGTGTGAGTGGAGAAGAGTGTCCAAGACTTTTTGGGAAGAATCTTCTCTAAGCAGTCTCTGGTATCCATGGGGTGAATATCTGCTAAGATGGTTTGTTAAGTGGCACTTTATACATCAATCAGTAGAGCAACTCCGATTTTTAACCCCACTTGACACAGGGAGGCTGTTCCCAGTTACCCTCCAGTCCCTGTGTGCAGTTGGTCTGCTTTAGAAGATATTCCCTTTGCACTGAGGATATGTCCCATTTTGGACTAATCTCTCTTTGGTCCCAGCAGTATCTGCTTTGCTAGAAATAGTTGAAATCTTCAAAGTGTTATGTTTTTGCCATACTCTTGCCATGTCAGAGGTATCCTGTTAGAAAACAATAGTGCCTGCAGCAGCCAGTGCATTTAAATGGATTTCCCTTCCCCTCCCTGAGTTCTGAGCTATGGCCATGGAGCAGCAGGGAGCAGAGGATGTCTTATGTGACCTTTGTGCTGTGTTGTCACAGGTCTCCAATGGGGCTGGGAACATGGCAGTGTCCCTGGTGGCAGATGAGAACCCCTTCTCCCAGGCAGCCCTGGGTACAGATGACTGCTTCATCCTGGACCACGGCACAGATGGAAAGATCTTTGTTTGGAAAGGTACCTGAGAGAACCAGGGAGAAATAAATAGAAAGGCAGTTGTTCTCTCTCAGCCATCACAACAGGCACAAAAGAGATTGAACAATGGTCATTTTTATTTGGCATCATTTATCTGGAGGGCTGGGGCTTCGACTTTGGCAGAAGGTACCTGGGACAGTTTCTTCTCTGGCTAAAAAACCTGACCCCCTTTCTCTCTATTTTCATTAAAGGCAAAGGTGCTAACTCTGAAGAGAAGAAGGCAGCACTGAAAACAGCCTCAGAGTTCATTGACAAGATGGGTTATCCCAAACACACCCAGGTAAGGACCTGTGGCAGCCCCAAGCACTGGGGTCACTTTTCTGCCTCATGGGCCAGGGGCTGTGGAGCACGTATGGCTCAGGGCACATGTCCCTGTTGAGTGGCTCCTGTTGTGGGAGATCTGCTCTGTTTTGGGAGATTCTGCAGTGCTGCTCCTGGGCTAAAGCAGCATTTACCCCAGCACAGCTGGTAGTTAAATTTTCTCTCTCTCAGATACTCTTTTACCTTTTCTGTGACTTCTTCTAAGAGTGAAGAAGAGTAGATAAACCTGCTGTTCTTAGGGAGATGATTCTAAAGGCTCATTCCTTTCAGATCCAAGTTCTCCCTGAGAGTGGTGAGACACCCTTGTTCAAGCAATTCTTCAAGAACTGGCGGGACAAGGACCAGACAGACGGGCTGGGCCAGCCTCACGTTTCTGGCCACGTTGCCAAGATTGAGCAGGTCCCTTTCGACGCGGCCACCCTGCACAGCTCCAAGGCCATGGCTGCCCAGCATGGCATGGAGGATGATGGCTCTGGCAAGAAACAGGTCAGTGGTGGCACAATCCCTATGGGAAGCTTTCCAAACTTTTCTTTGCTACTTGATGGCATTGCTGCAAGAGCAGCAAGACGAAAGGAGGCTAGAGAGCTCGGCCGAGGTTTGGCTGTTTAAAAGCGCCCCGAAGAGCCTCGAAGCTCCGTTCGGGACGAGCCACTGGAGCGGGAATTGTCCCGTCAGGTCCCGGCAGAGGGCGCGGCAGCACCGCCGGCTCCGGGATGCGGAATTCGGGGATGACGCGGGCCGGCAATGGGCTCGCTCTGTAGCGCCTCTGCTCCTCTCCCGCCAGATCTGGAGAATAGAAGGCTCCGAGAAGGTGCCGGTGGACCCCGCCACGTACGGGCAGTTCTACGGCGGGGACAGCTACATCATCCTGTACGATTACCAGCACGACGGGAAGCGGGGACAGATCATTTACACCTGGTACGGGACTTACCCTGGGGCTGCATGGGGCTTCGAGCCTCGGAAAATCGATCACTTGCTGGTTCCCTCTTTCAGAGGATCTTTGGTGGATAAGGTTTCACCCTGGATAACTTTCCCTTATAAACAAAACAATACCAGAGGTCTGGGATGTTTCATTTGAAGTGGAACAATGGAGGGAATTACTGTGTGAGCTCTTTCTTTTGTCATTTCGCCCCCACCCCCGGTTATTACTCCCTTCTTTGGACCAAGCTCTGCTTATCTAGGAAAGTGCTGCTTATCTAGGAAAGGTTCTTATCTTCCCTTGTACTCGCTGTGCTACAATAGAAGATAAGGAATTTCTCCTTTGTGTTGAAGGAAGTGCGCAGGGATTTGGTAACACAGGGTTTCCTTACCTCCTCTTGTTCTCTGTAAGGTGTGTCTGTGGGGGGAAAGGCTGAGAATAAAGCTGGATTTGGTCTTGTTCTCCAGGCAGGGCGCCGACTCCACGCAGGATGAGATTGCAACCTCTGCATTCCTCACAGTACAGCTGGATGAGGAGCTGGGAGGCAGCCCCGTGCAGGTAAAGACACCCAGCAGAAACCAATCCCAACACTGGGGGAATAAAGTATATATATATATGTATATATGTATATATATAACACCTGGCCCAGCTGGGTGCTCTGTGAATATTCCAGCTTGACAGAGGGTTGTAAAAGCCATTTCTGGTTAGTCTTGTGCTCCTCAAAACTGACAGCAAGTTTCTTTTTCTTCAGAAACGAGTAGTACAAGGGAAAGAGCCCCCTCACCTTATGAGCATGTTTGGTGGAAAGCCCTTGATTGTTTACAAGGGTGGAACCTCGAGGGAAGGGGGCCAGACTGCACCTGCGGCAACGCGGCTGTTCCAGGTCCGCTCCAGCACCTCCGGAGCCACCCGAGCAGTGGAGGTACGTGGAGGGAGAGTCAGCCTTGGTGTTATGTGTACAGCCCATAATGGGAACATGGTCCACTGAAGAGTTCAGTTCCCTCAATGGAAGAGGAACTTGGGCCAGGACACGGGTTCAGAGCCCCACAGCTCTGAGAGCAAACGCACACAAACGCCCCTGGGCAACTCCTTCCGGGAGATTAAATCCTGGTGAGGAGAGGGCAGTGGTTTATGGCTGCAGGAAGTCCCCAAGTTTCCAGCTTCAAGAGGCCTGTCCTTGATGACACGGAGTTGGTGTTAATGATTGATCAGTGTTGACAGCAGAGACTGCTCTGCCATGGGCTCCCCAGTGAGCTCCTAAATCTCCTGCCAGGAGGAGACTGGCACAATGGCACAATAGCACAATGACAGCCAGGCATTCCTGCTATAGGGCATGTATACCTGTAATCACACACTGAAACAGTTATTTACTCTTCCCATGTGGAAAATCTAACTCATCACTTGGATACAGGGAATATGCAACACATCTGACAGCCTTACATGCTCATATGGAAAATCTTGTTTGCAGTTTATTCAACTGTAGGTTCTGGTTTGATTTTGAAGTAACAGGCTCTGTGTAGAGGATGGTTACACCTGACACCTGCAGTGTTCCTTCTTTTCAGCTGGATCCTACAGCCAGTCAACTGAACTCCAATGATGCCTTTGTCCTGAAAACTCCCTCTGCTGCCTACCTGTGGGTTGGCCAAGGAGCCAGCAACGCTGAGAAATCAGGAGCACAGGAGCTGCTGAAGATACTGGGAGCTCGCCCAGTACAGGTTGCTGAGGGCAAAGAGCCAGGTGAGCAGGTCACAGTGGAGTCTGTGATCATTTCTGTGTAGCTGCACATCCTCAGCAATTATTTCATGGATATTTTGTCTCCCAAAAGAAGATGTGGACATGGGCAAGAGGGGCTTCTCGGGGGTATTTTCATTGTTTAACAGCACACTCATGTATGTCTGCAGGCCATTGGGACTTTCTGACCCGGAAGAATGCTTCAAGTCCTGCCCAAACCATCACCCTGGTGTGGGTTCCATGAGCAGGAGAAGCATCAGTCTCTCTTTCTGTTTTCCAGACAATTTCTGGGCAGCCTTGGGTGGCAAAGCTCCGTACCGCACCTCGCCCCGCCTCAAGGACAAGAAGATGGACACTCACCCCCCGCGTCTCTTCGCATGCTCCAACAAGAGTGGGCGCTTCACTGTGAGTGTCTGAGGGCATTCATTCAACACCCACCTGACAGGGCTGGGGGAAGCTCAGGCCCAGCTGCTCTGAGCCCCCCACCAGCTCACACCTGATCTTTGTGTGGTTTGTCCTGTACAGATAAAGTAATTGAAGCCTGTGCTCATCTTAACCCTGTTTTTCAGATTGAAGAAGTTCCTGGAGATCTGACTCAGGATGACCTTGCCACAGATGATGTGATGCTCCTGGACACATGGGATCAGGTATGTCAGGTTTACAGGGGGACAAGAGGAGCAAAGAATAGGCACAGATTGGCTCTACATCGAGACCTGAACCACAATGGCCAGGGGTGCTGTTGTATTACAGATTCAGCACATATCAGCCACAAGGCAACTGAGAGCTGAATTTTGATGTTTTATGGAAAAATGTTCAAACATCTGCTACTTTCCCCTGACATTAAGCTAGTACAGAATTTGTTCAAGAGTCTACAATTCATGTAGATAAAATGCAGGCAAAAAACTTTCCATTATTGACCAACAGAGCTTTGGTCATGTTGGTCAACAATCCAGGCACACCAACACGAGAATTTTCTGGTTTGTGTCACACTCTGTTCACTGAGGCTTCATCTAAATTTTCCCTTCATAAAGAGAATGATTGTTGCTGAAGTAATTAATATTTTTATCTTTAGGTCTTTGTATGGATTGGGAAAGATGCCCAAGAAGAAGAAAAGACTGAGGCACTGAAGTCTGGTAATGTCACATTTTCCTCTCTGAACTATCCCTTTCTCATTTTCCCGCTGTGTGATCATGACTCAGACAATTTCTATTCTGACAGGCATAGATAAAACCATAGGGTACAAACTTTCAGTGGGTATTTTTGTTCAAATGGCCAATGTGAAACTGCCTCCCTGGCAGCCATTTAGCCCCAGCTGAGCTGCTGCTCTGCAGGCCTGGTGCTCAGTGAGATCCCCTCCCTGTGTCCCCAGCCAAGCGCTACATTGACACAGACCCCTCCACGCGGGACAAGAGGACCCCGGTGACCATTGTCAAACAGGGCTTCGAGCCTCCCACCTTCTCTGGATGGTTCCTGGGCTGGGATGATGACTACTGGGCTGTGGATCCCCTGCAGAGAGCAATGGCAGATGTGGATGTGTGAGGAATATTTGAAACAGAGCAAGTTCAGTGCCTTCAATGCCTTCAAGCTCCTTCCTCCTGCAGGATGTATGTTAACGAGGGAATGATGTTAATAGCCAATTAGCTGTGCAATAATTTCCGAAAACAATCATGACCAGTCATTGACCCTACTCTTTGCTTTGATTATATTTAATACAATAAAGCTTGTATGAAATACGGGAAGAACAGAAATGGTGGGGTTTGTTACGAAGAAGAAAACATTGAAGAGCAGCTGTAGATCTCATGTTTGAACACACGTTAGAAACCAAAACCTTCTTTGTGCCATCTTTTGCACATGGACTTTTTAGTAAAAGGTTACAGAAATTATTTTGAGGAGTTTGGGACTGTTTTGCTTTCCCCTTTTCAGAATTATATGCATTTGAGACCCTGATAAACAGTATTTTACTCTTTCAGTAACTCACTCATTAGTAAACAGCATGTTTTTTATTCAGGATGAGAGCAAAAAGCATCTTGTGGTGTCAACAAGAATTCACAGGGGTGGCACCTGCAGCAGCAGCAGCAGGAGTTACAGGGTGACTCATCTTCCCCAAGGATTAACCTGGAGCAGTGCTGTTGCTCTGTTTCCCACTCCAAGTGCCTGAGCACAGCAATGCTAATTATTCCAGCTTTGTTAACTGTTTCTCCCGCTCCCAGCCAGAAGTTAAGCTCAGCTTACATCAGCTGCCACCTTGACAAACACAGAGTATATTGCTTTGGTGATGCAGAGGAAAACCTGCCCTGCAGACAGGCAGAAAAACAACAGCACTTGGGCATCTCCTGCCAGTGACAAAGGCACAGCGTGTCGAGGCACAGGTACCCAGGCCTAAAACACCTGTAAATACAGAGCTGATTGGAGCAGAAAGGGCATAAAAAACTACTTATGGAGTTATGCTGGCCAGTGGGAGAAGGGCACTTACATCAGTGATCTTGGCATTTCAGTTCCATTGCCTCGTCCCAGACTCTAAAGATGTCAGACTCAGTGCTGGTGGCAGCCTGAAGAGTCTTCCCTACGCTGACTCCACTTCTTCTCTTATTAATCCGTTCTACAGAGGTACAAAACAGGAAGTTTAACAGCTTGGGTTATGTGATCTGAGGCCCAGCTGCTTTGAGGATGAAATGTAAGCCCTTATTGACACAACAACCACTCCAGGTCTGCACAGAGCAGCACCAACAGGTAAAGCACCAGTGCAGCACCTTCTGTTAAACACCACTCCTCCCTGCTGTTAGTTACAGACATGGCATTTCCTAGAGAAATAAGGTTTTAGATCTGGATAAAATGCAGCACTTTGGTTTTTAAAAAATATTTTTAGGAGAAACAGATGCAGAGCCTTTTCAGTGCTTTAAAGCAGTGTAACTCTATGCAGACACAGCCTCATAACAACAGCAGCCCATCAGTGACCACAAGCACGTTGTATCCATAACTACGGCATGTTTCTGCCATTCCTGGGTGGCAGCAAGACAGAAAGTTCCACTGACAAGTGTTTTTCATCAATGGGGACTGGTTTAGAGAGCACAAGCCTGATTTTCAGGAGCCCCCAGGACACTATTCCACTTCCCTTGCAGGGCTGCAGACCCATTTTGTAGAAGGAATAATTCCAAATGTTGGATCACCTCTACCACAATTGGTTTTCTATTCTATTTGAAAAGGAGGTTTTGGATTAGAGGTGTTCCATCCAGGACAATATGGATAGAGCTTATTTAAGATCACAACCTGCTTGTACTCCTTCTGAGAGGCTTTCAACTTCAAATATTGCGATTGTCCACATTCACAAACATTACATACAAGTTCTATAACACACTCAGTAAAACAAAACGGTTCCTCAGCAAACCCACTTTGCTAACACTGCCGCAAGCTACACTACACAGGGAACTCAGTGCTGCAAACATGGGCTGACCCCGAGCTCGCCCCTCCCAGCCTCCCTACTCCGTCACACCTAGGAGGCCCTGCAGGATGTTTATGGGCAGGGGGAAGACGATGGTGGAATTCTTCTCGGCAGCGATGGTGGTCAGGGTCTGCAGGTACCGGAGCTGGAGAGCAGCAGGAGACTCCGTGATCACCATGGACGCCTCCTTCAGCGCCCTGGACGCGTTCATCTCGCCCTCGGCCGCGATCACCTGGGGAGGCAAACGGGTCAAACTGAACTCATCCTGTGCAGGAGGAACGGGAAATCCAGGCTGATTTCAGCCCTAGGCAGGTACCACAGCCCCTGCCCAGCACCCTGCTAAGTGACCTGCCCTGAGCACGTGCTTTCACCAGGTACAAGCCACTCCTGTTTGCTCTCCAGGCCCCAGCGCCTGGTATCCTCCCATCGAGAATGCAGGACCACAAAAGCTGGCATCAGGTCTTGAGAATGCAATGCAAGTATTTATTCTATCTTCAAAAGCTTTTGTGCTTCTTCCAGCACTGTCTCAAAACCAGAGGCACTCCCCACAGATAGCTGAAAATACTCTCTCCCTCAAGCTGTACTTTTTTGTATCTACAAGGGCTTGAGAGGGAATGGTGTATTTCTTACTCGGGAAAAGCCAAATCCAGCCCCCAGGCTGATGTCATTACCTTGGCTCTTGCCTCCCGGGCAGCCTCTGCTTCTGCAGCCATGGCTCTCTGCAGCTGGACAGGTAACTTCACATCCTTGATCTCCACACGTTCCACCTTAATGCCCCAGTCGTCTGTTGCCTCATCAAGTGAGACCTACAGAAGGCAGAACAGGTAAGTGAAGCCACACACCTGGCTGAAACTAATGCCCAAATTTGAATGACCAATAAACCAAATGAATTCTCTTCAAATTCTCAGACTTTCAGGGCTTTAGTATTTGTAGTATGATTTGGCAGCTATAAGAGTACAACTGTTTTAAAGTAACAAAAACCCCCAGAGCTTGATTAATGTATTGAAGGAATTCTGTGGCACAGTTTCTATCAACAGTGAAGGACTGACACGAGGATCCAGGGAAGCCATCCTCTCCTGTATCCCTCATTCCCACGTGCTAGCCCCAATGGCCCTTAGTGCTTTAGTCCTTCATTCTTATTTTATAGAGTGCCCTCCCAAGAGATCTTGTCAGGGCTTTGCCTACAGCTCCAAATCACAACTGATCACTCAGAGATAAAATAAATCCCCAGCTTTAAGTTATCCATGGGATTGCTGCTTTACCTGCTGTTTGATGGATTGCTCCAAGATGCTCATACCTGCATGCTGTGTGCAATTTCCTCACGGTCAGAGAGGATCTCAGAGAGGTTCTTGGTGCCCAGGACATTCCTCAGGGTGGTCTGTGCCAGGAGCCGGGTGGCTGAGTCAGCGTTGGTGATGTTTGCCACGGCCAGGGTGGCGTTCTGCACCCTGTAGTAAACCACTCCATCCACGTTAATTGTCACCGAGTCCTTGGTCAGGATCTGAAAAGCAGTGGGGAAAGTACAGAATATTCCATAAATACAAGGTTAATTATTAGGACAATCATGTATTTGTTTTACTACACCAAGTCCTGGTTTCCCACTGTCTTGAAAACAAAATATGCTGAATGTGAACCTGTCCCAGCGTTCACAAACCTCCCAGTACAGCTCTGCAAAGCTGAGACTTTGCAGGGATTAGAAACTTCTCAGTGAAAAGCACATTCCATTCACTTTGCCCTAGTGTTATTTTTAACCCACTTCCTCAAATTCACAGAGGGGTCTGCAAGTCATACCAGTGACAGGAAAAAGAGAAAAGGCAGAAATTATTTACTCTGAAATTCATCTTCACCTGAGAAGGTTTAACCAGTGAATCTGGCAAGGAATCACACCCAGGCAGGTCCCCTCTGCCTTTCAGTGAGCTTTCACCAGGGCTGTGTGAGGCAGCCTGACAGCAGGGCTGTGGGGACTGTGCTGCAGAACTGCAGCCTCCTGGGACAGGAGGGTGGCACTGCACAGGGGAGCTCAGAGAACCAGAGAACCTCATTCCATGGTACACAATTCCTTCAAGATTTACCTGCCCTGTCCCTTCCCAAACTACCTCTTTTAGCAGGCTTTTCATAACACAAAAAAGCTAAAGAATGAGTAGCATGCACAGAAATCATGTTGAACAAATAAAAATTGATTTCTGCCTCTATGTAAGGAACACAAACAAACCTAAATCCATAAGCATAATTTAATCAAGTCAAAAGAAAAACTGGATTACTGATGGCCTCACTAATGGTACATCAGCAGCTGCAAGCACATTCTGCCTGCCAGTGATTAGGTTTCTCCCAATTACCCTTCAGAGTGTACCAGGACAGCAGCCATTTGTCTCAATCTACAACTAACCATGAGCAACAAATCCATGAGCAGATCTGACAGGAAACAGATGCACCACACAGGTCGCATGGAGCATCTCTGTGTCTCAAAATGCACCTGATACATGAGTGATACAGTTATAACCATCAGGATACAATTGTTCACTAACTTATTTTTAGAGGGATGGTTGGGTTTTATTCTTTTGTTATCCATAGAGCTGGCAGCACTGAGTTCAGCTGGCTTAATGCTCTGGAGACATTCTGCTACAAAGTTAGGATGTCCAAGGAAAATCAGACTAGAAATCAAAGTAATTTTTTTGTTCTTTAGGACCTGCCATAAGTGGCAGCCCCTTCATCATGTTCCTGTGCAGGGCAGGGCACAGGAGCCACGTGCACACAAACCCAACAAAGGGAGCTGACCACTCATTCCCCCAGCTGCTATAAATAGCATTTGATGTATATACCAATTTCTTGAGCCAGTTTATACATGTAGATAAATTGGCACAGGACAGAGCCCTGCTGCGCCTGGAAATCTTCCAGATTTCACAGAAGCAATTAGGGAATGTTGTATGAAGCCCAGCAGCCTTCATTCCAAACCCCTCCCATTCCAGCTCTCAGGCAGTATTCAATTATCTCATTTGGTCCTCAGAGCATCATCTGTTTTCTTTCAGTGCTCTTCCCTTACTGGATGACATTTCTAAGGGATATATGTATTCTTCACAATACATTGCACCTGCACAAGGAATCTGTATTCAAACTGCACGTTACCCAGTACTGAGAGGGGAGAAGGAAAAGCAAAGTGCACTAAATTCTGCAAGGACTTTAGTAGATGCAAAGGCAAATGCAAACTCACCTCCTGAGGAGGGATATCAAAAGAGATGGTTCTCATATCAACTTTGATGAAGCTGTCTGTGCAAGGCAGGACAAAAAACAAACCTGTGCCAAAAAATCCATTCAAGATGTGAAAATGGGTCATTAAAGCAGACAAAACTTATTACTGCAATAAGGTGAAATCCAACTGTTGTGGCTGTGCAGCTCTTTGTGAGGAGCTCAGCAGCACAACATTTGTTAGTGGCTTTCAAACCAAGGTAAGATTTTCAAAAATGCATGCTGAGAAACTTCAACTTATCTGGGTATCACTTACTTAGAGATTTTTAACATTTGGAAATAAAACAGCCCCAGAACTATTAACAACTACTTTTAAAAATGTTCCCCACATAGTTACTTGTGGGGCTTAATTCTGGCAAGCATCAACGTCCTGCCTTCTGTTCTGGTGGCTCACTGAGATTCTTCAGCTTTTCAGCAATGTGGAACATTGCAAAGCCTGGGTGAAAATGAAGGAAGAAGCCATTGCCCCTTTCTGTCACTTTGAGCAGCATGAGCAACAGCTGAAAATAACATTCTTCCAGATCTCTGAGTTTCTAATATACAAAGACAACCTGTCAAAACTATCAACTACTCTTCTGGCTTCTGTTACTTTTGAAGGATATTAAGGCTTTCAGACTCATTGGGTTTAACTGATACATCAAAGTTCTCTTTTCAAATAACCCATTTGATGCCATTATTCCTCCCTTTACAGTTAGTGCTTTTGATTCTGCCTGCAGATCATACATTAACAAAGGAGAGCTGGGTAGAATTAAGGTTGCTGCCTTCTCAATCCAGAGTACAAATCAGAACTTTATGAGCTGGAAGAGACCCACGAGGCTCATAAATTCCTGTTGTAACACATCCTCTTACTGGAAGTTAGAGAATTCTTGAGAAATTTGCAATGTCTCTACAGCATTATTGTTTTACTGATGACTAATTGGAGCAAATTGCTGTCCAAGACATACCTGGTCCCTTTGGTCCCCCTTTTAGGATGCGTCCAAGTCGGAAGATGATGGCTCGCTCGTATTCCTTGATGATCTGGAACAGATTGTTGGATGTCATGCACGGGTTTCCAGAAGTCACATGATGGATTCCAAATCATGTACACACCAGGCTAGGACAGTCCTGAGTCTCAAATTTAATACACATTTCTCTACTGGCTGCTTTTGAGAATTTTAGCTAAAACTTTATTGTCAAAAAGCAAAGAGCAAAAGGAAAAAATCAGGACAATAGTCCACAAGAAATATTCCTCAGACTCTCAACAGGATGGTACCTGGGCAGGTTCAGGCACCAGCAGCAGCTATCAGGAATATCCTGGCAACAACACAATAAAGTGCAGCATTTGTGATCCAGCAGGGATTTTTCCAGCTCCAATTCTGATGCCACATCAGTCAAGCCAGGAGGAAATAACTCCTCCTGTCTGGAAACTGCAAACATCAACCTCAGAGTGATCACAGATAACACTGTGTCTTCAAATGTGTCACATGCAGCCACATCTATGTACATAATTACAGATTTCTATTTACATACTTCAGCTTTAGATGTGTGATATACAGGGACAGATCTTGAAAAATTAAAATATCAGTTCTCTAAGAGTAGTTATGGGTTCTTGCAATTATTATGATCCTTCAAATGAGCTTATTCACTAATGACAGCTGGGCAGATGTAGCAAAGACATCAATGCAGGAATTATTTTGACCAAATATTGTAATACTACTTTTATTTTTGGTTTGAAGATGGATGCACTGCAGTGCTGGGGTCTGCTACAGCTCAACAAAGAACAGAGCTGGATTAATTTGTGTTTAGAACAAGTAAATCCAATTGAGAACAATAATAGCCACTCTGCATTGCTGAAAGTTTTAATCCAACTTAGCAGTGAACGATTTTACCTTTATGCAAATCCATATTGATATAGGAAATGTAAGAACAGTGAAAATAAGTGAGGTGATCACCAGGATCCATCCACACAGACCGAGGCCAGGATCGACTTCATCTACAAAAGAGCAGAAATTGTCACTTTTTTAAACCCAAGAGTGCCCAATAAAGTGCCTAAATTGGATATTTTATATTGAATGTTCCTTGAAATAAGTCACTGTTAACACTACTCCTCTGACCAAATGTATTAGGTTTAGATCAGAAATGAAATTAAAAGCCAAATTCTGCTTTGATTTTCACTGGTCTCTAAGTTGTGCAAGACAGCTGAGGGCAGAATGCTGTCCAAGTAGCATTTATGCAGAAGTGTACCAACATTGAAGTTTCAATTCTCAAATGCCTTTCTCTCCCCCAAATTTTTCTAGCACAGTGACTCACAGGCAGCAGTGGAAATCGTGTTCCTTTGTTTTCTGACAAGTCAGAGGAACCCCATGTAAAGAATAAAACACAAATACCCCACAGCCTGCCAGCTCTGGGACAGCATCCTTAGAAGTTGGGTTGTGTTCCAGCTGGAACGGGTGCAGATCTAAGGAAACCACCATTCTCAGACCCGTTGGATCTGGGAAGTTGGATAAGATGAGGTACAAGATTAGCTGGATGTAAAATAAAGCCTCCATAAAGAATTTCTTGGCCAGAAACTCCTCATGCCTTATTCCTCTGTCAGTGGAAGACACCAGCTGAAGGTAACTCTGGGATCAAATAACGAGCTGGTGGTTTCAAAAGCTACCCAGCTAAAGCCATGACAAAATGTGGCCTGGGAGCCATTCACAGAGCTACAGGAAGTTTCTCATCCTGCCAGCTAAGACTCCTAACATCTTCCAGGAGCCTGCTGCCAAGCAGGGATGTCCCAGGGTGACACCCAGCACTCAAAAACATCACTTTCCTACTCTGGAGATTCGGAATTTCATGTAGAAGTCACACCTCAAATGATGTCCAATTTCAAGATTGAGCAAAGAGGATGCTTTATTTAGCACCAATGTGTTGTTTTTCACAATACAAGAAGGGAGAAAGATGCTGTCTTGTGCAAAACTCTATGAGATACAAGAATCATGCCTGGCACTTGTGGGATGAGCTAGTTCTGCAGTTCCTGGAGGTGATCCCCATCCCTGCCCACCCCACAGGCTGAAAACAAAGGCTTGACCCCACACTAAGGGCTGGCTGACAGTATCCCTAAACCTGCCACTGGAGTTTTCTCCTGAGATAAGAGGCAGGCAAGCCCACACCTTGGATTTATAGCCTGCTGTGGTGAGCAAGTGTAAGCAGGCATTAAAAAATATGCAAATATTCTTGAGCAACCTCTTTAAGAAATAAACCACAACGAGAAAGACTATAAAAAAAAAAAGTAATTGAATCAGCCTTCAATGCCTTTAAGGCTGACTGGAACAGTTACCATTACTTTAGCAAGAAATTATCACTTGGACCATCAAACTGTATTAAGAATTTATAATACACACTTAGTGCTGGAGGCTAAGATGGAAGGGGAAAGTTCTCAGTACAGCTTGAGGTGTGGCACATGGTTCATTTGTGATTTATTTCCTTCTGCAAAGACTCCACAATCCAAACAAGCACACCACTGTCAAACAGCAAAAATGTGCCCTGACTGAAAACAAAACGCCAATTTCAAAGTGAACTAGATGTCTTCACAGATGCTTCTCAAAGCATTTCACACGGGAAATACCCAAAATTACGACATCCAATAACCAAAACTACATCTAATGCCACTTACTCCATATTTTATTATGATCACATGAGAGCTGCAGGAGAAACCACCTCAGCAGTGTGTTCAGGAAAGGTTTGCAGTGACAAGATTGGCACCGACGTGACCATGGCAATGTGTTCATAACTAACATAGCTACACATGAAATGCAGATCCTCTCCAAAGATACCAGAGCCAGGATGTGCCATTGGGCACCAGGCCCAAAGAGATTTACAGTTATTTATACAACAACTTAAATTACCCAGCCAAAGGCTTCATACACAAAGCAATCTTATAAATACATTTCCTTCTCCAGTTGCAAACGAGAAAAGCATAAAATAAATCAGGACTTTCCCATTGCCTGTTTCTGAACAATGGAAGTAACAGAAAACATTCCACCTTCCAGTGAGTGAAACTGTCAGCTGTGCTCAGTGCATCATCTCCAAAATGTCCTGACCCACATCACACACCACCAAAACCCACATCAATAACGATACCAAGAAGTAAAAATTCACTACAACTCATTGTCCCCCCTGAGAACTTCTGCCACTTCCTCCAATCACACCTAGACAGGATTTGGCTGCGGTAAAAAGCCACAGTAGTGTCAAAAAACAATCCCTAAGTTCTCTTTTTTCTCGTTTACTGGTGCAGTGTCCCAGAGATTACTTCAGTTGACTTGTCATCATTTCCGTAGTTCTCCCCTTAGTGATCCGAGCTACTCCACAGGAAAGGAAAGGAAACTACGCAGCACACTAACCCACCCGAGTTACGGCACCGGGGCAGCTCGCGGTGATGCCCTGACACGCTCCGAGGGCGGCGTGAGGACCTGCCGGGAATCACCACCTGCGGCCGCGTTACCCGGAGGGACAGCGGGGTCAGCCCCCCGTTAACCGGGGCTCAGCATCCCCCGTTAATCGGGGCTGGGGCTCAGCATCCCCCGTTAACCGGGGCTGGGACTCAGCATCCCCCGTTAACTGGGGCTGGGGCTCAGCATCCCCCGTTATCCGAGGCTGGGGCTCAGCATGCCCTGTTAGCCGGGGCTCAGGGATTCAGCATCCCCCGGTAGCCGGGCTGGGCTCAGCATGCCCTGTTAGCCGGGGCAGCGGATTCAGCAGCCCCCGTTAGCCGGGCTGGGGCTCAGCATGCCCTGTTAGCCGGGGCTCAGGGATTCAGCAGCCCCCGTTAACTGGGGCTGGGGCTCAGGATACCCCGTTATCCGAGGCTGGGGCTCAGCATGCCCTGTTAGCCGGGGCTCAGGGATTCAGCAGCCCCCATTATCCGAGGCTGGGGCTCAGCATGCCCTGTTAGCCGGGGCTCAGGGATTCAGCAGCCCCCATTATCCGAGGCTGGGGCTCAGCATGCCCTGTTAGCCGGGGCTCAGGGATTCAGCAGCCCCCGTGAGCCGGGGCCGGGGTCGCTCCGGTGTCGCCGGTGAGCCCTCGGCAGCCGGGGCTCAGGGAAGCGGAGGCTGCCCGGGAAGCGAAGCAGGACCGCTCCTCGCTCCTCCCGCCTGCTTAACTTTGGTGAAGCATCTTCAAACTTTCCTCCGCGACTAAATGAAGCAATAATTAAAACCGAAACAAAAAAGCGGAGAGAGACACGAAGGCGCCCCGCGAGGAGCGGCCGCTGCGGGGCCGTTTGGGGACAGCCCCTGCCCGCTCCCCCTGCGGCCGTTACCTTGAGTCCGCCGGGGCTTGGGCGGGTACCCCGCTTCGTGGTCTGCCATGGTCCCCGAGTCCCCTCAGAGCCGCCTCGGAGTCAGTCCCGCGTCCCCTCCGAGCCGCCTCTGCGCTGCCCCGGCTGCCGTCACCACTACCGCCGGCCCCGCCGCCGCCGGCACCGCCGTCCCGTC
>WBNO01008885.1:139697-280374 GCA_013400575.1 Peucedramus taeniatus
CTAGGGGGCTCCACCACCGCTGAGGGCGTGAGGGAGCGGCCATGGAGCGACCCCCGCCCGCCGCGCCCGGCCCGGGGCAGCGGAGGGAAAGCGGCTGGAGGGCGGCTGGAGGGCGGCTGGAGGGCGGCCCGGGCTGCAGGCAGGACAGGGAAGGCAGGGAGGACAGGAGGGGAAGGCACGGAGTGAGCGACCGGCCCGGCGGGCAGCCATCGCCTGAGGTGAGTGAGCCCCGGGCATTGCCTCCCGAGGGGCGCGGCGAGGAAAGTTCCAGCTGGCCCGGCCTCGGGCGTCGTTTAATGTTCTGTGAGGTTTTATTGCTTTTCTTCCCCACACTCTCTCACGTGGAGAGTTGGGATCTTTCATCCCTTTTGGAAGAGGCCACCGTAATGATTTCTGCTGCTTTCCCACAAGGTCCATCCACAAAGTCCGTGCAGAAGCATATCATACGCACACAAGCATTGCATACTAAATTGTAAACCAGATTGCTAAATTTGACAAGAGTTCCAAAGTTGAATTCTATATTAGTGTGAGTTATGAAGTCCATAGATAATTCCTGGCTATTCTTTAACCTTTATTTCTCAATAGGCTATTGGTAATTAGTGGGCACGTGCAAATGTGCATCTCTCACGTTACACTGCGTACTGAGAGAGGGCAATTGCTTCTTCTTCATAAAACACATTGCAATCTATGAACAAAAATGGTATTTGACTACTAAAATAGAACTATTTTCAGTGTTGATGTTATTCTGTGTTAAACTCTTCATTGGAAGAGCCTAAATGGACAGCCTGAATCTTGCTGCCCATTACGTTCCAGAGGAGCAAAGATTTTGGTTTGGTAGCACAATTGGTTGAGGCAGGGGTAGGAGTGGAGCTGAATGCTAAATGTAGTCATGGTTCTTGATGTCTCCAAGTGACAAGAACAGCACTGGAGAATGACCAACACTTTCTCTAGTGAGTGTAAGAACCCTCTTGAACACTCTTCCCATTGCTGCTGTGAACTCCTCCTGCCACACTTGTGCCAGGTGATTTCAGACTGATCCAGATGAGCAGTGCATGAAACTAAAGACTAAATCTGTCTCAAGAGCCCCGAGTGACCTTTGAAAGTCCTTCTGTCCATTATCTTTACTCATATGTTTGCTATTAATACGATTATGAGTGCTGACACCTGCTGTTCTCATATCAGTAATTCCTCAACCTTTTTGTCCTATTGTCTAAAACTTTGTGAGTTTACCTATGCTCTGTGTGTAACACATGGGGCTAATTTTTCACATAGGTGAAAAGAAGGGAAAACCTGTGAGCTGTCTAAATGAGAACTGATAAATAATCATCCTGTGCTCAAGTTGTCACCTGCAGGCAGCTCGCAAATGCCACGAAGCAACTTACAATGCAATGTGATATTTGACCATGGGTTGTAAATATCACAATGCTGTAATTGAATGAGAATCCGTGAGATTCCATGGGCTGGTTGACCTTAGGATCTTCTGGCAAATAGGCTGGTTTAGAGTGCATCAGCATCGATAAGGAAGGAAGGATGTGCTGGAAATGGGAGGGACAGGCTCTGTGGAAAGAGCAGATAAGAGCTGTCCTCTACAGCAAATTTGCCACTAGAAAAATCTGAGCTGGTGCCAATAATAAGGTAATGGTTGTATGATTCTATAGGTGCTTTGAAAATGTATACAAATTGCTCATTAAGAGATGTACAGCATGGGTTTACCTTGTTTCAGCAAGGAAGAGGAAGCACCTATTCATTTCCCCTCTTTAAAGTTAAAAAGAAGCAATTAAGACCTTTCTCCTCTGTAAGCTGGGAACCCTGATTCAGCAATATCTCAGCAGCACGCTGTGCAGTGATGTACAAATTTATGTTGGTGTTTTGCTTAAAGAAGAGGAAGCTTCTCTCTAATTTTAGATGGGCCTGCATTCCATTAATTTTATTCTTTGGCTGTTTGCCAGGGAAGCTGGACGAGCCCCTGGGTGGGGTGGGCAGAGACACCACTGTCCTGTGGGGCATTGCTGCCATCTGCTGCCATCGGGGTGCTCTTCCACAGGGCATTTCTAGGGCATTGACCAGCGGCAGAGCTTCCCCTTCCCCTTCCCCTTCCCCTTCCCCGCTCCTTTCCCTCTCCTCTCCTTCTTTGCTAAATAAAAACATCGGAATATCTTCTCTCCTAATTTTTGGTTCAATAACTAAAAGAAATTAAGAACTTGATTTCTGTCTGCCTAGAAGAAAACAACAGACTCGCAAATTGATTTATTAATCTCTAGGTCTTTGAAGAGGAACGTTTCATTGGATTTTGACTTCATTATTTCCATAAACCCGTGTCATTTCAAATATGGGAGTTCTGGCAGCAGGAACTCCTTGGTACCGCTCTGTAGTGAAGCCTGTGATTTAACCTTTCCCTGAATTCCAGTGTGTCTGGAATTCAGCAACACAAAATCAGGTGCGTTGAGGTGTATCAGCAGATAGCGAAGGCAGTACTCTACACTGCGGGTATTTACTCCCCAGGTGTGCTTCATCAGTGGGATTTTTCTGTAGTGTACCAAGCTGCCGTTAGATGTCAGCAGGGCACTGAGCACAGCCTCTGCTGACAGCCCTGTTTGAAGCTTGTATTGAGTGCATGACTTTTTGTCACCTCAGTGGTTTTTTTAAACACGGTAAAGTAAATTGTAGTCCCCAAGGATTATGGAATAATAGCAAAGGCTATTCCTGAAACTGTTGCTGATTCTTACCTTAAAAAGTAGCTGGATGTGGAAAATTCGTTTCATAATGATGTTTGGAGCTGGCTTATTGAATTTTATGTGAAACCTCAATTTTACTCATGCTCTTCTAAAGACATGAAGTGCTGTGTGCTGTGAGCTTCCCACAGGGATTAGCCATGGTAGATTGGTGATGAGGTGTGCTGGTGTGCCTTACTTTAGTGTGCTTTTCCCAGTTTATAATACATTTTAAGCAACTCTTAGAATTGTTTTCCATTGCTGTTTGCCATTCTGAGTTTTGAAGGGTGCATTTAAGTACGTGAGGACATCTACTGGGTTCCTGCTACATGTGTATTTAAATATTCTGTTGAATTTTTAATTCTCTGGAGAGCTTTTTCACTTCCCACTTCCCTTATACATTTGCAGTGTGTCTCTCCCCATGTATTTTTGCTTTAATCTTAAAAGCGCTGCTTTGAATCATTTTCCGCTAAAACATCTAAAAGTAATCAAACCCAGAATACAAGTTCCACAAACATTTCCCACGCTATAACAGCCTGCATTTCATTTAGTTGCCTATTTTTATATCATGGGACTATTTGTTTTCAGTGGAAATAGAGTACGTATATGTTGGATAATAATCCCAAAATAGGGATGTCCTAAAATCAGGTTTCTTTAAACAGAGTAATTTCTCCCACATTAAAAGATTCATAGTTTAAAATAGCTTTGAGTCTGGGAGGTTCATTATTTTTATGTTGTTTACACTTCGAGAATACATATGAGAGATCATCCAGAGCAAAGCTCATCCTGAGTTTTGGGGCTGATGTACATGGACCAGCAGGGGTCACAGCAATCTGCCTTCCCCGTGGGGTGCTGCTGCTGGGGGCATTTGAGCTTTGCAACAAACCATTGTGCAAAATAATCTGCATATTTTTTCTTGAGTTAGGATACTTTCATTATTACTAACATCAAGAAAATCTGGTCAAATTTTCAGCAAATACTTTTACTGCCAAACCATCTATGAGTATTACAAGTATTTTAGAAATCTAGGAAATTCTACACAACTAACTGCTTTGAATTCTCCTATACATCCTGTTAAGGGACAGTCAGGTCCACAAATACAAATCAGAGTCAAATTAAACTGTCCTTGCTGATGGTATTTGCTTACAGAGAATATTTTGGAGATAATTTTTGTTTTCTGAAGTGTTTCTTACAGTTCAGTGAGGCAGAGGACTGAGTTTTCAAGACTTCTAGCAGTCTAAGAGCTCCTCCAGCCCTGGAGCCAGTTTGGGGGAGGGGAGGAGAAGAGAAGGGGATGTAGCAGTTGTAGATTTCCAAATTTCCCAGAGCTGTCCTGTCAGTTTCTCTAAGGAGAAGCCTTCCCCCTATTTCCTATGCTGGTCGTGTGCTCAGAGCCTTTACTTGTCATTTCTGGGCTTACCCAGGATCCATCTGGGCAGCCAGGGCTCTTTTTGATTTTTCAATATAATGATTTCTTTACTTCTGTAGGTTTGGCAAAAGAGAAAATTTGTGTCTGACAAAACAGAGAAAGCCTGAGGTAACACAAACAAACCAAGCAAATGTGCTAGAACAAGTCAAAGTCATCAAGGTGCCTCAAAGCAGCAGTGGAATGTCACTCTGCTATTCCAGAAACCCAGGCTCAGAAGGAATCCTCCTGCATATGTCACCAAAAGTAGAAGTTTTCTCACACTTAGATAGCATGGGGGGGTTAGCACTTGTAACTGCTCCATCCCTGGAATTAAGGAGCAGAGCTGCATTCCAGAACACTGGCATGCTTGAAAGATTTAGTTGCAGAATAAGAGATTATGTTACTGTAAAAACAAGATACTGAATGGCTGTACATGTCACTGTGTATTTGATAGTTCTGTATTTTAAACCAGAATAACTGTGTGAGACACTGAAAGCAGTTCTGGACAAACAATACAGCTTAAATCTGATGATAAAACTAAAAAAACTCTGAGGACTTTGTAATAAAAATGTATTTTATTGCAAATACATTTCTGGCAGCAGTGATTAAACTGTACTGGATGCAGAAAAAGAACTAAAGGAAATGTTAAGAAAATGAAGACAAACATTTGTATTCACTTTTATTGACAACAAAATTGGCTTTGAGCTGGGGGTCAGTGGCAGTAGACTCTGGTGAGTCATGTATTTGTGTCAGAATATTCTGGAATGGCCCAGTCCTGTGTTCATCATTTGCATGGCATTATTTTCTCCATAGTCGGGGTTCCTATGGGGCTCAGATTTCTGTAACAGCTTTTGACAGGAGATTTGAAGTGCAAATGGGAGTTGACTAGCACTCAGAGATTTTACTGGATGACCAAACCCCACAATTTTCCCTGTTGTTCCCCTGTCCATGGCAGCTGTTGTTCTTCCCTTGTCTTTTTGTAGAATCAGAGAATCATTTAGGTTGGAAAAGACCTTCAAGTTCCTCGAGTCCAACTGTTACATGAAATGAAAGAGCTAATTGGCGTTTTTGAAAATCCAGCATTAAGTAAAGCTGAAAGTTTAAAAACAGGTTTGATAGAGAAACCGAGAGCCCCATGATGTGTTTCTATGGAAACTCCAGTTTAAGGTTTTATCTGATGGATTCTAAAAAGGGTACAATCTGCCTCTTTTTTGTGATTGGGTAGACAGAGGAGAAATACAGCAGAATCAGTGTTGCAAAGTGATCTTTGGAAAGATAGTTAATGAAGTGCTTCAGGATGAAAACTGCTGTATAAATGAAAGGTGACATTTCTGTCTTAATCATTGCCTTTAATGATGAGATTTTTAGGACAGATTGCTGGAGAGAAGCTGCAGCTCAGCAGTTGAAATACTGGTGTAAGTTTCCATTCACCTGCTGTTGCTGAAATGTTTGATTGTTTTTACTGAGTATCTGAGCATTAACTTCTTGCTTAGAATTGGTCATAGGATGTGGGCATTTCCTGTGCACATCTCTGGGCATTTCCAGTCCTGACTCATCACATTTCTGACTTCCTCATTCTCTGCTAGAAAATGTCCACCCTGCCCTGCTGAGCCATCCCTCCAGGTCCCAAGAGTCCCACAGCTCTGCCAGTGGCCTCTTGGTTTCTCTGACTGTTGTGGAATTCCAGAATGGTCTGGGTTGGAAGGGAACTTAAAGTCCATCAATGGACTGGACCAGGTGCCTCCAAGCTCCACCCAGCCTGCCCTTGGACACTTCCAGGGATCCATGGGCATCCTGTGCCAGGCCCTCCCCGCCCTCACAGGGAAGAATTTCTTCCCAATATCCCATCCACCCCTGCCCTCTGTCCATGGGAAGCCTTGTCCTTGTCCCCCTTGTCCTGTCCCTCGTGGTGCTGCAGCAGCCTTTGCACAAACCCTGTGCCACGGGCTGTGCTAACGAGGCCAAGACTGCAATTCATTCATCGGATCAGAAGTGGAACGTGCTGGTCAGAGATGAAAGCTGTGATTCACAGAGCCCTTGTGCTGTTTCTGTCCATGCTTTTATTCACTTGATTTCACTTTCTTAATCAACACAGATCAGTTCACAGCCGTAGAATTCATTATGCACCATCCATTCATCCTCACTTTCTACCAGATCTTGCAGTAGTTACAGCAGAGACTGACTCTCGCATAATCAAGTTTGAGTTCAGAAGGCACCTTGGCTGGCTGTGGTTAATTCCCTCACCATTCCATGGCCATACAAATGGCTTCATTAGCAACATAGCATATGCTCATGTTTAGAATTGGTTGAGACTGAGACATCTTCATCTTTGTCTTCTAATATTGACTGTTAGAGCAAATGAAATAACTCATGTATTCTTACTTGTGCTCTAATGAGTTCAGAAACTACTTAGACTCTTTTACACGAAGTATAGATTTACTCCTGAATTGATGTTTTAAATGGAAGAGTAATATGGAAAAGAGCAGAAATTTATTTCCAGTTTAAGGAATTTTCTTTCTTCCCACCTCCTCAGAAAACTCAGAGCTACCTGCAGCTTCTTTCCTCTTGATTTGGCTCTTCATCTTCTGTTTTCTATTCTGCTTCTATTTCCCATGTTTGCTGCTACTTTCCTTTGGGGAAATACTGTTGCACAAGTAAAATGTGGAATATAATGTAAAGAGCACTGTTTCCAACAGCAGCTACCTGGCAACCCTAAAGTTCAGGATTTTTCATTCTGACACAAGTGTTTGATACTGGAAATGAAATATTTCTGCTTTGGCTCGTTTGATTTGTTCCTTTAAATAGATCAAGTGGAGTACACCAGGTGTTTGGAGCTCTAGCACAAAATAAAAGGAGAAATTAATAAGGGTTTAGATAATTTTAAAGATAGTGAGAGTAGTTTAATGGGAGAAGAATTTACTGTTTCCATTGTACAAAACTAAACAGAAACAAGCTGGTGCCAGCAGCTGAACAATGTAAAATAATGACTGGCTTTGTCTCTGTGAGGCTGTTCAAACCAAATGACTGAAATTATCTCAATGACGTGTTCCCAGTTCAAGAGATAAAAATGAATTCATGAGTATCGTGCATTTCTGGCCTTCATAATTCCACTCTACTTTCACTTCTGGCTGCATTCTTCCCAGAATTTGGGATAGCAGTGCAGGGTTCTGGAGAGGTAAATTGCTGGCAGAGGGTTTGAAAAGGATTCATTATCACCATGCCAAGCTAGAAGAGGCTTTTTTTTCTCTCCTTGATTTGTAATGTGGCTGCAGAAACCAGCAGTTGCTGCTCTGAGTGGAATCTCCAATCCCAGAGAGGGCAGCTTTATTCTGCCTGTTCTGCAGGTGGTTGCAGAGGAGCTCACATGGGTTTCAGACACATTCTACAGGTTACTGACAAGACTGTGCTGAACAGAATCACTGATCTTAACACCCCAGCTTCGCCCTGAGCAGCTCAGACTCCCTGTCTTGTGACAAAAAGACACTTCCTTAGCATCCACATCTTCCGTGTTTACTCTGTGTATTTTGGGAATTATATCCACACTATCAATATGGTTAACCACAAGTCCTGACTGAGCTGAAATTGCTACAGTCATTCCAAATATGTCATGTGCAATATTCTGCAGTAGAACAGGGGAGTTACAACAAACTGTCTGCCCCTCAGGGCCAGCAGTAGCATTATTTGAAAAGAAAACAGAAATGATCAAACCATTATGGCCTCTGACTCTCTTTCTCACTTGGTTGACAAGATCTCTTTGGTTAGAAGGTTAGATCAATTTGATGACTGTGTTTAAATTACAAGATACAATGATAAACTTTTCAAGAGGATATTGCTATATTTAGTAAATCTCTCTAATAAAGCACTGCTTGTAGAAGCTTTTACTCAAGCTTTCTTTAGAGCTGTCAAGACACTCTTTAGTCAGTGACTTTTATTGCTTGTCTCTATGCAGTGTTTGTTGAGCAGCTGATTATCTGATCATAGAACAGTTTCTGGTGTGCTTTGTGAAAGAAATGTTTTATTTTTATTTCTATTGCTTCAGCAGGACAATTTCATATTGGGTGCATCTGTTCTTATTAGTCATAGCTAAAGTAGCTCGAGGGAGCCCCACAAAGCTATATAGATTCTTTAAAAACTTTTGTGACAGATATATTGCTTTATGACTCCCCACTGGGCTGATTTTTGCTATTTTCTGAAGCTTAGTTAGTAGAAAGCCTTTTTTAGGATTATTGTTGTTAATTATTTTCCTTAAAGTAATAAGATGCTATTTTCATTTACAACATGAAAGAAGTTTGGTGTATACATAAAACATCATAATCTGACTTCCGTGCTATTTTGGTTGAACTAGATGAATTAAAAGCAATTATTTTATGCATATATGCAGTGTGGATATTCATGAAAAGTGTGTGGTTTTTTGTATAGTCTCTTTCCTTGCATTTAACTCAAATCAGTTTCCAAACATTGGACAGGACCTGGCTTTAGGAAGAAATCTCTGAGGAACACCCCAAGCCAGGAGGGAATTGTGCTGTAATTTCAATAACAGTAAGAGTTTACTGGCAGTCAATGGAGAGGTATGGTTAAAACGTTCCAAATGAAGCATAAAACAATCCCTGACATCCTCTGCTCCATAAGATCCTGTGACATCTCTTTGGCCTTTGCCTTGGCTGGGTTCTGCTCATGAAGAGTTTCCCTGGCCCAGTGAATTACCCTGCTGTGTGCCCAGGGTGGTGTGAGATGCAGGAAATGGATGTGGCTGAGAAGGGCAGGAGAGCCCTCTGGAGCCCTCCAGCTCATCTGTGCCTCATCTCCCTGGGATGGGAGATTTTGCTCCAAGGATGGTTCCTGTCACTAAGCAGCTGCTGCAATGTGCCCCAGCAGTCAATGGAACTGTTCCACTGTAGCTCACAGAGTGCATTAAATCTGCAAAGTGCTGCTGAATTCTCGGGCTGACAGTCTGTTATTACACCATGCTGCATTTTCACTTTAATGTGCTTCTACCTCCAGGAATGGTGCAGTAATTAACAGTATGGTGGATGTGCTGTATGACCCTCTCAGCGCTCCGTGCTCCCAGCACAAGTCCATTAATTTGCTGATTGTTTGGTCCTTACTGATACTCCACCTGTTTCTGTTCTGTTTTGCTGCTGTCTCCAGGGAGTGGGCAGTGGTGTGAATGTCTCTCCTCACACAGCAGCTGAAGATGCATTTCCTTCAAAGCCTGCAATTGATTTCCTGAGTTACTATTTTTGCTCAATTTGTGATAGACTTGAGGTCTCGTTCCTTATTAAGTTGTTGTAGAGCTCTCTGTGACTCTGGTTAGACTGGAATCAACACGGACAATGGGGGAAATCCCACTGCTTGCCTCTCCTTTCATCCACAGGACTGTGTCTTAATGGCTTACAAACTTTCTCAGCTGAAGTCATCTCACATTTGGAAGGGATTTATGTTTCTATTTCTGCTGTATGGATTTGTCCTTTGACTTTTTCATGTAGGTTTAAAATACAATGGAAGTGCCTGAACAGTCTGTCCACAGAGATGCCAGTTACACTGAAGTAATTAAAGTTGTGCCAGTGTTTCCACTATAAAATGCATTTCTCCAAGTTTTATTACTCGGCTTCAATAGTTTGTTCTTGTAAACAAGATGTACACTCAGACAAATTGTTTTGAAATGTGTTTTAAATGTCCCTTTGCAAATTTTTTGAGCTGTAACACAACTGGGGAGAGACCTGAGCACTTGGCTGAGTTTTGGCTTTCATAAATCACAGAGAAATGTATTATTTTTCCTAGTGAAATGGTGCAACTTGTACCTAATGAGCCTCACTGTTGGTGGGGACATTAGGCTTAGCATTTGCTTCTACTCTGATTTCAGGAAAACATAAAAATGAGAAACTATTACTGTTATGCACAGATTAAAAATTCTACCTAGGCCTAGGTAGCTATAGGGCATGACTGAATGTTTCAATTTTTTCCCCTTAATTTACAACAACAAAAAAATCTTTACAAGACTTTATGGCACTAGAGAAGGTACAAAGGCTTGAAGGAGAAAAATAATGTCAGTAGGTTAGATGTTAAAGACTATAGTGCTAATGATAAATATAGCCCAATTAAACTGAGCCACAAACTTTTCCAGCAGGTTCCATCCTGCTTTAATGGCTGGGATTTACTGCCAGCAAACTCCATCTCCTTGAGACTGATATAAATAGAGACATAAAATGTCAAGTTTGACAAGCAGCATTTCATATCAGGCGCTGTCTTGCTCATTGTGTTCTCCAGTCACAGATTGTCCTTTAATACCAAATTGTAAACCCACCTTTTCAATCAGCTTCAAGCCAAATGTTCTCTATTATAGTGTAACAACCTCTGCAGTAAAAAAGATTTTGGCTCTGCTGAGCAAAGAATTTGCCCTGTGCATAACACCCCCCCTTCTCTGGATTTCCGTGTTGATTTTAAATATAATTTGCCATTATGGAGATTTCTTCCCATTTCTGTTGCTCTTTGGTGCAGTCATAACTTTTTGGTAATGAGAAATTATTTTCTTGCTTGCAATTAAAAAAAATAGGAATAAGATCTCTGTCAAGTTAAAAGTTTAAACCTTTCTTAAAGTTGTAGTGAAATTTAAGCGTGCACTTCCAAGAATTTGAGTTTGAAGAAGAGGGGACATCTGCAGCCTGTGTAAATACCCATAAGTGTCTGGGATTATCAGAACTCTGTAGGGGGAAACCTCTCAGTCTTTACATTATGGAAAACATGGAGAGAATTCCATTGAAGAAATTTAATTAATTCAAATACTCATGAAAATCAGTATTGCAATTATTGTACAAACCAAGAGGAGGCAGTGATCTTCTGTTGGATATTGGAAGTAAAAGGCAGAAACCCCTAAACAGTAGGACAAATACACTGTTCCTCTGGGGAGTGAGAAAATGCATCAGTTTGGGAACCCAAGGCAGGCATAATGCAGTACCTGACGTGGTTGAAAGGACACACAGATGGTTTTAGGAGGAGGATGTGGAATGGAAGTGTAGAATATTTGCACTGGAGCAGGACTGGGTGACTCAGTTGCTGTGGAAGGTTTGTCAGTGGGAATGCAGTGGAACAGAAGGTCAGGGCACGATCCAGAATCTGCAGAGCAGAGCAAGGTGAGGAGGCTGCAAAAACCTGGCTCTGCCAGAGGAAACACTCAACATAATTACCATCCCAATTTGTATTACATAACTTCAGAGGATGAGGTCTGCATTTAATTTATGAATGGGATACACTCTGGAAGCATTTGAATGTCTTCTTCCTTCAGTCACTCACACTGAATATGTAAGTGTGTGCTCACAGTGCCCTGTGCCCTCAGCTGAAATGACTGCTGGTTGTTAAAAATAAATTCAAGGACAAGCAGTTGACTTCAGTTAAAAATATAAGAAACAAAGGGGTACAGCTGTACTGGGATAGCATTTGGGCTGCCATGGCCTTGATACCTTGTTCATGATGTTATAAAGCTTCATTGTAAGAAATTACTCAAATACTGCTTTTTTTTTCCCCTTGAGCTTATTCTTATATAAAGGTTTTGAATGGGAACATTTCCTGAGTGGTAAATTCTATTTTGCCTTTGTATCTTCTGCCATCTCATAAAATGTTCATTATGTTGAGCCCAAAGTGACTGAGCTGAACTTTCATGGGATGATTTGAGCTTCACAACAAAGCCCAAGATCCAGGCACTTGCCTGAGCTCATAACTCTCAGCAAACAATTGTAACCTCTGAGGATCTGTAGTGCTCCTCTGAGTTTGCAAAGTGCTCTGAGACTTGTGGATATAAAACGTTGTGTAGATGTATTGTTTATCTGGTTTGTAAATATTGATGCCCAGAACTATGTCGATATTTTTAGAATTAGGCTGTGGTGAATCAAAATGGTAATTTAGCAGTACCTGGGGCTTCCTTTGGGGTACAAACAGAAGAGGCTCTAAAGATACTTCAACCCAATCCTGTATATTTGTTTGTTTTGTTTCATCCTTAGCCTCTCTTCCTCTTGGGAATTGGGACAGTGAAGTACAGTTTCCATGTTTCCTGAAGTAATTTGCTTAAAATCTCCTACACATGATGTCAACTACATTTGGAACTAATGAAATAAAGTAGTAGGAAGTTCCCAATGTGCTTCCCTGCTTCTTTTTCCTGCCTCCTGTTCAGACAGGGTCAGCTCTGAGGTCAAATCAGGTTCCTCAAGGCTCTGTCTTGTCTGGTATTGAAATCAACCCGTTTCGGAATGGTCGGGGGACAGAGTAGGGGGGAAATGAAGATTGAAATGCGATTCATTTCTCACTGTGGTGTTTCTGTTCCAGAAGGGATCATCCCGAATCCCCCACAAGAGGGAGTTTCAGACTTTGCTATGGGGGAACAAAGGCGGCACCAAAAATGCGCGAGGAGCGCTGGTGCCCAAACTGCTCTCTTCAGATAATCCCACTTAAAAGGGCTTGATGCACCCATATCCATCGCCCCAAATCCCAGGCTGAGGCCGGCAGAGTTGTTCCCATCATTGCTCTGCTTCATCTGTGAGGAAGAGCTGTTTCCTTGTGTCTCCATGGCCGGTATTCAAGTGGACTGTTGTCACTGCGTTGTACTTGTTGTTGTTCATCTGTGCAGTAAAGGTGATGGCTCTTCCTGCTGTGCAGCTGAGGAGCCTTTGGAACACCCGTGGGTGCCATTCTGTCATCCCAGGCTTGCTCTGTAGCCACATGTAGGGAACACAGTGTGAGAGGAAAGGCCTCTTGGGTGTGCAGGGCTGAGGGCCCTCACCCAGCATGGGCACTGCTGAACTTTCACCCCGAGGCAGATGCAGCCCACAGCTGTTGGTCAGGTGTGTTTTCCACCCTCTGGCCAGAGGGAATCAGTCCCAAGGCTTAGCACAGTCAGAGGGAGACACAGGGATGAATATCAGATAGGTTTGTAGCCTTGAACTGACAAGCCAAGTAAATGATGCTGATTGATACTGAAAGGCTCAGCTGTGAGGAAGCCAGGAATGGGTTTGCTCTTCACCCCTTAACTGAAACTGTTCCCCACTTCTGGGTGCTTCCAGCACGCCCAGAAAGATCAGAAACGTAAGGGCAGACTTTGAAAGTTATTCTGAGCAATTGACTATGAAAACAGGGCTGTTATTTATTCTCCTGCTAAAATTATTTGTGCAGAGAGCGAGACAGAGTGCAGTTGTATCATGCCAGCCACCTTTGCTGGTTCTCAGCTGCAAATTAAAGTAAAAAAACCTAGAGCAACTTCAACTTCAGTTTAAGTGAATTTGAAAAACCTCTCCTAAGGATGAAAATAAGGAATAAAGGCAGAAGTCTTCTCTACAGATCTTCTCTGAAGCACCAGATTTGAAAAGGGGCCTGTATTAGTAAAAGCTAACTGCTTTTAATCTATTGTAAGGCTGCACTCTTATGAAAAACCCTCTGGCTGAATGATACATTCACTTATGTTTAACCAGACAATCCATTAGAGGCACAGAATAGATCTTCATTTCAGATTGGGTGAAAGGAAACCAACGCTGAAGCACCAAGAATACGTGGCAGAAGTTTAAAAAAGCTAAGTTAAAGGAACCAAATTAAGGAATTCAAAGAAATATGAAATGATTCAAAGGCCAAAGGAAGGCTGTCATGAAAATACAATATTTCTGATGACCCATCCATTGTTCTGCAGTCCTTATTCAAATGATCAAAGTTTTGGGAACACCACCCAGTGATTAGTTGGGATCTGTATAAGTTCTCCTGCGTTCTTTTCCAGGGAGAAAATGCCTTCTTGGACACATAGGGGGAACAGCTCTTTCTAAGGGCCTTTCTCCAGTTCCTCTCTGGAACTCCTGCATCAGGAAGGAGGATTTGTGTCCTTAACACCACGAGTACACTGCACAGTTTGCTACAAGGAGTAGCTGTGAGCTCAGGAAGGCCTCTGTAACAAACACTTCTGTTTTCATATGGAGACAACCATAATTACTTTCAGCTTAAGTGCCCTTCCTGCTTAAACTACTCACTTCATGTTGATTTAGGAGAATGGGTCTTACATATCGAGTGCAAATGATATTCCTTGAGTGTCATCTCGATCCTTGAGATCAAAATCATGTTTTTCTTGGATGAAAATGAGTGAGGTTTATTACAGGTTAAGTCTCACTGTTGCTACTCTTGTATTAGTATGAGGTTCTGCTCTGTGGGAAGGAGTTGGATCCTCCTCTAAATCCGTGCTCCGTGTGTTCTTGCAGTGGGGTTTGTGGGCATGTTGGAAGGGTATGGCCTACCTGAAACCTTTGCTTCTCTTCTTTGGGTTCATTCAACAGCACAGCATTTTTCACTTTGTCCATCCTCACTTTTTTATAAAGGCAAACAACTTCCTGTGTTTATTTGTAATACATCTATCAACAAAAATAAATGCTCTAAATGCATTTTATAAATTCCCATTTTAAAATGTGAGGCATAAGTTCCTGTGAGTTTAGAGTAAAGCTAGAACAGATTTTGCGGTAAATCAGTTTGTGAGATTTGTCTAAAGCATTCTGTAACTCTGCAGTCAGTGCAACTCAACATCTTTTCTCTTTGTTAAAGAGAATGCTCAAATCCATTAGTTAATTCAAGCTGAATAAACTCTGTGGTGTGCCAAATACTATAAAAGGGAATATTGAATTGTTCCTTGGAAAGGCCTCTAGGATCTGTCATGTCCATTCAATATTTTTTTACTAAGATATGCTCCTGTGTCTTTATGAACCATCATAATGTGAGGTTTGTTCTGTATGACCAAGTAAGAATATGAGCCTGATGCTTGCTCAGCTGACAGCACTTGGTGAATTGTGTTGTGAACTGCAAGGTCCTGAGTTCAGGTTCAGTCTGCTGGTGACACAGTTCTGTGTGTGGGTTTGGGTTTGTGACCTCCTGCTGCAGCAGCTCCGAGCAATCCATTACCCTTGGAGTTATTCATGGCACTGCCACTCCAGCTCAGTCATGTGGCATTTCAGAATTACACAGAGCCCAGCTACAGGGCCTGGAGTGAAACATGGGAGTGCAGGGGCTGTGCCTGGGACCCTGGGGTGCTGGGAGGCCTCCAGAGGTGAATATTCACATTTATCTAACTGATAAGGCCCTATCATGTCATCTGTTTGTAGAACAAATCCATCTTGGCTTGCTGCTTCTCCTTTGCCCATATTCTGCTCAGCCTGAGTGAGGGCACAAGACTTTTCCTCCAAAGCAGGATAAGGCACAACAAGCAGCAGGTCTCTGAGGCAGTGATGCAGAGGCACTGGCACATGCTGGCCTCAGCTGTTCCACTGGGAGGGAAGAGCTGCTCCACAGCTATGGTTGGGAAGCACAGCTGCAGGGACACTTCACACATATGATTTCTCCATATTTAATTTATGCTGCCTGTATTCAGATAGTGAAAGATCATCCAGGGAGACCTTTTTGCCATTGGAATAGCAATGCCTTTTCTTTCCAGCCTTCTTTGTGCTTTTGGAAACTTCATGCTATTTTCTGTGACTGTGTGCTACCTTTATATAACCCAGGTAATATTTCACAAGCATTTCAATGGACAATGGTGCTGTCAAGGACTGTGGTGCTGCTTCTCACATTATATTGCTAAGCAACATACAATACAGCAGCATGATACCTTCTGCAGTTGGTAAGGAGTCAAGCTCCAATATTCAGTAAAATTATTCTGATCTACTTTTCCCTTACACAAGAATCCACTCATTTCAGCACATAAAGATTTGTATAATTAGTAACAAAATCATACAAAATTTAGACATTTTTGAGAGTTTTTTTACATTTCAAGGCGTAAATATATATATATACACATATACATCAGTGTTTCTTCCTAATTACCTCCAGAGAAGTTGGTCTTCGGTATTTTGAGGTTGTGTAGCTTTCACTGGCTTTGTCAAGATTTGCTTTGATCAAAGTACCAGTTAAGTAAAATGCTTCAACTTTGAAGCAGGTTTGTTTGCTTACCTGGTTAAAATGACAGATGTGCTGGAATACCTCACCCAGCATGGACCAGCTTGAGGGCAGAGAGATGTCAAATCTCTGTTCAGATCAGCACAGATATTTCATAACATCTACCTGAAATACAGACTGTAGTATTTGATAAGGTGGAATCTCACTTCTCTCATGTATTCCAAACTCATCTATTTAAAGCCAAGTTAATGATGAATTTGAAAAGATCTGACCACTTTGTAAATTCTCATCTGACATTTCGTAGTGGAGATCATTTTTGTCAGCTGATCTCCTCTCTATAGAAACAGATGTGTATTTTTTGTTTATATTGATATTTTAAATAATTCAATAGGACCATCACTCACAATGTGAACCTCCTTTGAAGGGGGTCTCTCTAAAGTGTTTCAGTAGACCCTGAGAGGAGAACTGTGGCATTTGGAGGTTTAATGAAGCCTTTCCTGGGAGCTGTTTCCCACTGGCTTTCAGCAGCCATTAGCACCAGTTCCACTTGCTGGCCCTGGGTAAGCAAAACTCTCATGTCGTTGCTATCAAGGACTGTTTCAACATTTTATTCTCAGCATTAGCCACTGTGATAGGGATCAAAGGATACTTTGTATTATTCATCTTTTATCTTGAAGGCTTGGAGCATGAGGTCAAAATCAGAGTTATTGTCAGTAATGAAATCACAAACTGTGCAATATTGAGCAAGGCAGGATCGGCAAAACCAGCGATGTGGAACAGAAATGATTTAGGTGCTTCCAGGAGGGACTGCTGGGAACAGCTGGGCTGATGTGGTGGGAGGGAAGGATTTTGGACTTTGAGAAGCTGTTTCACAAGGAAAAGCTTGATCCCCATGGAGGTGGTCTCCCCTGGCTGGGTGTGGGATGTGTGGGAATGCTGCTCCTCCAACAGCCAGAACGGTGCCAGGACCTCTCCTTTCTGTGGGAGCCAATGTGCCCACTGTGCTGGGACTGCCTGGGAGGGAGGCAAGGCCCTTGTCTGGGAAACTCACTTCTTCCCCATGGATCTTTGTTTCCACATCCTAATTCTAAAGAGAGACCGAGTTTTGGGGAGCTGTGTACCTCTGGAGGGGTACTTAGCTCTCCAGGTGGCATATGGAAGAAAATACAGGCTTTGAGGATAATAACACTGGGTAGGGGGTGAGGCAGAGCAGCTCAGTGTGTGAGAAATGGTCTTCACTGGAACAAGAGCACAGTAAACAGATTGGCTGATAATGCTGAATACCAGGCAATTTCCTTTTAAATTAGCAGATGGGAGGGAAAGGAATATAAAAGGAAGTAAGAGAAAAAAAGAAGCTAATGATGAATGTTGAACGGGAACAAAATGTTGCCAAGACATCACGAGAGAATGAAGAATTGATGAAGAAAGGGAAATTAAATTGGTGCTTGATACAGGAGCTCAAAGAGCTTTGAAGCCCCGGCTCCAGTGTCTAAGGAGCACTTTATAGGATCCTGGGACAGATGTATTTTACTGACATGCCCCTTGTGGCTGCAGAATTGGACATGGGGAGGATTTTGTGCTGATGATAAAAACCTGCAGCAGAAGGGAAGCCCAAGAGGGGGTCTCATAGTCTGTGCAGCCTGAAAGGCATTTCTGAGCATCAGGCAAAGCCAGTTTCATCTGACACGAAAATTATTCAATCAAGTGATGGGAACTGATTATAGAAATTTGTTGTATCTCCTTGTCAGAATAAGAAGGCAAACGAGGACACAGCTAAATCAGATAAAAGTAGGCTGCCAAAAAGGAGGAGGAAAAAAAAGTACTTTTAATTCTTCCAACCATTCTAATAATTTCAGTTAGAACAAAGCTGGAAGTTTGGAGGGTCTGGAGATGCTAATATTGCCTAAGGAGAGGTGGACACACACGTCTGAACAGACAACAGCACCAGCAGCTGAGTCTAAAGCAGTTACACACTGCAGCAGGTCAGACTTGATACGGAAAATGAATAAGTAAATGAAAAGATGAAGAAGCTGAAACACCTTACTGGAGTTTCTGGAGGAGATGAGATACACAGGAAGATCAGTTATGAAACCCAGCCTGTTCCACCAGGAAAGGGGGTCTAGAATGAGTGGGTAAAGCAGGCAGAGACAGAATGCCTCCGTGTGGAAATGCAACTGTATCAATCGCCCGCATGCACAGACAGAGGAACTCGCATATTTAATTGGGTTTAAGTGGACTAAAATGTTTTTCTTTCGTATCTTGTCTTTGTAGCTGTATTGCCTACAATGCTGTAAGTAAATGTTAATTCAATTTGACCTTCCTGTGTGCTGAGCTAAGTATTTCAGGGTAAATGGGAGAAGTGTCCCTCACCTGAGGGCTGACCTGTGGTGGAAGGATGAATCAAGAGGGTGGGATTCCCAAATAACTGTTTTAGATTCCCAAAGTACCCTGTAGGAAAGACAAAGGATAAGCCTCACATGGACTAATTGGAGAAGTATCATAGGAGTCAGGAAAGGAAGTGCAGGGCTGACGATTGATTAGTCAGGATTTTTTGTTCATCAGCGTAATGAATAGCAGGTCTGAACCTCCCAAGGATGCCAAGATGAGCATTTATTTTCTGTCTTTTCACCTTATGTTTCCTCTTCCTGTTGATTTCAGTGAAGTTTTGCATTTTCTAGCCAAGTCTGAAATGAGATTTGCTGAAAGTACTTTACACCCACACCAATATCTCAACAATTCTATGGAAACTGGGTTAAAACTGGTTTCTCTGTCAGGTATTTCGATCTGTTTCTGAGGGCTTGGCTCAGGCAGAGCTAATTGAGTAAGAACAGAGACTGTGTTCTCATACTTTTATTCTGCCTAAAGCAAGGGAGAATATTGAAAAAGTGAATGTGAAACCAGAAGTTACTGGACAACAAAAAGGCAGACTGACAGTAATATCCCAAAAAGAAACATTCTGAGCTTTTTTTAAAACCAGAAACAGATTAGAAACCCTAAGAAAGAATAAGCCATCATTTATCTTGGGCTTCACTTTCCAAGTGACAGCAACAAACAAAAGTTAGCTCTAAACCTTTACATTTTGCTATGGAAGCTTCATATAATGCAGGAAGCCATATGGAGTAATTTAGCCTCAAAAAGCCAGTGAAATGAAGGGGCTGCTTGATCTGGAAGGACAACAATTGGCTGAATCTCTAAACTGAAAGGGAGAGAAGGAGGGAAAGACAGGAAACAATAAATGAAGGAAAAGAAGGAGCAGGCTCAGAGCAGACAGACTGACAGCCTTTGAGGGCTCACACTGTTTTAATGCAGCAGCTTTGCTCACGTGCCTAAACACTATCTGGAATTTTTTCTTCTTTCTAAGTTCCATGTATTTCTGGAGAGAACTTGCAAATGGAAAGGAGTCCAGCATTTCTATACTGTAACTAACTATGGATGTATGGGAATAATATGCTGTGAACATTGAGATTTCAGAGGATCTGAATGTCAGTTTTTTCCCTCATTTACACTGAGTATGACACTGGTCATACCTGTAAGAGGGAAGAAAAGATGATATTCAATATACAAAAAAATTTATAAATGCTACACCAGGGCTAGTTTTCCAGCAGACATTATTAAGGATTTAGTCGTTTATTTGGATTATATTTCTTTTAGCCTGAACCTTCACAGAAACATCAGGTGGAACTTGTGCCCATGTTTCAAGAGTCTGATGTGATTTCCCCTTGTTGCTGTGCAGTACGATCCCTTCAGAGCTCCATCCACTATGAATTTAACTTGGTGCAAGAAGGAAGGAGGAGTAAATTTCAGTGTAGTCTACATTGTAAGCTACTGACCCAATGTTTGGATATCTTCAGGAACCTGGTTAAGTATCCAAATGTTTATATGAGTATTGCTCTGAATTGCACTTTCTATGGGTACTTCCATTGGAGTTTTTATTAATGATACATTGATCTTACACCTGTTGCTGCTGTATCTCATTTCCATAACATGGTAGCAAAGAGAAATGCCCTGTCCAAGGCTGTCCATCCCCTGAGGCAGCACACGCTGATCCCTGGGCATCCGGAACGTGAGCAGAGCCTTGCAGAGTTTTTCAAAAGAGCTGAGAAAACAGCAAATGCTTCTTGTTCCTGTTTCTAGGAGACAACTGCAGGAACATAGTGAGGAATCTGTAGAGTCAGCTCAGATGGAATCTCAGCAGACGGCTTGGTAAATTTGGCACAGAACTCTGGCTGTTGCAGACCTTTTGTTATTTCTGACCAGGAGTCAGTTTAGTTTTATTTTCCTCCATTAAACTGCCAGTAGGGTTTTACTAAAGAAGCCCAAAGACACTTTCCTCAGTCTGAAGTTTACAGTAGCAGGAGGTGATGTTATGTTCTAGTGATCCTGAAAGAATGTCCTGATGTTATTATCAATTTTTGGGGTCTTTAAAATATTGACTACATTTGATTGCTGGCATTTTTCACAGTAGAATATTTAATGTGTGCTCCTTTCATAGCAGTCGTTGTATTCTCTATAATTACTATGGAGCCTCTAATTCTGAAGCATTTTGTTGTTTTCTTTTCTTTAGAATTTTGTTTGTTAATGATCACAAGATTTAGTAGTTTGTGGCAGAGATTTAAATAGAGATAAAAGGCTCAGTCTGTTCAGCAAATGGCTTCTGAAAGCAAAGGGGGCTCAGGAAGTGTCGTGTTTTGGGCACATACCAGACACAGAACTGCTCTTCCACCATAGAACATTCTGATACACCAAACTCCTAATGGTTCACAGCACAGAGAGCACTGAGGGAAGGTGTGACAGGAGCCAGTCCTTGACTGATATCCTGGGGAATGTCTTTCACGTTGGCTCTTTCTCCAACACTGATCTTGCAGCTTTTCACACTCCATTTAATCATTACACCTTTTTTTGCACATGCTTTTTCTCTGTGGTGGAGCTTTGCTGAGTTCTGGATGAAAAGTTACCACCTCAGATGTGTGATTAGAACATCACCTTCTTCTGAAAATTAAGATAAAAGCCTGCTGACTTAATAGCAGGAGTGTTTGCACAGATAGAATCTCCATAGCTGGGGCTGCTCTGCAACTGGGACCTCCTGAAGATCCCAATAATATTTAACTTCTCTAAATGAAATTCTTCCCCCCCCCAGTATGAAGTAACCAAGGCTGCATCGTTTCCATTTGTGCCTGTGACATATTCAAGCACATTTCTAAGAGCTGTAGTTCAGCTCAAGCAGCAAAGCAGCACAAAAGGGCTTTGGCATGAACTTCTGGAGTCGGATGATCCCTGCACTTGCTGTCCAGGGCAAGATAAGCTGCATCTCAATAGGAACAGGCCCAGCCATGAGCAGTGACTTTGAAAGTGTGCCAGGTAAAGCCAAAGAAACTGAAGCTGGTTACTGGGTAGGAATTGTTATTCAGCCCTCACAAAAGAGGAGGCTTTGACAACACCCCCGGTAACCTTGGCAAAGGGTTTTGTTAAGCAGGTCTGTGCCTCGCTGGCTTTTCAACCCGCAGGCATTGATTGCTCCCTCCTACATGGGAATTTGTGTTCCGGGAAGGGCTGGGTGGTGGCAGCAGCTGGGGCACCACGCTGGGCCTTTGCTCCGCTCCCAAGAGCCGCCTCCGGCCGCCGCCGGGGAACGGAGCCCGCTCTGCTCCCAGGGAAAAGCAGCTGGAACTGCCCTCACTGCTTCCTGCAGAGCCAGCCTCAAGGGTTCTCATGTCCCCTTGGAGAGTCACAGAATCCTGGAGTCATTGAGGGGGAAAAGACCTTTAAGATCAGCAAGTCCAACTTGGGTTTCTTCCATAGTGGGACACTGCTGAGGAGGATGAGTTATTTTCTGGATGAATGGAATATTATTTTGAAGAATGGAGTGTTGTTCTCACAATGTCTCTTGGCTGCACTTGTTTATACAATATTTCTACTTACTTTTTCCTATAGATCTTTAGGCACCTGGTAGAACAGGAAACAGGCTTTTTATAGACTCTGCTGGCTGTGTTCTATTGCTGCTACACATGAAGCGGGGAAACCTGGTCCAAACAGACCTTCAAAGGAAACCCTTCCCCCTGAAATAAATTCAAGACCAGTTATATCACCACATTACACTGCAAACTTAGACTATTGCTTAATCTGGAAATAAACAATTGCCTCATGATAAAGATTCAGTGCTGATCTGTGTGGCTGAAAAAAGAGAGATGGGGTGATTTACCCCAAGCTTTACAGCAAACCAGAAGCAAGGGTCATCTTTCTTGTTTACAATTTCATGTTACAGTGTAAAATAAATGCCAATGTGAGTGATGATTCCATCTGTTAGGAAAAGACATAGGAGTTAGGAGGTAGCAGCTCCCAATTCCTCCAGTGTATTCTGACATATTGAGCACGACTGGAGCCTGGGACATAAAAGATGCTGAAGCAAACATCATGCAGCCATTAGACAATTAGATAGAAGTTCTTTTTCTGTCTCCAAACCAGCTATTGAGGGGAATGCAGAGATGCTCTGATTAGACAGTATCAGAAGACATTTAATTTCCATTTCCATCCAACAATTTCTAAATTCCTTCCTTGAAGAGTCAGCTTTCCAAAACTCTCCATTTTGTGTTCCCCTTAACCTCATGGCTATTGCAGAGACCACGCTCGCTGGACTCCTCTTTCCACGCTCATTAGTTCAGTGTGCTTGGCTCATTTCCTAGGATTTGGTCTAGCACAGCCTCTGACCATCCAGCCATTTGTCTGAAAATCATTTCCCTCTTCACTTCTGCAGTTTTCCTTTCAGTGCCTGAGCAATTAAAATCCCGAGTGATCAAAGCCCTGGTCTTCCAACTGTCCCTTGTTTTTCACAATCATGGCATGAGCTCCTTTGCCTCGCTGCATGAGCTGAGCTCAAACAAAGAAGGTATGACAATTGCTCAATTGTTAGGAATTGTGAAGAGTCTTAGCCAAAATATTGACATCATTCTGACTTACACATTAAGAATTAATTTTTACTAGGTCTGTAACTAGAGATTAGCAAATCATTTGGATGTCATTAAAATCAAATCGGTTGTCACAAAAAATCGAGGTCAAAATAACTATTGCTTTTCACTTTCCTATCTTGATTTCTTGATCTTAGCTATTCTGTAGTATTCCTGGATTATTTCTGACTCTCCACAAGGAAAGACTTCACAGGTGTTTATTCTTTTCTGGCTCTAAATTGTCTCTATTATGTATATGCAACATCTGTTTCATGGCAGAATACAAATTGTTTCTCTGTATATAATTTGTCTTGACTCAGATGTTGCTTGCAGAACTATTGGTTCCTTTACGTCGACAGTCCTGATTCTCCAGGCATTTTTAGTCCCTTGTGATCGAGGAGTCAGTGAGTCACAGCCTGTTTGTATATCCCCACATCCCGGGGTACAGAACAGGCACATGATACCTGCTCAGGCCTCCTCACCCCCAAAACGCCTCCAAATCCCTTCCATACCGATTTTTGATAGCCTGGAGGGATTCAGCGTGTCAGTCAGAAGTTAAGAGACCTTTTTCCATCGGGCACTGCTCCTGGCCTCTAGACACGACCCAGAGCAGGTGGAGCACTGCTGACAGGCTGTGCCGTGTGCCTGCAGTCACCGAGTAGGTGTTTTTGTGGGGAAGGTGGAAAGAGGGAGGTTTTTTTGTTTTGTCAGCGAGTGGGAGAGGTATTGAAGTTGTAAAGAACATCGGGAGCGTAGGGTGCGAGGGGGGAGAATAGAGGGTTTGCAGCACTGTAATTTCCCCCAGGGCAGAGATCTCAGAACAGTATTTAACAGGCTATAGACTGTGCAATACTTAAAACAAATAGATGGAAATGAGTCTTTCTTCTATTAATATGGCCTAGCCCTCAGGAACAGCGCTAAAATGGGTTTGCAAGGCACAATTACCGCAGAGTCCTGTCAGGCTGCTGTTAATTCCTCCAGGCAGAGCTCCGTGTTTTGCAGCCTTCAACCAGCCATTCATTTGTCCGCCCACAGCCCGGAGCCCCCGGCGGCAGCGGGGAGCTCCAGAGCCGCTTCCCTGGCCCTGGGAAGGGGGAGCTGCTGAGGCAGGAGCCTTACCCAGGGCCCGAAATAGCAGCCCCTGCCTGCCTCAGCCTCTGGCACCAGCCACGGCAACCCCAAAATGCGCTCAGGCTGCTCTAGGTGCTTAGAGCCGTTCTTGCCTTGGATTCTGTGAAAAGCATTCTTTTGAAACAAGGTATGTTTTAATGCCTTAGCTGGAGTGTGAAGGAAAAAGTTTGAATTGCGGGTTCAAGGTAAAATTGATCCTGAAAGCTAGATTTGAAGAATTATTTCAGGATTGTTGTAACAGCAATATGAATTTACCTTTCGGAGGCACAGCTTGGTTTAGAGTTGCACTTAGATATATTTTTCTGTTATTTTGTGGACGTGTCTTCAGAGAAAAGGAATTTTTTATTTCTCAGCCAGGTGGTGGAGTCTTCTTCCTCAGCCCTGGTACTGTATCATTTATCCAAGAAGTTCAAAGCATGTAAAGCTGGGAGGTTTCAGCTCCTTTCCTGTGAGATAAGATATATTTCAATGTCAGTATCACAGAAGATTGAGGCACAGGGAGCAGCTGTGAATTACGAGAGGTCTCGAGGAGGTACCAAGGAGCAGAGTGAAGGTGACCTGACTTGCAGTGCTGTGATCTGGCTGTCAGCTGATAGGGGCTCTGTGGAGAGGTTCTGGTGTCATTTACCATCCGAGTCCAGCCAAGCTGGGGCTCGTCCTTCAGCTCCTTTACAGGAGCTTTTCCAACGCCAGCCTAGCAGCAGCCCTGGCTTGGCAGAGCAGGGAAATGCAGGACAAGGTCCCCAGCCAAAGGCTGCTGCTGCAGCGAGTTCCAAGTGCCCAGCACAGAGTCCTGGAGCTGCCTCCCAGTCAGGCACGGGCTGGGCTATTCATTCTGCAAACAGCCTCCTTCCTCTCCGTGCCAGCCCGAGGGACACGGGGGAATGGCAGAGTTTATTATAAACTGAGTGGAGGAACAGACTATTGCTGGAGGAGATCCAGGGTTATAAAAGATTGGAGCGGGGAGGGGGAGGAGGAGGGAACAGGACATAATTTGTGTTTGTGCGTGAGGGGGTGCAGACTGTTGGTTTCAGCGAGGCATTCCCCAAACCCTCAGGACCTCTGCCTGGTTTTGGTGGGATTTTGTGCAGTGCATTCCGTGCTGTGTCAAAGCCCACTTACTTTTTATTGTATCAATCATCCTCTTTATGCAGCACCAGGACTCGGAGAACGCTTGCAGGTCCTGTTCTGAATGAGCTGCGCTTGCTGCCAGCTCAGCCTAGTTACTGCTGTAACTTAGTCTGGGGGATGGGAGAAAAAGGTTGCTGCTACTTTAAATATAATGCATTAAGAGGATGCTGGAAAAAGGCCTGCATGCTGTAATACCCAGCCATCGAGTTGGAAAAGGAGCCAGATGTAATACAAAAGAAGAAACACAGCCTCTTATGGATGCTGCACTAATTCATAAATCAGGTGAATCAGCTTAGGCAACTGCTGTGTTTTTATGCCTCTGCTGCATGGAGAACTGCATGTTGGATGCTTTTATTTGAAGTAATGGAACCAGATAATCCTTTGGACCAGGACAACTCCAATGGTAAGAAGTAGAAAACATAGAAGAGAGAGGGAAAAAAAGGCTAATGAGAGTGTCTGAGTTACCCATCCTGCTAAAGGCACAGGGGTAGGCATGTGTTTGTACTGTCTTCTGCATGGATAAGTGGAAATGAATGTGGGAATGTGCTTCACAAGAGCTTAGAAATCCCTCTGTTTACAGGATCTGGAGACAAACATGTAGTAGACTGATACATTGAGATATTTATTCTATTGGAAGGAGCAGGGAGCAGGCACAATTAACCTGTCTCCTGAGCAGTCTGTGCAGAGGGAAGAGGGACCTGTGCATTCCACCTTATTCAGCCTGGGGGGCTTTTTGCCACTGAGAAAAGAATGGAACTTTGTGCCGTATGTGCTGTCAGATGTAGCATTTGGGAACAGATTCTTTATCTGCAGAAAGCTTTCCTACAGGCAGATGCATGAGTAATTTACTTAGGAGGATATATTTAGCCAAGGACCACATAAATTCACCCTGGAATTAAAGTCCATGGTTAAAAATGCAGCTATTCCATGGATTTATAGCATTCCACATGCTGATTTTCTGCTATCCAGTCTATTGGAAAGCAGACAAAAAAGCATAAATTGAGGGGAAAGTTGTTTGCAAGTCTTATTTCTCTGTTAGTGGAGAAAATTGGCTGCATTGAGGACAACAAAGTATTCCTGTTTATGAAAACAATTTCGGATGGTGATTTTTGGAATAAATTGATTCTCAGCTGTTTAAAATGCATGTGGTATATTCTGAATACAGCTTGAAATCCACTAAATATTCCACTTCCTACATAAATATTGTTCAGGAAGTAGTTATGGATTTCCCACAGCATATTCTCTGCTGATAAACAGAGCTTCAAGTCCGACACAACTGCAGTGTTAGTATCACAGAGACCTAAAACTGTGTGGAAAGAATGTGGTTAAGGGAATGAAGTAACATTTAAACTATGTGAACAGTTGACTGGGCAGATATAAGTGGGCAGCACTGCTTTACTTGGGGCTCTGTGCCCTGCTGAAATAGAATTTAAAATAATCAAGGACAGATTTCAGTGGTGTTTCAAATGATGGTATTTGCATGAAAATATTAAGAGGGGAGTCTCACACTTCTAATTTCTCTTTTCTATTGTATTTCATATGTGGTTATAGTAATTCCTCTCTAGAAGAACAGCGTCTACCTCTCATGTCTCATACCTCCTCTTAGACCACTGAGACACAGAATTAAATCTCATTTTCTTTACAGCAGGAAGTTTTAGGATTTTTGGAGAAGTGCCTGCATAGTTGAGCTGATATTAACAAAAATAAGCAGGTGTTCTTGCCCATCCCAACATTAGAATCTGGCCTTTAGGAGTCACAGAGGGTGTCTGGGTTCTGAGGGAAATACAAGTTTAACTTTTCTCTAATATGTTAAAATCCCCACTGAATTTAGAATGCATAATTTAAGATAGATAGGTTCTTACTCTTCTCTTACAGACATCTAAAGTATATTCTGTCACATTGTGTAGAAACTTTGTTTTCCTACAAAATATTTGAATAAGTCGGCAAACACTGGGAAGGTTCATAAGCTGAGAAATGAGAGCAGCAAGCACTGCTGGTACCAAGGATCTGGGAAAAAACTTCACTGCTTCTCCTTCCTAACTATGTAAATCCCCATCTTCCTTTCAGTTTGTTTAAACTGCTTTGATTTAAACTATCTTGTTATAAACAAATGGGTTGGACCATTTATTGATCAGAAGGTCAGTTCCTTCCCTGTGCTGCTGCTGGAGCTGCGGCACTGCAGGACTGAGGGACTCAGCTGGTCTCTGACATCCCAGGAAGTATTTTGCATGAATTCAGTAAACAGAAAGTTCTCAGGAATCAGCCAGCAAAGTGTTGTTCAGGAAAATTTGCCCCTTGAGAACGTTCCTTGTTCTGGAAGCAGCTCCTCGGTCCCTTGGATATCCAGCAGCTCTGGACGTGCTGGGAACAGTTGTGTTTATCCAAGTGGGCTGCTCATGTGACAAGTCTTAGTGCCCTGGGGAGTGACCATGACTTGAAACTCCTGTGCTTGCTGTAAAAGTGCCTTTTTATCTTCAAGAATGCCAAATCAAATCCCCTTTTCTGCCAGCAGAATGAAGTCCATTCTTTAATTTTTGCTCTACCTGAGAGTCCATATGGGTTAACCATCTACCTTAAAATTCAGCCTTGGTTCCTTCTGTGTTGCTTATTGCCAGCAAAATCAAGAGATGATTAATGACAGAAAAAGCTGTTCTGAAGAATTTGTGGCAATAATGTACTTGAGAGTTGCTTTTTTGCCTCCTGCAGCCCTTCCATTTGCTTACTAACATGCATAAATTCAGCTCACAGGACGTTGGTGGAATATTCAAGACTGGGAAGCTGTCTCTCATTTCTTAGCACAGGGGGTTTTTTTCCTAATCAAATTAAGTTGCCAACTTTTCATGGAGATGCCTCATAGATTTATTATTGCTTGTAGCTGGAACAGGGAATCACCACTCCTTTATGTGGGGGCCTGAAATGAGATTTAAGCTGTGTTGGTTGCCTTGGCATAACAGCCCCTGGAATAAAACCTGTGGGTTTTGCATCACCTGAGGGTGCAGTGGTTACTGGATTTTTCTCTCTGATTCTCCAGGGAGCTGCAGTGCTTGACTGCCTTGAACACAGCCTGACAGGCTGATCTTCATTTGGAGATTTGTGCAGGGAGTTCTGTAACTTTTCTCCTCTACATGGCATAAAGGCTCACAGAAAGTTACAGGTTCTCATATGGATTTTAAAAATCCTTAAAGCAACTCCCATGTTATTTTCTCCTTCTCCTCCACCCATTATTTTCTTTCCGTTCTCTGGAATGCAGGCATGTAGAGAAAGATTATTGTCATTTTGTAGTGGCTCACAGCTCTGACTTTTTGAAGTGTTCTTTTTAATGTACTGGCATGGATTTACTTCTTTTCACAAAAAAAAAAAAAAATTAAAAAAAAATTGGAATAAACTTGCTGAAGAATGTGCTGATTCCAAAACCATAACCCTAAATTACCCATTTTGGAGGGATGACATATCAGAGCTATGGATTTCTCTTTTGTACTATAGCCACTTGCTGCTCCACAAATAAAAGACAGCTCAGCAGCTTTCTGCAAGCTGCTGAAGATTTATAAGATGTTTTATTTGTGTGCAAACTCTTGAGTACAAAATATCCATGAATTATGTATTCTTTGTGTCTTCTAATTGCTCAGATCTCAGTTTGTACAGCTCTTGTCAACACTGGAACCACCTCTGAGTTTATTCTTTTCTGTGTCCTGACAATATCTCTTTGTGATTCGGTTGTTAATCCTTAAAGAGAACAAGATTTTTATTAGACTTTTTGAACAACCTTGTAGACCAGACCCCAACTACTAGTTTTAGTGGAATCATATTCCTTACACAATAGGTGTGAATCACAGATGCAGATTTTGTGCCACAAAGAAATAAAATTAAACCATTGTGCTTTAATAACACAATAATTACAGCATATTTTTTTCAGTCTCTGACGTACACATTGAACCAGGTGAATTACTTGGATGACAGCCAGGCTTGAACTTTGTCTGCTGTTGGTAATTGAGATTCTTCAGGCACTGTTCGAGGGCAGTAATGACATCCTGGTCTCAATGACACCTTGGCATGCATTAAAAATCACACCTGGTAGAGAGGAAAGCAGAAGCAAGGGCTGGGAAGGCAGAAATTTTTGTAGGTTCTGTGTGGTAGCAGAGTTGAGTAGGAAAGCTCCAGGGGAATGGGAGATCAAGGATTCAGCATATTACTGCATAATGATCTGTAGATGCATTCTGCAATTTCCAGGCTGGACATGGAGTTGGGGACAACCATTGCATGCAGTGGCTCTCAGTCCCTGCTGAAATCAGTAGAAGAGAGCAGATCAGTCAGTAAATGAGCATCCCACTGGATTATGGGCATTTAACAAGGGAGAACCATCCAGATGGAATCCTGAAGGAACATCCAGTGAAAGGAATGTAACCATCCATACCTGGAGGTGCTGGAAACAGTCACAGTCGTCTCTTGGTTCTTTGGAACTAAAGAAAAGGGTCTGTTCATAGTCAGGCAAATTCAAGGCCTCTTTATATTCCTCCTAAAAGAGAGGAACTTCAGAGCATTGTGAGGGAACCTCCCAGAGCCATATTTCCACTCTGCACTGCCAGTGTCTCAGAACTTTGTACATCAGCCATAGCTGGAAGGTGAATTCAGCATAACTGGATGGGATGGAAGAGTGCACAGGCAAGGGATTTCCTGGGAGCAGAGATGAGGAGGAGTTGCAAGCATACATCTGATGTATCGAGGTGTTTATAGGTGAGAAGCTTGTAAATTAATGAGACTCTGGGAGCAGCTGACAGGACCTGGAGGAGCCCAGAAGGAAATGTCCCTTGTTAATGCAATCTGAGCCCCACATTTTGACCCAGTGGGGTTTCGAGCCCTTCAGCCAAGGGTTGTTGGGATGCCATGGATGTAACTCAGCTGTTGGCCAGGAGCCTTCTCTTCTGGTGCTGCCCAGAGAGATGGATGGGTGCTGATGCCTCCCATCCCTGGCTAACAAACCCACCCTAGGGATGGATGTACAGAATAAAGAGCTGCTTCCCCTGAGCCAATGTTCTTTATGACATCCAAACGGGACGTTTGCCCGGGAGGTTCCTCAGGGCACACACGGGGTTATCCCAGCACTTAAAGCATTATAGGGATCATGTTTGGATTTAGATGTGCTTCCTCTCCAAGCATCTCCAAGGAACCAGCACATGGAAAAGCTGAAATTGCAGAACATTCCTCCTGCTGGTAAAGGCTCAGAGGCCCAGCATATGCCTTGCTCAGTGAGTCAGTTGTCAAAATTATTTTGGCTGCTATGGAGCTTAGTGCAGGGATCAGAAAATACCTGCCAAAATGAGGCTTCAGAAAATGTTTGTTTTCCTAGCAGATCTAGATACGCCTCTAGTTTTGTTTTATACCTTTAAACACTTCTCTAGCTGCAGCTGGAGGTTGGTGGGCAGCTGTGGCAGATGTTATAACACGAGCCCTTGTTCTTTGTGCTGGAACTGCTTGTGTGGGTTTGTTTGCTTAGCGTTGGGTGGGCAGGGCCTGGCTGATGGAGCAAAACGATGCCTCTGGATGTGGGTCCTGCTCTGAATCCTAGGGAGAAACCCTGATACTTGGTGTTTTGAAAATAGGAAAGTAAAATGCAAATAGCATTCTCTTATTTGGTCCGGAATGAAGAAAAAGAAAAAAAGACAAAATAATAATAGTAAAAGTTAGTCCAGAGTTCACAAAATTTTATTGTCTCTCCGACTGGCCCTGTGTTTGCAGAAGTGCTGTTAGAGCCTTTCTCCTGGCAGGGAGAATATCCCTGAAGAGTTTTTCACAGTCCATGTGTCAGACAGGAATGCAAAGGATCAATTTACAGCCAGAGACAAAGATCTGAAAATGTCCGGGGGGACCTGGGGGAATGTTTCTCGCCCCAAATAGTTTCAGTGGTGTAAGTGATCCCACTTGCCCGACTGCAGCCTGTGTCCAGCTTGGCTGGGTTCAGCCCTGAGCAGCAGCAATAAGAGCAGAGCCTGTGGCTGCAGCAGAGCTGGGGCAGGAGCACCAAGCACAGCAAAACCTCCTCACAATCTCTTCTGCTACAGAGCTGGAGAGAATTCCAGCGTGCTGTGGAGAGCTCAGGAGTGCAGCACGGTATTCCAGGGAGAGCCCGGGTGCTGTGTGTGTTTCCATGAGTAACTTGCTTTGTTCAGTAGATCATCCTTTATTATTGGGTTGCAGCTGTCAGAAAAACCAGGCATTGAGCTGAGGAGTTGTATTTAGAAGTGCCCTCTGGATGGGATGGTTTGGAAGCCGCTCAGAGCAGTTGGAAGGAGTTTCCAGTTCAGTTTGGCCAGTTTTTGGATAATGGTTTTACTTCCCCTGAAAGTTGTTAGTCATTTTTATTTCATATATTCTTAGAGATATTTGTTTTATTGTCATTTAAAGTTTCCTGGTAAACTTCAGGCAAAACCAGAGGATGTATTAATCTGTTTCATGTCATTTGCAACAGGGTCTGCAAAGTCAGGCCTCAATCTTAGAAATACACGTTGATGTGTTCAGCAGGAGATGGCACGAGGGGTTTGTCTGCGTTGTCTGGAAGAGCACATGCACAGTTCATCCTTTGTTTTGACTCTTACAAATGATTGTTGTTTTTAAGACTGAAAAAAAAAAAAGGTTTAATTATTGTGACTTTTGACCCAAGATGAAGCTGATCACACAAATTCAAGGCACAGCAAAAGTAATCAGCATTTAGGATTTAGGGAAAAAAGCAGGTGCATTCAAGTTGAACCCAGTGCTCAGCCCACTGAGGGCTGCTGACCCGCCTGCCTGTGCCTCTGCCGAGGAGAGAGGCAGGTTTTATTTTCCCTGCTTATTCATTTTCTGAGTCATTCATCTTGTGCTATAGCTATTGAAAACTGTAACAGAGTCTGGGAAGCACTTGGCTTTTGAGTGCTGCCTCCTGATTGGACTGGGGAATGCTGCTGTTCGGGAATAATGTGTGAATACCATCTGCTCCGAGGAGCCGGGAGCCTCCGTGGATTCTGCTGGAGAGGCACCTTTAGCAGGACTGCAGGCAAGGGGAGCACGCCTGCCTTCCCTCTTTCTTATCCAAACTTTTCATTGTCACTGGATTTCCTTTCTGCTTCCCTGTGGAACTTTTTTTGTGCTTTGCCCGAGGGCTGAGTTGCTTCTCCTGTGGGTTTTGGGGCTGTTTTTCCTTTATTTTTTTTCCCTGTGTGGGATTTCTTTTGGGGTTCAGCATGCACACCAAGCCGGGAAGTAAATCAGGGAGTTTTGCAGCTGTTTATTGCAGCACGAGAGTTAATGTGGAATGTCTGAGTTGCTTTGAGAAACTACTTCCAAAAATTTGACCTCCTTGTAAAAAGGTAAGCAGGGAAAGACTTTGGAATTTCGGGACTGACTTTCTTCTTTCGGGGAGGATTTGTTTTTTTAGGAATGAATGTGTCTCATTTGCAATATACAGTTGCCTTCTAGCAATGCCTGGGATCAAAGACTGGGGTTTGTCTCTGAATTTCTTTAATGGGCAGAGTTGGAACAATGATTGTCTCTTTTCTCTTTTGTGTAGCAATTGTTTTACAGTAAGTCTCAACCCAAACTTTCTGCAGTGTGAGTGTAATTGTAATTCAGAACAGCAGCTCTTTTTTGTTTTTGTATCTTTATGCAGAGAACTCTCAGGTCTCATTTTCCTGCTTATGGAATCTCTTTTTCTGTTATCTCAGACCAAGCAGTTAGTTTTCAGCAGTCTGTATTTCCACTTGCAGAGGACAAGATGTAGTTTGTGAGCTGTTAAATCCTGCCCACTCATGACCTGCAGAGAGAACCGGGGCCATTCCTTCACCTCAGGACAGCAGAGCTGACACCACAGCCTGGGGCCACCACTTTCTCTCTCTCTCTCCCTGTTAGCACATCCTGAACTCTTGCATATGACCTCTAAAATATGAGTATAAATTCTTTTCCTGCAGGTTGAATTCCAGTTAGACTCTTCTATCTACACAAGGCAAAATTAGCAAAGGGAGGGCAAGAAATATTAATGGTTTGTAAAATCCTGTCCCTCCTTCCAGTGAGCCAGATTATTCATTTAAATGTGGTCTGTTCAAGGGGGAAATATGCAAGAAAATAGTTCTAAGACTTTGCTGAAGACTCATTGTAATTTATTTTTGACAAATACCTGGTTTTTAGCTTCTTTTGTGTTGGCGTGTTAATGGTAGCTGTGCAGCAAGTGTGTGAGTTGTTTGCACTGATGTGTACTGCAAGGCAAATGTTCAGTACCTGTAATTAAGGGAACAGTAGATTTATGTAACTGATGCTTGATCTGACCTAAACTTTTCATATTCAATCAACTTCAGATAAACAGGAGAAGGTCATGTTCCTGCTGTGCTTCCTTACACCCAGGCTGGGGAGCAAATGTTCTGGAGTACAGCAAAGAGCTGTTGCACTGACAGTGAGGCATCTTTTCACTTAGTCATTTTCCTGGCCCACTGCCAGATCATCAAAAGCAGCTCCTTTAATGAAGAAAAAACTTACTTTGCTGTCATTAGGAAAACTGTGGCAAGTCACAGAAGGAATTAGGAGCTGGGCATTGATGATCCTTGTGGGTCCCTTCCAACTCAGGATATTCCATGATTCTGTGAAGGAATGAAGGATCACAGCAAGCTGCAGCACCAGGACAGTCCATCAGCTGGAGGGCACTGTGCTTGCTGGGGACATGGGATTTGTGGGTTGAGGTCTCACAGTGCCACATGTGCCACTCCTCTTATGGATGCTCAAAAACCTTTGAAAGGTCTTACGTGCACCAGCCCAAGTGGGGTTTTCCAGTAATATCACATTTTGGGGACAGAAAAGCTATTTCTCATTCATTGATAATAATAACAACAACAACAGTAAATGCTCACTTAGGTCTTTTTTGCTGGAATTATATTGTGAGTCACAGATTTCCCAGCCTGTCATTGGGCCATTGGGTGATGATTACAATGAGGAATGAAATCCTGCTCTGTGAACTCCAGAGGATCTCTTCCATTTCAGACCTGGCTCCAGAAGGTTTCTCAGCCCCTGGCAGGGTGATCAGTAAATATGGGATGTGGAATCAGAGCTCTGTAGTTCCGTGGGATGTCCATATGCATGCTCAGATCAAACACCAGCTGGTTGGAAAAGTGTGTTTATTTTTTGCTTTTCATACTTCATCCAACAGCAGTTCCTTGGTTCACTGGTCTGTCTGTGATAAATATTTTTGCAAGGGTAGAGTTTCCTGGTTATAACCCTTCTGCAGAGGGTTCCTGCTGGATCCCTCCCAAAGCCCTCCACAACTTAGCACTGGTCAATATTTCCTTTTAATGGCATCCTGTGTAGCTGCAAAGCACTTTTTGTTTGCCTGCCTGGGGCTGATGTGCTGCTCTGACCATCAGCACTGCAATGCTCCAGTGTTTTTCCCTCTCTAATCCAGATAACTTCATGCCAGCTTAAATGTGCTGCTTTTATCCTCATCTTCTGAGGGGGAGCTGAGTTAGAAGTGCCTTGTCCAGGGTCACACACAGGGAGTTTTTCTCATGGTACTGCTGTGGCACAGCATCTCCTGTGTTCCCCATTAGTCCTTTGCCATTCTTCTTGCTCCTCAGTCTTCCTCCTTGCCCATTTCCCTTTCTTTGCTCTTTTTACAAATTATAAATTGCTGGAGGACATTTGTCATTTTGCTGTGGTGAGCACAATCCACCTGGCATGTCTTTTGGAGTCTGGAAAATCTCAGCACAGGTTTTTCAGCAGACCAGGATTTTTATTTCCTTGAAGATGAAGAATTCTCAAGAAAGCACTTTATTTTGCTAGAGTGGCAACTCTGGCAATGCAACATCATTGTATATTTACAGCCTAATTTCAGAAATCCACACGGATTCCTTTCCTCTTCTCCTCCACCACAACTCTCTTGTCTGACTTGGTTGCCAGACTTTCGCTGGGAGTTCAGTCTCACTTAATTCACAAAGAATGTGGCTCCTTCTGCCATACTCACTGCCTGGAGTCTAAATCAGGACATTTCTAGTGAACTTCAACTTAAGATAAGTCTGACCTACCTAGAATTGAGGTTTCCAGTTTGCAGACCCAGAGTGATGAGGCTCTACCATTTACCATGAAGTTCTCTGCCTGTATCTGTGCTAGCCTTGCCTTTTATATAATCTAATAGTCCTTTGCCAAGGAGTAAAATGTAATAGGAACTATTTTTGTGATCTTGGGAGTATTTTTGCTGGCTCGGAGCTCCTTGGAATAGATGCCGCCTCCTGTTATGATGTCATCGCTCCTGGTGCTTGCCAGTAGACTATCAACATTTTAAAAACCAAGATAAGAAAATCAAGATAAAAAATTGGTATTTTGCCTCCATGTAGATCAGATGAAGCACCAGTTTTTTAACAGAAAAGGAGTATTGATGGGGAGAGAAGGGCTTCAGAAAAACTGGGACAATCCAGTGGCAAGCACAGGAGACCAGAGAATTCCCAGTTCAGGTTTCTGGTTCAGACTGTGTGAAACCATTTTGCAGAGCAGCTGTGGAAGTGAAAATCAGCAAAAGGAGGGTTGATTTAGAATTTCCTCATGGAAATTTTGGAAGTCCTTTCTCTCAAGGAATTTCAGCCCACGTCCTCTCTTTTGTCACAGGAAGCTCTGCCAGCAGCCTGCCCTGGGGTGCCTGTCCTTAGATCCCTGACCCAGAATGGCATTCTGGCAGTGGTATGGAGTGACTGGAGCAGGGACTCCAATACATCTTGGGAATTTAGTCTTGGAAAAATGTAGCCAGAGCTTCATGGCAATTTTGTGAGGGGCTTTTGCATGCTCAAACCCTGATCTCCTGCTCCCGTCTTCTGAGATTGTAACTTTTAATTTAGGAGCAGAGAACTGAATGCAAAGAATGTCAGTTGGGATGAGTCTTGTACTAAACTTCCTTCTGCAGCCCCATCTAACAGAGCTGGAATTAAATGTCTTAAGGACAAGGTAGAAGAACTGAGCCTTTGGAGTAAAGGCAAGGTTTGAGAATTGGTGTCTTATTTTAGTATTTTTGGTCATAAAGGTCCAAAAGACCTTTTGAGATTGCTGTTGTTTTATGTGCCTTTGGAAAGTGCTGCCTCACTTCTTGATCTCAGGCATTTGAGCCATCTAAGAGCAACTTGGATTTTTTAAAGCTCTGTTTTGAAAATATTGCTGCTTTGTCAGTAAATCAGTTCAGTTCTGGTTCTTACTATCATTTTCCTTGCAAACAGATCCTTCATCAAGAAATGTTCTTGAATATTTTAAGCTAATTATATATGTACATATTTTGGTATCAGATAGAGATTAAATATAAATTAAAAACCAACACGGAGAAACATATTCCCCAATGGATTGTAAGAAACTTTCTCCTCCTGTAAGAAACTCCTATCCCAGTAGATGTAACATGGATATTTTGAAAGCACTGTAATGTTTAAGGGTTAAGAGATGGCTCTTACAGATGCTTTGGATGTACTCTCTGGAGGCCAAGCCAAGGAACACTGTGTCCTGTCCTTTTGTCTGTCCTGATTTCTAATGAGTCAACCCCTGATTTTCCTCCAGTGAAGAGGCAGATATGCACCTTAAGAGAAAAGATACTCATTTCTATGTTCATGATCTTCCATGTTTCAGGGAACATTGAAAACTTCCAACCCTTCCCTTGTTGTTTCTTCTTTTACCACTTGAAAATGTTCTTGGGAGATTTTATCTTGCTCTGTGGATTGCTGGGTGCATTAGCACAGCTTCTGCTTGCCAGAGCTCTCACTAAGTAGAACTGGTTTCAATAAATCATTGTAGCTTTGGAAAGTCTGGAGTTCCAGTCATGGCAGCTCAGAAGAGGGAGGGGGGAACAGGAATACAAGAGCTTTTGCAGCTGGGGAAAGAGCAAAGGTAATTCTCCACAGAGGAGTCTGAACAGAGAGGTCTCTGATGGAAGGTTGTGGGTATCGTTCTCTTACAGGCTGGATTAATATTTCATCCAGAGACGTGGAACAAAGTCTTGTTCTAGTTGAAAGTGGAGGAAGTGAGTGATTCAGCTTATTTTGTCAGGCATCTCCCTGCCTGTGACAAGGTGCACTACAGCATTTTTCTAGCCATGGAGAAAGAGTGCTCTGTCTGGAGTGCCAGTTGGAGATCCTGGAGCAATTGCTTGGCCTTGGTCTCAGATCTGTGCAGCTGATCCCTGCCTTGCTTTCCTGAGCAGTAAAATTCCCACCCCAGATTTAAATCTCCCTTTGTCAGTGATTGAGGCTCATACTCAGCACCTCTATTTCATTCACATCCAAGCCGCTTCAGATAACTTGTGTCTGTCAAGGTTTGAAGTAGTGATCTTCTTATTTTTAATAAATCCTTTAGTATGAAATTGGCTTTTACCCCCCTTTGCTATTCCTGTTCCCTGTCCAGGGTAAGCTAGAGATTTTTTTTATTTTATTTTTTTTATTGCTACTTGCTCTCATAAGCCATACGATGCTTTTGATAACAGTCATCAAATTTTACAGCTATCACTATAATCTCAGTGCTGTTAACCATCTGCATCTCTCCTCGTGTTCTATAGAAACTGAAGAGAAAACAAATACGTGGTTAATTTTAGCACATCACTCCTCTTAATGGATTTTGTGTCCCAAGTAGCAGCACTGTTTAATGTGTCTGCAAATAACCTCATGGAAATGAGGAAGAATCCACACACAAGGACATTCCTTAATGGTTTAAAGCCCTTACAGCTGCATTACAGGCATCAGGAGTGGGCTGCAAAGCATTTGAGTCCTACAAAAGTCTGGACACTTTAAGTTGTAACCTCTATTTGGGGATTTTAATTCCATGGAATCTGAGCTTGAGACATCATCAAACAAAGTCAGGTGAAGAGTCACCTGTGTCTGTACCTGGTGACGAGCTGGGAGCAGTAACAGGAGAGCAGAGCAGGGAAAGGGGAAAAAACCTGACTTGAGTAAAGAGAAACCCGGGCAAAAAGTGTGGAGAAGCTGTGCTCTGTGAACCAGGCAGACAGCATGGATACAAGCCTGGGATGCAGGCCTGGGACACTTCCCCTTTGATCCTAGAAAAGGCAGAGGCAGCTGGAGAAGAGCAGTGGCCCAGCTAACGGGGCAGCCCGTGCCCACAGCCCAGTCCTGGTTTTAGGGAGCCATTTATCCTCCTCACTTCCCAGCATCCAGCCCTAAGGAAGGGCTGCCAGATGTCACACCTAATACAGGATTTCCTGTACTTCACCTCAAATCCTGGGATTTGTTTAAAAACATGTGCAATATTACCTTTCTTGTGCTTGAGCTGAAAGGTGGGAATCACTTCACAGGCAGTGACCTCCCAGGCTGTGCTTTCCCAACTCCCTCGGCTGCTCAGGAGCCAGAGAAGGTCCCGTGTTGTTGGACAGGTAGAAGGGCAGCTCTGCAGTCAGACACCTGGCAGCTCTCCATGGCCAGGGAACACTCCTGGTCCTGGCAGGAGCCTCCCTTGGGAGAGTCAGTCCCTCTGCTCTTACGTGCCAGGGCTCACAGACACTTGGCAAAGGTCATTCTGCTGCTGCTGACCTTCAAGGAGTACCAACTGCTCAGCAGGTGCAGTCTCACCTGAATAATGCACAGGAATTTGCCATTAATTGAAATATATGTTAGAGGTAGGCTAAAGTTAAATATTTTTTTAAATTACCCCCCGCAAAGGAGATGAAGAGAAAACTGTATCTCACTGTGTTGTTTAACTTTTTATGTTATGAAAACCACAAAGGAAAAGGTTTATTATTAAGATAATGGTAAAATATACAACAGAGGGGCTGAGTCAGAGATAGAACTGTCTTGAGAGCAAAATTGCCATTTCATTTAGGCTTCACTGGAGTGGTGAGGATAGGTGTTTAAGATGACATCTGTGTCCACCAAAACCTTCCAGTATTATATTTAATCATTGTGGAGACAAAGAAGGGGCCCCACAATAAAAATGATATATTTTAAATTTCCTGATCATAGTACCTTAACCTTTATATTGCTGACATCCAAGAATCAAATAGAAATGCACACTGAAACTCTGTAATTTTATATATTCCAATTTCTTTTATAGGAATCCATTTAAAATTACACAAGAAACCTCTCTTCGTCTTCTGAGTGTTTCACTGATTAGCATAATTTATAGCCATTTTTGTGAATAAGGTGATTGTACCCAGGTGATTGCAAAAAGGTCTGTGGATCTCAGCTTTATAAATATTATTCTGAATCTAACTTTGTTAAAGTAATTGATGTAACATGAATCAGTGCTGTGCAGAGCTCTTCAAGTGCAGAGACCACACACTGTGTAATCTCTGGAGCCAGTCCTCATCGTGCCTTTGCTTTTCTTAGCAACAAAATTAACTCCATCATTATAAAATTTAGCCAATACTTTACCTCTGCAGTCAGAATCTTCTCACATGAGATTCAGCCCACACTCTAAATCCTGCCTTCGTTATGTGTCACTCTTTGCCTGACTCTGCAGTCTCTCAGCAGAAGCAGAGATGTTCTTACATCAGGAGGTGCTGCAGGGAGCCCTGGGAGGCCCATGAACACCTTCCACACTGTCTGTGACAACCAGAAAACCTCCAAGGCCTCTCCTTTGGAGAGTCCATCCCCAGCTGGGCGCTCTGGCAAGGGACGAAGAGTTTTGTCTCTGCAGGTAGAGCTGGGACTCAAGGTCAGCCAGGTGAGAGGAGGTGCCCAAGGCTGAGCAGGGACTTTGGCACAGACAGCGAGGCCCCAGGCTGTGCTCAGCCTTGTGCTGGGCTGCAGAATGAGCCCTGCAGAGCCTGTTCTGGGCTGCAGAATGAGCCCTACAGAGCCCTTGTTGAGCTGCAGAATGAGCCCTGCAGAGCCTGTTCTGGGCTGCAGAATGAGCCCTGCAGAGCCCATCTTGGGCTGCAGAATGAGCCCTGCAGAGCCCATCTTGGGCTGCAGAATGAGCCCTGCAGAGCCCGTGCTGGGCTCCCCGTGCAGCTGTTTGGCTGCTCAGGCTCCTTTTGCTGGTTGTATTCTTTCTCCCACGTTCTCTTCCTCCATGAACACAGAGCTGCCAGAAGGGCTGGACAAGTGCCCAAGAGCTTTTAAATGCTCTGGTTAGGAATTGGTGGGAACCTTGTGTTTGTGTTTCTCTAAAGAAGTTTTATGGCTTTTTCCTGCTCCTGCTCGTGACAAGGTCGCTTTGAGGGAGGAGGGTGCAGGTCACCCACTGCCAGAGCCCCGTGTCAGCATTTGGGGAGTGACACAAAGGGGACAGCAGCTAAAATCTCTTGGAAACTTTGGGTGATTCTGTGATCTTTAAGCAAATTCCTGGAGAATTGCTGAGATGAAAACAGGCACAGCTCTAAACCTGCATGTTCTATAATGATGAGATTCTGGGAGAAGCTGGAGTTCTTCTTACAGGAGAGTAGGGAAATAAAGATTCCCAGCTGTTAATAATAACAAGCCAGGGATTCTTCTTGTTCAAGCTGGAGCAGAATTGCCTGGAAGTCCCTGGAGAGTTCCAGTCCAGCACTAGACATTTGAAAGATTTGGATCCCGGTCTAAAATATTTCCACTGCTTGAGCGGATTTCCAAATGGAGCTATTTTTTATCATAATCCAGTCAGAGAAATGAAATTTGTGGTGCAGTCAGCCATCAGTTTAAGTATTTGGAGAGGAGTATGGTGACTGGAGAGTGTGCTGTGTGTGGAGGTCCTGGGCATCCACTTGGGAATGGAAGAGACCTGGAACAAAAACCTCGTGTGGTGCATCTGGCTTTGAAGAAATAACTAGCAATGGGTTTGAGGTTCATTTATAGGAGAAAAAAGAAAGGGAAAAAGACTGCAAAAGCCAGCATGGTTCAGTGTCTGGGCACGTTTTCAAGACCTCTTTTATTTTGAGTAATTAATTCTGTGTTTTATTAGTAATGAAAGCAGGGGCTATTTTGTGCAAGGCTGGAGCAGTTCAGGGTGACTCGGCAGGAAGTTAAACTGATGTAGCATTACTTTTGCAATTTATCACCTGCCTGTAGTGCTTACTCAGGGTATAATACAAGTTTATCATTGTTCAGAGCAATTATATTCTAAATTCACTTCATAATTACCTCTCAAACCAGATAACTTTAAAGAACTGGTTATTTTATAAGTAACTGGAAAAATTTCTAGCGTGACATCTCTTCTTTGAGGCAGCCTAAATGCAAGCTGGCTTTTTGGTGCTCTGTTTCAAATTAAGTGATTTCATTGCATAAATGTATGTATTGGGGCTTGAATGTGGTGTATCCAAATGCTTGCAGCCTTCTTACACATTTGTAATGATTCCAATAATTCCAAATTAGGGAGGTTTTTTTTTATTTGGTGGATGAAAAATCCATTCTATTTTGTCTTTGGTTAAAGGAACTTGAAATACTGGAGAGTATAAATACACAGCTTCAAAACTGGTCACAATTATTGGTAGGACTGGTAGGCATGGCAGCTGAACACAGACCAACCACAGACCCTCCAAAGCTTTTCTTTCCTGAACCTTTTTTCTGCTTCTCCAGGTGTGGAAGGGCCTGGGAGCTGCGGGGTCCCTGCAGCAGCCCTGGTGCAGGCCCAGTTCTAATTGATTATCCCAACCCAGCTTGGAGGGTCCTGCAGTCCCTGGCCAGGCCCTGCTGAGTTACTGCACAGCTTTAGGCAGCAGAGTTTTACTGACTGCAGCAAATAAATTTGCTGTGCTTTATGGAGCACGGAGAAGCTTGTTTTCTGAATTTTAATTGTCTCAATAAATCGTGTTAAGATTGTGTTCTATTAGACTGCAGGAAATGAATGCGAGCGGTTCGAATCTGGACGTGGTTGGGAAGGTGTGTTGCTCACAGGGCTGTTGGAAAAAGAGTTTTCAAATCTGACTGAGCAATAACGAGGGTGATAAGGATTGTAGAGATCTGGAGTGCAGCTTCCCAGGAATCCCCATTCAGTCTTGGGTTTACCTACAGGGATTCTCTTGTCCCCCTGGGGGCTTAAGTGATGATGATTTTCAGCTTGTGCTTCACAGAGGAGAGGAAACATTTGCAGTGGTGCTCAGGTAGCTCAGGCACAGGGAATGTGAGAGGGGCACTCATGTCAGACTGTAGTTCTGAACAATGATGAAGGATGAACCTCTGCTCTGGAGACAGGCTGACAGGGTTGGGGCTCTTCAGCCTGGAGAAAAGGCTCCAGGGAGATCTTAGAGCCCCTTCCAGTGCCTAAAGGGGCTCCAAGAGAGCTGGAGAAAAATGTTTTGATGCTGTGACTTGAGAATTTGGTGTTAATGAGTGCAGCAATGAAGATTAGCAGATTTTATTCTCAGCCTTCTCTTGTCTCTGCTCTCAGGGGAGGAATATTGGTTCTTTTCTGAGGGATGGTTGTGCCCCTTGGGATCAGAAAGGAGCTGCTCTCGTCCTGGCACCGGGACAGCATCCAGGTCTTTATTTGCAGGATTAGAATCCAGGTTGAAAGCCCTCCATTGCTGTATCTCCCAACGTTCTGCTGGAGAGCTGGAATGATTGATGAGCATTTCTCATTGCAATTACAGATGAGCAACAGCAACCCACAAATCATGGCACGCTGGGTAGGAGTTCCTGAGCCGCTCTCTGTAGTCTGGCCAGCAAATCATTAAATCAAGCGAGGATGAGCAAGGGGCTGCTGGATGTTCTCGCCTCAGCACAGCAGCTGAGAGAGCTGAGTAAGCTGCTGTCTGCCTAAATCAATCCCCACTCTGGGAATTGAAACAGTGCAGACATGAAGCCTGTCCGTGGCCACATAAAAGCCGCATTATGGCTGCGATTTAGGGACTACGCCTAAAGCAGCTCTTTGAATCCCTAATCCTGGGAGCTCCGAGGCAAGAAAGCAGGGAGGCCGTGTCAGATGTCTAAAACTTTCCTCCTGACCCTCACTCCAAGTGGGGGACCTGGCCTGCAGTGAAGCCAGTCCATGGGGAGTTCGTGCACAGTGTAAGTTGTAATGAGATTTTACAGTACAGATCCTAGTACATACATTTAATATCTGACAATTCAAATAGCTTGGCTGGCAAACACACTGAGCATTGCCAGATTTCTATAAGATCCTGTGAATTCCTGACCTAGATATTCCTTGGAGGAGGGAATTCAAGAGCAGGAGAGAGACATTAATCAAGTATGGTAGACTGGGCTCCTAACTTCTGACCCATTTCCCTTATTTCTTCTGAGTAGTAAGAATCTTTAAAAACTGCAAAACTGGGTTAATAAAATGATGTAATAAGATCAGCTCACTCTTAAAGTTGTTCCAAGTTCAGTCTTTATACAATTTACCTTATGCTTGTGGTACAGAATAATGAAAATCTAAACAAACAGAGCACTAAGCCTCAATCCTGCATGTAAATCTGTGCACATGTGCTGCAAACAAGATAGCACCCATGGACAGATTTGTTTGTGTTGCCTTGTGAGCCAAATGCTGTGGTTTTGCTTCTTTTATTTATTCAGTCCTGAAAGAATTTACTGTGAAATCCCACCAGGCAGAGATAAAACTGGAAACCTGGTAATCTACAACTGTACAGGAGGGTCAGTTTATGGCCTGAATGTGCTGGAGAATTTAGATGTGGAGAGACTCTTTCATAGTGAGCTGACATGAAAACCTGTATTATTTCAGGGCTTTGCAGCATGTAAATTGTGTTTACGATGAAGCTAAAGCTTGGAAAAACCAAACTGGTAGATCTAATCCAGATTTGCTATTCTGATGATTTTTTCCCTTCTCAGATGAATTCAGGTTGTCAGATTAATTCAGTCCCAACATGACAAGGGCAAGACAAATTAATTAGCTTAAGCTCCGTGGGTTGTGAGGGTTTTGTCTCTGTGTGCTTTGTGGGAGGCTGTGCAGGGCACTGCTGTGGCTGATTGACCATGGCAGGGGAAGGAAGGGTCCTTCAGCTTCACCCCAACACCTCTCTCCCAGCCACGTGAGAACACTGTCAGGGAAAAGTTTGAATTCTCCTACAGTCTGGAACTGAAGACCACATTTCTACTTCACTTCCAGTATTAAACTACTCTCCTGAGACTGCTCAAGAGTCAGAAGTAATGCTTTAAAAAGAAATTAAAATGTTTAGTTGTAGAGAAAAAATGGCCAGGTCTGGTCTCATAAAAATGAGCATGCAATTTTTTTAAAATGCTGGGTTCCACAGTACCTGGAACTCTTACATGTCATAACCTTGTTAAGATAATTACAGTAAATGGCTTTTCTGCGAGGGAATCCCCTGACATTCTTCCTTGGGAGATTAAATCTCTGCTGCTGTTCTAGACAGATTCTGTGGCTGAGTGAAAGTGTCTCCTACCTCCTTTAAAAATATCAACAACCAAAGAGAAGACAACACTTAATTCCTTTCTACAAAAGGAAAAGAGAGTCATGTCTTGGGAAGAAGGGAAATCAAATAAAAAATTTAATGCTAGAGAAGAAAGGCAAGAAATGCAGTTGCCATGGAAACCGGAGCATAAGTAGAAACTTTGCAGCAAAGAGCAGAAACTAAAAATGAAAAAGCAGAGTGGCGAGGCTTGGCAGATAGCCAGGAGCTTCCTCCATCTCCTCTCCCGTGCTCCTGGTGGGAAGTTCTTCATCATCCTCCATGGGCTGGAGGTGCTCTGGGCATTTGGAGAGCAAAGCTGGGCCCGTGGGTCAGAGCACTTCACAGGGGACAGCGAGTGACAGCATTGCTTGGGATGAGGCAGCTGTACCAAAATCCTCTGGGTGCTTCAGCCTGGGGCCTCTTCCGTGGGAGAGGGGAAAGTTCACTGGGAATGGCCATCGTGTCACAGTGGGCTTGAGAGGGAGGGGAAGCTGCTTCATCTGATGGTCACCAATCACCAAGCAAGTCCTTGATTCTTCTTGTGCCCAAACCAAGGTCTGGGAGTGCACTGCAGCAATAACTCCTGTTCTTCAGTAGTTCTCTGATCATAGGGAAAAGATTCCCTGAAGTCTGCTCCGAGTGCTGCTGTGCCTCAGACTGGCTGGACACCATACTCAGCTCTCTGATCCTCAGCTCCCAGCTGGGAGTCACAGTCCTTGTCAGAGTTCTGCCCTGGCCACAGGCTGTGTTCCATAGTGGTTGTTGGCTGCATCCCTTGTGTTTCTGAAAGCAGAGGCCTGCTCCAGACGTGCAGTTTTGTCCGGGGCTCTGGGATCATTTGATGCTGGCACGTTTAGCTCAGTTGTATGCAGTAAAGTAATGCAGTCATTGGATTAGCAATTATTAAATCCACATATGTTTTTTAGTATGATATGGAAAAAAGCAGGTTGGGAAAGCTGGGCAGGTTCCCAGGCAGGGCTGTGAAACCTTTGTGATGGCCAGGAATTGATTTGGGTGAAAGCTTGGGAGTGTACCCAGGTCCGTGTGCTGTTACAGATGGAAGCAATGAAACCTGGGCTGTTCAGATTTCCTTCAGTCATATTCTTGGAATTAAGCACGGGTGTAAGAGTTTTGCTAATTTGCCCTCAGACTGCTCAGCATCTTATATATTTGACTCCTTTTTCATGAGCAAAATAGAAAATGCAGTGCAAGTCCAAAAAACCCACTTGATCTCTTTGTTTGTGAAATCTGGGCAAACTTACCTGAGATAGAGCACCACGAGGTAGGAACTGCTCCTCAGTGTGTCACTAGAAAGAAAACGTTTAACTCTGCTGAATTGTTGCTGACTTTACTCCTCAGACTTGTCATGGTCTCACCTGGACTATCCCTCATTTAATTATTATTTCAAAACAAAAGGATTTGTGGTTTGTTGGGGTTTTTTAGGTTGGAAGTAATGAAGCTTAGAGAAACAAACTTCGCTAAAAGGGATGTTACTCTTTTTAATGTTCTTTAGCATTTGGGCAGGGAAAAAAAGCAGGGAACATGTTTCCTGAGCTCCGCAGAAAGGGATTTTAAAGAGGAAGTCCCGGGGATGTGGCAGCGATCCCAGGCGGAGCCGGCGCCCTCCCGCCTGCGGGCGGCAGCAGAGCCGTGCGGAGCCGCTGCGACCGCGATCCCCGGCTGTGATGGGACAGGGACAGCCCTGCTGGGATACAGCCCTGTCCCGGGATACAGCCCTGCCGGGATACAGCCCTGTCCCGGGATACAGCCCTGCCGGGATACAGCCCTGCCGGGATACAGCCCTGCTGGGATACAGCCCTGTCCCGGGATACAGCCCTGTCCCGGGATACAGCCCTGCCGGGGATACAGCTCTGCCCAGGACAGGGACAGCCCTGTCCCGGGATACAGCCCTGTCCCAGGACAGGGACAGCCCTGCCGGGATACAGCCCTGCCGGGATACAGCCCTGCTGGGATACAGCCCTGCCCGGGACAGGGACAGCCCTGCCGGGATACAGCCCTGCTGGGATACAGCTCTGCCCGGGACAGGGACAGCCCTGCCGGGATACAGCCCTGCCCGGGGACAGGGACAGCCCTGCCCGGGGACAGCCCAGGCCGGTGCTGAAATGGGGGAACCTCAGAGCCAGCGCTGGCCACAGCAGAGTTCGCACCTTGGCCACTTCCCGGGTGCTGCCTTGAGAAGGAATTCCCTGTGAGCAGCTGGATTTGCAGCAGGGCTTTGTCCAGAACAGGGCAGCTTTCCTTAGGCTTTAACCTACTGACACAGCACTGGTGCTTCTGGCGTTTTCAGCTGGACAAACTCCCTCCCTTCTCTCGGGTTCCTCTATGCTCAGCGTGTTTAACAATTGTTTTTCCGAGACCACTGACACTGTCTCAGTTTTATATGGTTTAAACTGAAACAATCTCATTTCTATTGCAATAGTCAGCACAGTGATGGACACAGAGGGGTTGTTTGTGACCTAGGAATGCTCAGAAAAGTCAAACCAAATTGCAGAGAGGTGTACAGTTCATGTGTGCAAAGCACAGCCCGGCCACAGCTGGGAAAAACTCCACAATACCCTGTATTATGTGGGTTTATACCCAGCTCAGTGTGTTATGGAAGGAAGTTTGTGAGTGACATGACCCAAACAAAAAGAACACTCCAGTTGCTGCCAAGATGACATTCAGGCTGCTCCTGACTGAAACAAGACGCCTTCCATGCAGGATTGCCACTTACTGTGTGAAGGTAACCATGGGCTACTTCCTGGAATTGCAAAGAATGAGCATTTTGGGAAATTCCAATTCCTGGTGTCTGTTTTCAGCATTGCTGCTAAGTGTTTTACCACCTCAGGTGTGTCCCTGCTTGCCAGGCTGTCTTGTTTGGAGGAGATCTGGAGGAAATTTGGAGCCCTGCCTTGATGAGTTCTGTTAGGAGCAAAAGTGCCTTTGTATAAAAAGCTAAACAGGACCCTCCAAAACCCTCAGTAGCAGGAATCTGCAGTCTCTTGAGTTTGCCCTGACACAGTAAGTGTGAGGTTCTCAGTCTCTGAAGAAGTTAGAACCTGACCTTTTCCAAGGCTGATTCCTGCAAAGACAAATACCACGCCTGTAAACATTCCCTGCCCTGCTCAGGATCACAGGGAAGTTGCATTTTAGGCCTGGCCAGCACAAATCCCCTGTACTGGTGAGCTCAGCCTGGGCTCCAGGCCTGCCAGGGCACTTCATTTTGGATCCACGATGCCCAAACCATGATGATGGAGGGATAATCTGTTCCAAAGGCAGTCAAACCTCAGGGTTTCAGAAATAACAAGAAGTATTTGTCAGCTAATGTTCAGACCTGAGAAGTCCCGCTGTCAGAATATCGATCTCAAATTCCTCCAGCATCTCTTCTGTTGGGAGTCAGACCTGAATTTCAGAGTGCAAAATGTGCTTTTCCCAGATTGTTCCCTGATCTCCCCCCTACACCTTCCATTAACAGTTCTGTGGAGTCTCCCTTGTCATCCTGTCAACCCTCGTGGTCTTTAAATAGTCTGTAGGCTCTGGGTGGTGATCACCACATTGTTCCCCCTCCCTCTGCAAGCTGCTCATGGAAGAGAGGACAGGAATTACTCGCTCATGCACTGCTTGTTCATAGTCCAATTTTAAAATCATCCCCTGCTCGTCTCATTTGCCAAGTCCATCAAACCAATATCCTGCCCAGCTCCCAGTGAGCAGCTTAGATCCCAAGTTCCCCTTGGAATTCCAGAGGGATCCTACCTGGTCCCTGCTGGCAGCAAACCCAGACACAGCAGTAGCACTGCTGAAATGGGCTGCACATAGGGAGATCCGTGTTCCTGCTAAATTGTTTGGTTGCTATTTTTTCTCCTCGAGGGGAATTCCATTCATCCCCTTTCAGAAGAGCCTGTTAAACTCAGCCAGTCCCGAACTCCCAACAAATGTCCTTTAACAGTTTCAGATTTCAGCACGGAGGCCTCTGACTGTGTGTTCCTTTAATACGTTCACAACTCCCCTGGGAGAACTAAGCCAGGAATAACCAACACTTCTTTAAGCCAGGCCTCCTGCTTTAAGGTTGTGTTTCTTTTCCTGCCATATATTCCCTTGCTCATCTCCACAGCTCCCACTTCCTCGTGCTTTGCATTGCCCATTCTCAACTCGGGTGTTCTCAGGTGTCCGAGAGGGGAGTGCTGCATCCTCTGCTTTCAATTTTGCTGCTGAAGGAGCATAAAGGACTCTTAACATTCTCTGCAGTCGCCTCTCAGCTTGGCATACTGATCATTTCAATAATAAAGTGTTTCCTTTCATTCTCCAACAGTCAGGCCCCTGCCAGAGCCATAATTGTTCACAGATGACTCATTTTGGCTGCATGATCAAAACCAGGGAAAAGTGCTGTTTGCACAGGCTTTGAAACGTACAAGATGGGAAGAGATGTTCACCCTTGATATTTGTACCATATGTGCTTTCTAAATTTTATTATAGAACCTTTACATTTCAAAAGAGATTCTAGTCTTGTCCTGGGGATGATTTAGAAAGGAAAAGATAAGTAGAGTTTTGAGTTAGGCCAAGATTAGCAAAGACTGACTGTGTAGTCTGAGCTGTGAGGCTGCATCCTGCCGGGGCTGTGGGAGCTGTGCAGTGAGGAGGGGCCATTGCTGCCCTGAGATAAATAGATCTAGAAATAGATCTTGATCTGTGTATGGATACCTGTGCATTGTTTAGGGGCTGCACACTCTGTCGTGTTCAATATCAAAGTCCTGCTGAACTCCTCATTCTTCACAGAATTTGTTTTGAAGTCCTGCATTTGGAGTTCCAGCAGGTGTTTGCATTTCCTTCCCTGATGAAAACCCAAGGAATGCCTGCACAGTGCACGTGATGCCCCATCCCCAGTGCTGGGAGTGCTCTGTCCTGCCTGGTGTTGTTCTCATTTCACAGAGTTCACCTCAGATGTCCCCGTTGGGAGGGTCAGCAAAGGGGTCAGCAACCAAGTTCTGTTTTAGGGTGGAGAAGAAGGACATGGGAGGATGATTCCTGCAATGCCATTCATCACCAAGCATGAGCTGTTTCAATAAGAAGCTGCTCTTTGTGTCTCCTCCCAAAATCGCTTTGAGGCCACCCAACTGTCCTAGATAAAACACCAAACACACAAACTTTGCCTTCTTTGCACCAGTGTGGCATTTTGACCAATGAATTGTTACAAACCCTGCAAGCCAGCTCATCCAAGGCTGCTGTCATGTGGATGTGATGTTAGACTTGTTAGTCCAGGAAAAATGAGTATATTAGAAGACTAAAGGATATAAATTCCGTTGGAAGAGGGTTTTTAGTAGCTTTTTCTCTCTAAAAATGTAACAGGTGTATCAGTGGAATGGGAACATATAGACTCCATATATTTGTGAGTGGAAGATCTATACAAAAAAGTAGGAAGAGAAGCAGAAAAAAACCAATTTGAGCTGATGCTGCAATAGAGGAGCATTACTGGGCACTGTGTGCCTTGCTAGATATTTTCTGTTATTTTTATTTGGAGTGTTCTTTATCAGATCATCACCCAGTTCCCTGCTCAGGGCTGCTGAGGACCCAGCAGGGTGAGAATTCCCTGGATCCTGGCTCAGGAGAGCTCAGGCACTGGAGGTGCTGGTGCCCTGAGCTTCCACACTTCAAAACATCCCAGTCCTTGCTTTGCTCTTGTAATGTTTTTCATATTTCTGTTGTTTGAAGGAGGCTCTCCACGTTTTGCAATCAGCTGCACTCGGACAATAACATCTCTCAGGGCAGCCCTGTGTTGTTGTGCCAGAAGGAAAAACGTAAATTTAAATAAACCACCCTCACAATGGTATTTAAAAACTGATTGAAGGATTTCCAGTCGCTTTTGTAAAGCCCTCTTTAAAAACAATAGCTACATTTTCATTTTTCAACTTGTTAACAGGGAATTCTTTCAAAACAGAGGGTGTTTTCTGTGCTACTCTGTCATGTCAGCCTGATAAGGAAGATGGCTAAAGATCATTCTTGCCAAAATATTCCTTGGATGAGTCATCTGATGCCAAAAAGCAAGTGAAACGAGCAACTATATTTGCAGTGGAGTTTGCAAATTATGTGGCAAGGAAAGGAAGAAAATAATCTGTCACATGAAAAATGAAGTTTAGATTGTGTGTATATAAATCAGTGATTTGTTATATGAGCGTGAGATCATTATCAGGCATTTAAACATGAATTGGAAATGCCTAATCTATTAATTAATCAGGAAATAAGTTTTACATAGCATGTGTAATCAAGTTAATCTTTCATTTCACTTGCCAGCAGAGATGCTGCTGTCAGTGGATGTTGTCATGAGATTAAACAGCCCAAGAGCTGATTTTTGCTGAGGGGGAGCCTCAGGTGTCCAGGTGGCATCGGGAGGGGAGGGGGCTGCTCCCCTGGAGCCCACAGCACTCCTGACTCTGGGAGAAGTTCTGTGCACACAGGAGTTCCTGGGCTCTGCAGCACCTGTAAAACCTTCTCTCCTCCCACCCTGGGTTAGGACAGACTCAGCTTCCAGGCAGGCAAGGAGAGTGATGTCCTGCAGGAGCTTTCTGAAAGGTTCATGGTTTCTCCCCTGACCTTTTAGCACAACACATTGGAAAGCCACTGTAACAGAACTCAGGATAAATAGCTGAGCCTTCTGCTGATAATAACCCATAAATCTGGCACAGAAAGGCAGTGATGCCAGACTTTTATCAACTCCTTCCCTGCAGCAACACAACAGCAAGTTTACTGCTGAAATACAAAGTAAAAATATTTTTAGGAGTTAATTTATTTTGTTTTATGAATACTTTGATCAAGGTCAATGCGGATTTTGTAGTTTATTACAGTAATTTGTTATTAAATCTAATAATTAGATTCCTAACCTAGAGGTGATGTGGGTTTTGTTTATTTAACTGTGCAGATAGGAAGGTAAAGATCATCTGGGCTCCCTTCCCATTGAAGCTTGGACCAGGTGAGATTCTGAGATCCCTTTCGAGCCCCTCCAGGATCACAGCAGAGAACTGCCCCAGTTTTGTCTTGGAGAAGGAAATGGGGGATCTTGGGGAACCCAGGGTTAAAATTACTCTGTTAATCACTCAATGAATCACTGCTAACATTTTATTTTAGTAATGAGGGATATTTGGGAAGAATAGTCCTGCTTAAACAAATATTTCCTGCCAGCAGCTCAGCGTGGAAGGCACACAGTGCTGGGAAGGATTGTGCAGCTCCCAGTTACATCTGAGGGGCTTTGTTTGATTTAGGGATTTGTACAAGATTTTTCTTTTTAGTTTGGAATTTTTGCTGTACAGTGGAGACTTCACACTCCTGGGTTTTTCCTCCTGTTGAAAGGAGCAGGCTGCTCTGAGGCACAGGATGTTTGATTCTGGTAGAAGTTTCTTCTTCCATTGCATTGGACTCAGTGTGTTTAATTGCTTTGTTAAGTCTGTGGAAATTTAGCACAAATCTTTAGATGGATTTTGACTTTGTAAATTTTATTAGCATCATTAGCAGTCAGGTCATAAACCAGTGTACCTGAGTGGAGTGTCCTGTGTCAGCAGAGCAAGTGAAGTGATTTTGTTTGCTCTCCCCCAGCTGATGTGAGAAGCTGATGTTCTTTAGCTCCATTGTTCTGCTGGGAAGTGGGCAGGAAATGTGCCGTGCTCTGAGTCAGGCTCGGTGCTGCTCCCCCTTTCCCGCAGTTCCCGGTGGGTGCAGGAAATGTCTCCAGGGTTCTCAGACACTCTGGCTCTCCGTGCCCTGCCTGGGCCAGAGACCCTTCCCCTCTGCTCCCCCTGTGTAACACACAGAGCACTGGGATAATGTTTTGGTCTCCTCCTGTTGGCTCTTTGGAGCCAGCCTCTTGTGAATTCCCACCATCAAGGAGCTGCAGAAATTTAAACACAATCCAAAACTCAGCTTGTTGGGAATTGGAGGTGTCGTTTCCCTTACTTCCTTTTTGAATAGTGATATCTGAGAAATTCTTTTATTCACATTTAAAAAATATATTATGACTCTTTCTTAAAATCAGGACATTATTTATTAGAAGCAAATAACTGACTTCCCCACTTAATATTGGGCACATTCCTTGGATTTTTTTTTTTTACCTGAGTGAAAAAGAGGAAGTTTTTGTGTTTTAAATACATTAAACTAAACAAGTATTTGCAGAAGCAAATATGCAGAAGTGTTTGTGCTCTGGTGGACAAAAGATGCTGTAGGAAAAAAAGATAATTATGTTTAATACTTCTTCACCCTGAGGGAGTTGTCTCAGGAGTGGGGAAGCTCCATTTACTCTTTGGGCAAGGATAAGGGGTGCAGGGTTCTGTCCCAGCTTTCCCACGTGATGCTGAGTTAATCACTGAGGGCTTCACTTCTCCAGTCATGGAATGGGCTTGGGAGCTTCACCATTGCAGTGTGTGCAATACTCTGCATTTCTTTAGATCATGAGTGTCATGCACGAGGAGTCAGCTCTTAATTGGGGATGATGCAGGTCCCAAAACAATGGGACATTGATCCTCCTTAGCATCTCTGGCCCTGCCATAGTGTATAATGACCTTAATGACAGCAAACAACAGGCACAGTCTGCATGGAGGGAGCAGTGATGCTGAAAGAATTCATGTCCTGGTTTAACTTCCAGGAGACCACCTGAACACTTATTGAATATTTCATTATTCACATGTACATTCTTCCTCTTGCTTTTTCATATGGCACTGCTTTTTCTGCTCATTCATATCATTAAATATCTATACTATGTGTAATGACTGCTTTTCATTTACATTTGGATTTTGTCCCCATACACACAGCAAGAGTAATCCCTAGTGTTGTGGTAGCTATGACACCATTCAATAAATGGAGAGCAGTGAATTCTCTGCCTAAATTTAAAGTAAATGCTCATTCTCATTTTGATCCCCAGTCTATGAACCATTTTGTTGCAAGGCTCTCAAGAAGCTGCTGCATTCTACCTCAGGTAGTAAGTAAACTACTTTGCCTATGTGTGCTCTGAAATAATCATCACGTGCCATTAAAATACTGAACAGAACTGGTTTACTTTAATTGTGGGAATGAAACTTTCCTTTATAAGTCTTCAAAGAAAAAAGTCACTGAAGGTTTTGGTGTGGGTACAGCTGAATTGGAAGTTAAGTTAGCCTCACACAAAGGAAGTTACCTTCCTCCCTGCTCTGCTTGTGAGCTGATGTATCCCTGGGAACCTCGAGGCAAAAAGCCTGGAAATCATCCAGGCTCAGAGTGAGCTGGGCTGGAGCCTGCACTGAACTCTGAGCAAATTCAGGAGGGCACACGCTGAGAGTGTCTGGGAGCACTGACACAAACACTGTTTCTCTTGGGTTATAGAAGAGATATTTTGTAGAGGTTTTCCCTTCCTCCTTTTCCCTCAGACTTCAGGAGAAATATGACAGTTCTTCAGGGACTGCAGGGTTGCATGTGACAGGGAAATTGGGGGTGCAGTCTGATTTTTATTCAATTTCTTGGTCTGTCTGCAGTTCATTGGCCTAATGCAAATTAGAAAATAAGCTGATACCCACTCCTCTCTGTCAGCCAAGCCAAAACTTCTTGTTTGGTTAGTTTAAGTTTTGGGAGTTTTTCTGTTGTTTGTTAAGTTTAAATTTTGAAAACTTCAGTTCACTTCTTTGTGAAAGAAGTCTGGGAAACTGAAATGAAATCCCTGAAGCTGCTGTCTCAGAGGCAACCTGGACTCAGAGCAGTGAATTCTGTGTGAACAAGTCAGGGCATCCTCAGACCTGTCCACATCAGGGTTTTGGGGCTGACTGGACCCCACTGACAAAGCACAGAAACTTCTGCCTCCAAAATCAGGAATTCAAGTTCCCTGCCATAAATTCTGAGGGCTCTGGGTTTAGGAAGGTTTGAGGGCAGGGGGACAGCAGTGGGTGACAGCCAGGTCAGCCCTGGGTGCTGAGTTCTCTGCTGGAGCCCAGCAGTGCCTCAGACTGGGTATTTCACCACAGTTTGGTGTGTGTTTAATTATATTTAATTCCACGGGTTAGGTTTGTGTTTGGTGCTGGGGAGGAGGAGTTAACACCCCAAAAATCACTGCTACATTAATCTCCAATTGCTCTTCTTCCTGAAAGATGCAGCAGAGCTCTGTGACTGAGCTCATCCAGCTGCCTTCTGCAGGGAGCAGCCAGCCTGGGATGTGTTATTTTAGAGACAGAGATTTAATGCTGTCATCTTTCCTCCCGAGCAGTTCATAATCCCACATTTGTGAGTGGCAGATTCTGCTGTACACAGAGCATTTGTGTCAGGGTGTGGCTTTCAAAAAGAGAAAAAAGTAGTAAAGAAAGAAGAAAACAGAGCAGTGTTGGATTAATTGGAAAGGTCCAGCCCAGTCACATCCCCCCCCAGGTGGGTTGTTCATTTTCCTGCCTGCTGCTCTGTAGCATCTGAAGTTAAATCCTTCAAAAACGTTGTTAAGTGAGGGAGACAGAGCCAAGCTGGTGAAACTGGAACACAACTCCCAGCCATTTATTTATGCTTTTATATAGGGCTCCTTTCTCTTGTCATATAGTTTATAGTCCCTCATTAACTTCTCCTGCTTCGTGGTCACCTGTTTGAGTGTTTCTGAAGGTACCTGGCTGATAAAAAGGAAAAATCCCTGAGTGTTCCCACCTCACATTCCCTCGGAGCTTGAGGAGATCCCCAGCAGCCGCCTCTGCCGCATCCCCAGAGCTCTGTGAGTCACCTGGCTCCAGTTAAACAAAATCAAATCTTCCCCTGCAGATCATCTAGATTTGGGTGAGCTTTTAAAATGGTTTTGTTCAAACTTTCATTTCCATCAGTGCCTTTTTTTGCTATTGGGAATGACAAAAGTAAATTGGATAGGCCGTTTTAAAGACATTTCTAGTGATAAAAGCATAATTGTTAAAGACTCTCTTTAGAGCTTTCATCCCAGTTATTATGACACAGAATTGCAGAGAGACACCTGAATATTTGGGTTCTCGTCTACAGCAAGTCTTTAATCAAACCTCAGAATTTCCAGCCTTTCCCATCTCTGTGTTCTGGATGTTCTCAGCTCCATTTGGGAATTGAATCAGCTGCACAGGATGAGTCTCTGCTCATCTGGAAAACAGAGTTGTCCCTGTATTTTTATTTTTTTTATGTACCCAAATATGAAAAAGAAGATGATTGTGGCTAAGAAGAGGAGGCAGATGAGCAGTAAGTGAGGCTTTTCCTTGGTGCCGCTGGGAGCACAGAGGATGTCCCGGTGCCGCATCCCCCTCCCGGGCCAGGGAGCCCCCGCTGTCCAGCTGGGATCTGCCTCCTTGACCTGAACTTGTCGCTGCCCTCCCGAGTGCTCATTCCTGCACTGCCTGAAAGCTGGCGCCGAATTCCTCACATGTGGCCTCAAAACCAGGCATGGACTTCATTCAGGGAAGAGCGAGCCTTGGCTTTCCTCCTGAAGGGCCTTTCTCGGCTGACACACAGCGTGGGTTTATTTCTCGATGGGAATAGGAAAGCACGGCTTGTGTAGAATTCTGATGTTTTCCATGGCTGAGGAAATGTGTGAAATCCTAAAATCGGGGAGGATGGCTGCTGCTGGGGAAGGGACTCCTGTCCCGGTGCAGTTGCTGAATTGGAACAGGTTCTGCCTCTTGTTACTGGAGGTATAAAACAGGATAATCCAGGGAAGCTTTCCAGCTCCTGCTGAAGCTCCTGCTGATGGGGGAACGGGGCTCATCCACAGCCAAGCCCGTGTCTGGTCATAAGACACCACAAAGATAAATTTGCACAGAAGTCTGGGAAAAATGACAAACTGAGGACACAACACAGAGAGTTATTGTGCAGATGTTGTTTTGCAGCTCATCCCACTCGGATGAGGTTTCTCTGTTACCTGCCAGCCTGGGAGAAGCAGCAGCCATGCATTAAGTTCTTGGCCATCATTTTGGATCTCTGAAATGTTTTCTATCACTTCCTTCAGAGTCATTTTTGTGCCATCAAGGGAAGAAGCTTAGGTGCAGGATTCTGGACAATTCACTTCTGACCTTTTGAAACAGTAAATGTGGAGTAAATTTTTTTATCTATTTTATATATATATAGTTTTATTTTCTTCCATGGCTCAAAGTGTTAATTCTGCCCATTGAAATGTAATTTTATGGAGCAATATGAGCCGGAGGCAGAATCTTCGCTGCCATCAGGACCCAAATGGTAAATAGGCCCTTTCTCTAATTTGTGGGATGTGCTATAACTCAGTTTGAATGTTGAAAGGAAATGGGCCTCCAGGGGAGTCTGGAGCTCTGTTCATTCAACTTCTAATTAAAGTTTTCCCCTCTCAAATTTCACTTTATTTTCCGGGGCTTTTGCTCCATGATGATTATTAACATGTGTCCCATGGCCAGGAAATCATTATCCCCTTCCCCAGCGCAGCCTTTCCCGATCCCTCCCGCGGCAGAGCCGCCTCCTCCCGGCCATGCGCTGCGGCTCGGGGCCGCTGCTCGGGGCAGGGCGCAGCGGCCGGAGCCGGGAATCCCTCCAGGACACTCCGATCAGATGCTGCTGTCTGGCGGACAGGATCCAGTCCAGGATTTCTTCCAGCCTATGCTTCACGTTTCAGGAGCCCAGGCCAACTCTGGCTTCCTATTCCTACTCCTGCAGCCTTATCTTTTTGGGGGCAGGAGTTGTTAGCACAGTTTATCTTGCTCGCTGCGAGTCCTCCCTCGGCTGAGACATGCACTCCGGTGCCGCCTGCTTTTTTTTCCTCTCTCTCTCTTTTATGTTTTCTTCTTGTTGTTTTTCTTTTTAAATGTGTCAAGTGAAGAGTTCCTCTTTCCCCCTCTCCCTTTCCCCTCCAAAGAACCACCCTCCAGGTCATTAAAACGCTGGGACTGTTTTGCTCCTGTAGCAGAGGGGAGAGCGAACCTGTGCCTGCATGCGCGTGTGTGTAAAATAGATCCAAAAATGTCCATGAACAGCAGGAAAAGTTCTGGGAGACCGTCCTACTACTACCGACTGCTCCGGAGGTCACGACTTCAGAGACAGCGAAGCAGATCCCGCAGCCGGAACAGGCTTAGCAGGGGTAATTGCGAGCTCTTTCCTTGGCGTGCTCTGCCCGCTGCCGTAGGTAGGTGAGGATGAGCCGGGCCAGGAGGGGCCCCGGCCCCGCGCCCCGGGAGCGGCTCGGGCTCTGCGCAAGGTCAGTGTGCGAGGGACTCGGGCCCGCTGCCTGCTCTAACCCCGTGCGTGCCACTAACCCCGGCTTTGCAGCTAACCACGGGGCAGCTCTGCAGATTGTGTCATTCACTGAGGGAACTGATTCTCCGAGGTGTTTGGAGGCCTGATTGATGCTTGCAGAGCTTTCAAAAGCCCTGCTTAGGAGATGGTGTCTCTCTGCAGAGGTGTATGGCTGGAACTTCTTGTTCCTCATGAGCCGAGTGTCGCCAGGGGCTTGAGATGACAAAGCTGAGAACAGTTTAGGGGTAGGATTTTCCAAAGAGCCTAAAGATTTGGCTCCTGAGGCATTGCAGAAACCTGTGGGACTTGAAGCCCCAAATCACTTTGCACTTTTAAAAATCCTGCTCTTAAAGGGCTTATTTGTCCTCATCAGCAGGAGGGAGGTCCACGGAGGGATGTTTCTGTAGGGCACAGGCAGCCCATTCCTTCTACTGGAGGCAGCAACTGACCCAGTTGCATTTTTAAAACAAGCTATTCTGCCTTTCTCTTTCTTCTGCTGTGAAATAACTGTTTATTGGTTCTTTTCCGTGTCCTTAAAGCAGCCAAAAAGTGGGAGTATGTGAGTGTTTTCCTATTGAATTTTTTCAGAAAGGAGGGGAGAGGGTTGTGTTTGCCCTGCAGTCTGGCAGTCCTGGTGTATTTGTCATGCTGTGAGCCTAATCAAAGCCATTTGTACTGAAAAAAAAATCCCTTTTTCTTGTTATTGTGTGAATAAAAAGCACAACTGCAACTTTACATCAGGTGTCAATGCAAATCCGGGCTTGGACTTGTCTCACTGCAGTTAATTCTGATTTACGAAGCAGATTTTAAACTTGACTCTAGCACTGCAAGATTTAGCTCAGTGCAATGTCCTCTTTCCTCTTTTCCTGGCACTCAGGACGATTTTAAGGATTTTGAATCATTGCTGAGAAAACAATAGGAAGCTAAATCAGTCCCTGAGCTTCAGCTTTTCCTTCAAACAGACAGTGGTTTTCTTTGCATTTTTTTTTGTTGTTTTGCCTGTCAGGGAGGAATGTTTGTAAACTCCCAAACATGTCCCAGTTCCCTTTCCCTCTTTATTTGTGTGCTGTGCAAAACCAAAATATTTTACTGTCATTTCAGTTACTGTGACAAACTAAATGTGTTCAGTTTCGTTTAGGTAACCCAAAGTGAACTTAATGGCATAATTTGTCAGGAACAGGAGGAATATACAGGCAGATTTGATGGAAATGGGAATCAGCCCGAAAGTTTGTAAGAAATTGGATTTGAACCAGCTGAAATCTTGTTGCTGTTGATCTCTCCTGGAGTATTTTGTGTTGTCTGTGTGATCCCTGCCTCTCAGCACTGGCTGAGCTCCTCTTATCTGTAAATCTGAAAGGGATTTGCAAAGCTGGAGGAGAATTTTCTCGCTATTTTTGATCTGTCTTTGTTGTGCAATGGTGGTGTCACACAGCAGGTCAGAGGGGGCTTGGTCCAGGCTGGGCAGGGTGATGGAAGTGCTGGAATAATGCAACAGGAATACTTGCCTTAAGTTTTGTTCCCACTGGAAGATTGATGAACTGTAGGGATCTGGGGGCTGTGAAAATGCAGAAATCAGAAGGAGGTTCTAGATTTTGGGGGGTGATGTAATGTTGAATCCAAACCCTGCAAGTCTGGAGGAAGGAGGGAGCTGAGGGCCCCCTCCCCAAAGGCTGATCCACAGTGGAGTTTGCTGTCTCTGGGGTTGTCAGAGATCAGGAATCCTTGGTGGGAGGTTGCCATAAATTCAGGCAGGTTGAAGTTGCTTCACAGGAATTGGCAGCGACTGCTTTGCCACGTGTGTGTTTCCCAGACATCCTCTTGGCACTTTTTGCACTCTGCAGTCTCTGGACCCTTTGCCAAGATCCCCACAGGGCTCAGGTGAGCCTGTGGCTCTGCTGGAGGAGCTGTGATACCTGGAAGTTGATTTTTTCCAAGGGATGTCACTTCAGCAGATGCTTTTGGACAAGGAGCCTGCTGAGGGTTGGGCAATCCTTGCACATTTACTGGGGAGGAGGAGATCTCTGCTGGCACAGCATTCCTGTCCCCGTGTGGGACCATTCCCTGGGCTCCATCCATCCCAGATCATGAATGCCTGAGCTGGAGCTGAGGCTGGAGCACCCAGGAGTGTGAGGTGCTGCCTTTGCTGTGAGCAGAGCCCTCTTCCAGCCCCCTCTGTTTATATCCAGCAGGCTCTGAACACGCAGGAGTTGTGTTTGAAAACACAACTAAAAATTTATCTACTTATCAAATTTATCTACTGCCACAGCCCACTCTCCCCACGTGGCAATGCCACCCACCCACACCTGCCCTGCTGGCACTGCTGCTGCTGCCAGCCCTTGGTAGGGATGGAGGGACAGAGCCCATCCTGCCCCAGGAAGAGCAGGAAAAGTCAGGCTGGGGTTACAGCTTGCAGAGCTCTGGGAGGGCTGAGACCCAGTTTGGGAAATGGGTTTTGCTTCCTGAGGTACAGAGAGAGCCACTCCTTCAGGAAAGAGCTGCTGTGGTGCTTCCAGCTGGGCAACGTGAGCAGAGTTTGCATTTTCTGTGCAAGGATCTGAGGGAGGGAGGGAGAGAGGAGAGAGCTTTGTGTTGGGAACCCAGATGGAGCCAGCCTGCTTCAGTGTGTGGAAAATTGTCCAGGACTTGGAGCTGTTGGCAGTGACAGCAGCCTGTTCAATGGTTCATGTGATGGCATCCTGTGTTCTGGAGCTCTCTGGTCAGCCCTAGTGCCTTTCACACATCCATCACATGTGGTGTGTTTGTCACTCTGCCCCTTTGGGAGGCCCAGGCTGGAATATCTGAGCAGTGGCACTGGTGGGGAGGGCAAAGCTGAGCAGGAGGGGAGGCTGCTCTGAGCAGGCTGATGAGATCCTGCCTCCAGCACATTTAAACTGTGCCTGTTTGGGAGTGGGTAAAGCAGGCAGGCTTCACTGCACTGGAAATCTCTGCTGGAAGGAGGACAGTGCCTGAAACCCTTGGCTCTGCTCTCCACAGAGTCAGGACATGCTGCAGGTAAACATTAGTTAGATAAAAATCTACCTGCAGAACCCCTGGACCATCTGTTCAGCTCAGAGATGTGTGGGACTGTGGGAGGAATCATGGCAGTAATTATAATGACTCCCAGAGGACCCATCTGATGTAGTGGAAGGTACTTGGGAGGCAGAGAGGGAAGAAGGAGAATTTTCAGTGACAGCAGCACCTGCTCGTGGCTGCACTTGGGTCCATGGCTTTCTTCAGGATCTCTCCCTGCTTCTCCTTACTCATGGATACAATGAAGGAATGGGGGTCAGTGGGAAGAGTTCTGAAAATTCCCTTTGCTGATAGAAACCACTCCATTTCCAAACCACAGTGCTCCATTCACGTTTTTTTATCTGAGCCAAATGCAGCTTTGGCTTCGGGGCTTTCTTGTGTAAAACTCTGCAGGCAATCAGTTGGCATCAAAGCCCTGAGAATTTGAGAACATTGGAGTTCCTGGTCTTGAAGGTTTAGTGTTCCTGATCCTTCTGCCTCTGTCAGCCTCAGACGTAAATGTCTTGCTCTGTGTTCTGTTTATCACAGATGCTTTTCAAGGTGTTTTATGGAAAAGATTTTTATTAAACAGGCTTTCTTCTTCCTTTCCTTTGATGGCTGCTGTGAAGAGAAAACTGACTGATCTTCAGCAAAACCCAGAATTTCAGTGCACCGAACACTGAGCTGGGAGGCCAAGGTCAGGCTGGGTTTTTTTCTCAGCACAGGCTATTCAGATACACATCTGTTGAAAACAGCTGGAACTTAGTCTTTGACTCTCTGTTTGATGAAATCAAAACCTTTTAAGTGATAAATGAGAGATCAGCTTATACCCAAATAATCAATACCTTGGAGGTTCAGGCACTCGCTTGGGACAAGGGAAGCAGCGACTGGAAAATTGTCCCAGCACGTCCCAGAGTGACATAACAACTGAGGAGGTTTTATTATATTTAAAGCCAACTGAAATTGCACTCACCTCTCACTAATCTTTCCTAGCTGAAAATCTGTTCTGCAGCATGTTAACAAAAAGTGATGTTGGACAAGGAATGCCAGGTGGAATTTCTCCCTTTCTACCTCTGCAGGATTTTGTTTTTCATTTAAGGGCTGGGAGCAAGCAAGCGAGGAGCCTGGTAATAAATGTTAGCAATAGGCTTGGTTGGTTTTTTTTGTTTTTTTTTTTTTCCAAGGGTGGTGGCTTTTAAATGCCAGGAAAAGGAGACCTTCCTGCTTTGCACTTTTTAATGATCATTGCTTTGTTTTTCAAGTCTCTTTTGTGGCATTTTCTGTTTCACCACAGAAGTCTTGCAGTCTTTCATTGAAATTTTAACAGCATGGCTGACAGATGCCCATAGAAAAGATATGCAAAATGTTTAAAGCTGTGCTGTTTATAGGAAATATTCACTGGCAGCTGTGCTATTTTTAGCACCAGTGCTCCAGCTGAGACTTTGCTGTGTTTGTTCAATGCTTCATTGTCTAGTAAAAATCGAGACTAAATTTAATGACTTGGGAAGTGGTGTGTGATGGAGGAATTCTGGAATTGTTTTGATATTAAACAATGCTTAAATCTCAGAATCCCTTTAATAAGCAAAAATTTAGAGTGAATTTATTGCAGGCAAATTTATTGGTCTGACCCTTCAGCAGTGCACCAGTGCCTGGACTCCCTTTGCTCCTACAGCAAACCCTGACCTGCCCCACCTCCTCCAGACACGTCAGAAAGGCAGGAACATCCACCCTCAGTGAGTATTCCCTGTGAGAAATTCCTGCGAGATCAAAAATGAATCAAGTTGTAAAAGTTCCCCTGGGAAGCCCCGGTGGGAATCTCTGAGGAGCACTGTCACTTTTTGCTCATCTTTTCCTTTATCTCTGTTTCCAGCCCTCTCCTCCTGGTAGTCCCATCCTTTTCCCCTGACAGTGTTCCTGAGAGGGGCTGACTGCTCTGAAAGGAATTAAGTACCAGATTTGCTCTCGAGTAATGCAGAATGAGTTTTTATCTACAAGCCATGGGTACTAAATGAGAAAAAGGTTAAAAACCCTGGTCTGAGTCCAAACTAGAATTGCTTCCAAAAACATGCTTCGAGGGGTTTCAGCAGACTTTTCATGATCACTCATGTATTAGAGCAAGTTTGTCTCCTTACAGCTGTGGCAGTCCAAACAATTTAGACACAGAGCTGCCTTTTAAAGCTTTTAAACCTGTATTTCCCTTGAAGGTCTTCTAGTGTGCCACTAATCCCCTAAGTTATTGCACTGAAGGCACTCTCTAATCCTTTAATTCACTCTGCTCTCAATAGAGATGGGAACGAGCTGGGTCAGGGAACGTTCTCATTTGGGCTTTATCAGTTTTGCTTTTTTCAGCTCAGACACTACTGAGGATAGTTTGCTTTCCTTTGCAACACTCCAGAGAATATTTTAGAGTCAGACACTAAATGTTTGTGTCTTAGTGTATATGCTTGTGAAAAAAGGTGCACAGAGCTCCCAACTCCTGTCCCTGGTTTGTGCAGCCTCAGGGTCAGGCTTTCACAGAGTTCCCTCAGGCCCCTTTGGGAATCAGAGGATGGAAAAGTGGATGGCTTTTTGAGAGCTGTGAATCCATTCCCTGTGTAGAGCTGATGAGGGTCAAGGAGCAGTGTCAGCCACAGGTAATTTCTGGAAGCTTTTTTCCCCCAGACCTACACAAGAGAGAGATTCTGACTAATGTTTCTTTGGTGCTGAAGGTAAAACTTTGAGGTGATGAGCAATGCCAGACAAGTGTTGTGGTTTTACTAATGAGCATAAACTCTAAAAGACTGGTTAGAGCAACACATGGCCTGAATTTTGCAGGTTTGTGCTGCCCATTGGTTTTTTCCTTGCATGAGGGGCATGTTTTTATTGTAGGTCTGGTTTGGAGAGCCAGGCTGGGACCACGAGCAGCTCCCAGAGGCTCATTAGGAATCCCAGGCTCTCACACTGCTCCAGAAGTTCATCTTAAGTTGAGCATTGAAGCATTCAATTGGAGGAAAAACATGCCCTGCAATTGTATGGACTTGGAGAACACTGACAGGAATAAAGACGACCAAAGTTTTGCTTCATTAACATTTGCACTGAAAGAGGAATCCTCAGATGCTGAGCACTTAATGTTTCCTTTTGAAGAAACCAATTTATGTGAAGTGCAAGTTTCTTTTGTACCTTACATGCTCATATTTTTGGTTTCTTACAGCATTTCTGCATCACTGAATTTCTTTTAGAGTCAGAGATCAAGCCTGGGCTTGTTCTGAAGTACCCAAATGTGCTAATAGGGGGACTGGTGTAAAATTTGGCGTCTGGAGTTAAATTACAGGATGCTTCTTAAGCTTCTTGGTTTCTATAGGAACAAGTAATAGTCATCCTTCATGATTAAGCAGTGTCCATGGTAACCAAACGAGCAAGTTTTAAATGAAAGATATTTTCCCTTTACATTTTTAGCAGTCAAAGGTTACCAATTATTACCTTTATACCCTTAGACAAGAACACATTTTGATGGGGCTGGTATGTTTGAAGTGAGAACATTTGGTGTTCATTTACATAACTCTGCTTCTAGGATCAGCTAAAATTCAGGTGAACAGCAAAATGAAATTTCAGAGAGTGAGGTGGGGTGCATTAACCTCCCCAGGAGGGTGAATGTTGGTCACTGCATTGCTGAATTATTCTGCAGGGTTGCAGTGTTGCTGTTCAAGTGCCCATTTGCTCCTTGGAGTGACTGCATGGCAGTTCTGGAGGGAGAAATTCCAGCACAGATCTGGCATATTTTTTAGGATGGAAAATGCAAATGTCAGTGTTGGTGTAGGTAAGAACATTCCCCTGCTCGCTCCTGTTTCAAAAATAGGTTGGGAAGTGAAAACACGACTGGTTTTTACTGTTTCTTGTCTCTCCTTGGCACTGGTGTTGTTTGCTTGAAAACTGCAGAGTGAGTGTGTGCAGCTGCCACCTGTGAGTGTTTGCAGAGCAGGTTTGTGGGAGAGGAGCAGAAATACCCACCCACCCCCAGAGGAAATAAAAGGATCAGTCACAATAAATTAGGATTTACATTCCACAATTTCTAATAGTGAAACAATTGCTAAGAGAGTCTGAGCAGGCAGAGGAGAGATGGATGGGGAGCAGCAGTGAGCAGGGAGGGATTCTCAGCAGTGCTTTGGGCACAGGGGGGCATTGCCCAGGTGTGCAGAGCTGCTGTGCCTGAGACAGCTGTGCACACACACATCCACACACAGCAAAGGCACAACATCTGTGGAAAGAATACCACTCTTTCTATAAGCATTATCTTCTCTTAATGCCTACTGAAGTGCAGGAGACTTGTTTCTGTTTGCTTGGGGAACTGAGGCCTCCTGCATTAACATTTGGAAAATGAGAAAATCCCTCTCAGCTCTCCCTAACCCTGTCCCCAGTCCTAGCCCTCCCTGACTTGAACGGGAGGAAGAACAGTGGTTCCAGACTTTGCTGTCACTGCTGCTTTGAGTTGCTTCCTCATGACAGATACTGTATTTTGGTGGGTACCAAAAATCACTGCCATCCATTACTTAAAATCCAGTATTCTTCTGTGTTTCCAGTGAAGCTGTCTCCTTAATAGCCAGTGTTAAATCCCAACCTCCTGCTTTTCTGGGCAGAGTTTAAGTTCCTTGGCTGTTGAGACAATCTGAGGTGGGTGAGCAGGCTCTGGGCATTGAGGCTCTCTGAGGCTGCTCTGAGAACCACATGCACCATGTGAAATTCAAATCTTAATGTTTGGTCTATTATGCAGATGGATGTGAACAGAGATACGTGTGTGACCCCATTTATCTCTCTAATGAAGTGCCATCAATAGAACATCTGTTTCTTTGCTGTAGAAGATGAAACCTCTGATGAATCATGCTTATAAATTAAGTATTTATTTATTTAATTTGCATTTTACCAGTACAGACCTGTTCCAGCAGCCACCGTGCACGGCTGGAAAAATGGCCTGGGAATTAACTGTGTGAAGTTTCCATTTCTCCTGAGGGTGCTTCATGTGAAGGGAGCTGTTCTGGCCTGCTCAGCTCAGCTGTCCAGGTCAGTTCTGGGGGAAAGCCCCCAGCCAACCCTCCCAGGGAGGGGACAGAGCCAGCCCTGTCCTGGGTGGTGTGTCCAGGTGACACCTCCAGTGACAGCGACAGGAGTTGCAGAGGATGGAGGTTTCTCCTTGCCCTCAGATTGCCTCTGTGGATAAAGTGCTGCAAGAAAGCTCGTGGTGACAGAGCAGAATCTTTGCAGGAAGGTTCAGCATGATGGATGAGCCTAATTTAAATCTCCCCAGAGCTGACTCCTTGTTCTCCACACTCCGTGTTGCTTGTCTTTATCATCACATGGGAGGAAGCTGATGTTCCACTTCACTTTATCATCCTTTCCACTTTAACCAGGGTATTGGCAGTCGCCACGATCTGGCCCCCAACCAGGATAGAATTTCAGCTTTTTCTGATGTATTTTTTAAGTCTGAGCTTGATTTCAATTTCACCCTGGAGAAAAGGCTCCTAATGATATGCCGTTAGCAGAGGAGGAATTTGTTCTGTGGATATCATAGCAGAGGAAGATAAATATCATACATATTTTATTTCAGAGACTAATAAAGAATAAAAACACCATATATATATATATATATATATATACACATATCTAGTTAAAAATACCAGACAGTAAAATGGAGTTTGAACTACAGGCTGCTCAATCAGCATGATTTGCTGTTTATCTTTAGAAAGGGAGGGTCATTCTCTGGATGCCTTAATATTCTGTCCCTGGCACCAGGTCTGGGGACCTGCAGCTGTGCCTCGTGCACATGGATCTGATCTGGTCTCCAGGCTTGTAGCACTCAGAAGTTGCTGTATTTTCAGACCTCTCACATTGAGAATTACCTCAGCTTTCCTTTCCCATTAGTGCTATTCTCTTCTTTCCCTTTTGCCTTTGGAGAGGGATTTTCCCTTGACAAATACATTTAATCTGTCTCCTCAGGTAAAGGATGTGTTCCACCTGCATTTCTGGGGGCAGGACTTGCCCTGGGTGTCTGTCAGAGTGCCCGGCTGTGCTGGGATGGCTCCACAGCAGGGAAAGTGCAGGGAAAGGGCTCTTAACTGCACTGACCATCAAGTGACCCAGCAGCCAAAGCACAGCTGGAGAGATCCCAGCGCTGCAGCTGGCTCGGGGCTGGGAGCGCTTGGCCAGCCAAGGGCCTCCAGCTCCATCTAGTGAGGCACTGGCATCGCGGCTGTCACACACATCCCGCTGCTGGAGGGGGCACAGCAGCTCATCCCGGCCTTAGGGGATGGAAACCCCACCCAAACTTCCCAGGAGAGAAGGGGCTGTGGCACCAGGCAGCCAGAGCCTGCAGAAAGTCAAGAGAAGAGCATTTGCCGCTTGCACACATCGAAAAGCACCGTGGCAGCTGCTGGGAGAAGAGTTCTCTTACTGGGTAATAGAGAAAATAGAGGAATAGATACATATCAAGTACTCAGAAAAATAGCAGAGCTTTTTTCAGTACTAGATTCAAGAGCCATTAATAGCACTGGCTCGGGAGCAGGATGAGGAATATTAAATCCATGATATCCAGGAACCTGACACAGAGATGAGGGGGATCCATTAAAGTGCACAGCGTGCCGTGGCAAAGGGCAGTGTCACTCCAAATCATTATTTAACAAAGAAAAAAGCTCTTCTTGCAGGAGTTCTTAGTCCCACTTTGAGAGAAGATGGTAACAGATTTTAGCTGAGGGAGCCAGTGTGTTCTGATGTTTTCTGGGATTTGTTTTCTGTATTCCAGCCACTCCTAACAAGGCTCTTCAATTCACACAACATGTCCCAGCCATGGTTCTTGGAGCTGCAGAGAGTTGTGTGGCCCTAAGTGGTGCTTCAGGTGTGTTTTGCTGCTTTTAGGCAGGTGCACAGTTATCAGAGACACACTGAATGTGGTGCTTTTGCCCCACTGAAGTCACCTGTGGGAGAAACAAAGGACTGGTAAGAAGCTGGATCAGTTTGGTGCAGTCACCGTGGGGAACATTAACTGTAGGCATAGACTCAGTTGCTTAATTCAAAGTATTTGGTGGCAGAGTGTAGCCCACAAGGCAAGAAATTATCCCAATTTATTTTTTTGTTCTGTATGTAAACAGTTAGATAAGGGAGAGGAGTTTTTACAAGCTGTAGTTCTGTAAACAGTGTCCTTAATTGTCTGGAAAGGTCATGAGAGCATGAGAAAATGTGAAACTATTTCTGCTTGGAGCATGAAATGACTGGGGAGTAAATCAGTGATTATGATGTGGAAGAGTTGTGGGTACAGCCAGGGGGATTGCTGGGCTTTATGGAAATTTATGAATGTTTAAGCCAGAGATTCTAAGATGCAAAAGGAAATAATTTTATTCTAACATAAGAAGGGAGGTGACACTGCTTCCCTTAGCCCGGGGAACACCCTCTCTGTGTTCATTAGCTCAGCTTTCAGAGGAGTCTGCTTGTTCAGAGGGCACCAGCACCTGCCCTCAACTTCTGACTCATGACCATTTTCAGTTAAAAGTCTACTTTATTGCCTAATAAAGGTTTGGCTTTTAATTAATATTGTATGCTTCTAACATTGCTGTAGAGATCAGCTGGAATCCTCCGGGGATCAGCAGGGCTCTGGGTGATACATTCCAATAAACACTTCTGCAGGTAACTGAACCACAAAGGTGGCTCTGCAGCTGCATTCCTGGGCCAGCTGATGGGAGCAGGAAGGGTTTTCATAACCTTTCACAGCTTCTTTGTCACTGGAAATCAGACATTTTGGCACCTCTGCTTCCCACTCAGAGTTCTTCACGCCTTGTGAAGGGGAAAGTTGGCTCAGCTCAGTGTTTATTATTTTCTGTCGTTTCCTATTCCGCTTTTTAAAAGTGCCTCTATTCCCTTCTAAATCCCCATTTGGATTCAGACTAAAGATCCATCTTTTTTCCCGGGCTCCTGTGGCCACCCAAAGCCGTCTGAAATGTAGATTTTTCTGCAGTCTCTCCTGAGTATGTGGAATCACACAGACACTACAGATACCTGTTCTCCAGGGATTGTTCTTCATTCGTAAACGGTACCGTGAGCCACGCTGAATCCCTGTCACTGTGCCTCCTCCTCTCCTCTCTTGGGTTTGTAATAAGGACTTATTAGATAATGCAGAAATTAGAGGAATAACACCTAAATTCATTAAGCAATAAAATTAATTCACGGCCTATAATTGTACGAGCAGGAGACCGGTAATTCCTGTTCCCTCTGGTTTCACAGAAACTCCACCCTGGCAGCGCTGGGGCACTGCGATGTCGGGCAGTGCCCGGTGGGGCAGGCCAGGGAGGAGCTCAGTGCCGAGCTCGGGAGCAGCCTGACCTCTCCAGGGCTGCCTGCGGCACCTTTCCCACCGGCTCTCGCCTCTGGAAATCTCGTCCTTTCCTGCATCACCTCCAGACGATCTGGTGAAGTTTTGTTGTGCTCCAAAGTCTCCTTTCCATCGGCACGTCCCGGCGGCGGGAGCAGCAGCCTGCGCTCCTGCCGTGTCTCCCGGAGCCGCTGCCTGCTCTGGCATTCCAGTCATTCTTCTCTTTCTCGCTGCCTCTGATGAAGTCATCACCTCTCCTTCTCTCCTTCCCGGCTCCTTCCGAGTGCCATGGCATGTGCGCTGCTCACCAGCACGGCTTCCTTCTGGTGAGTTCGGGGAGACGATTTCTCCTCGCTGACTTCTCTCCCAGCGCTCAGCTTGGACCTCCCTTTCTTGTCTGGAGCTGGAGCAGGTTCTTATCAGGAAATCACCTTGCTGGGAAGTGCCTGCTTGTTGTTATTCCATCCAGCGGCCTCGCTTTGCTTTTGTTCGCGCCGTCTCTTCCACCGGCTGATCCCTGGAATTGTGTGAGAGGGGGGGAGTGTGAAGAGAGATGAACAAACAGGAGTTAATGTATTTTATTCTCCATAATGAGAGCGTAATCCTGACGATCTCTTGGACTAGTTGGGATTCACAGGAGCAGGTAATGCAAATGGAAGAACACCTCACTTGCTAAGTGAAGAGTAAACATTAGTAACAGTTGTTTGTGTATTTGTTACACATAACAACCTGCTTGGAGCAGTGTCTGAGAACTGGAGTCAAAGGAGGCAGTGATGTTGGGTGGGTTAAACAAGACTTTGGGTGCCAGGAGCCGCTCACAGCCTGTTCTGCTGCTGCCCTGGAGCCTTGGGGAGATTGCTGTGCTGCTCCATAACGATTCCCCAGCATGAAAAACAGGCATGGAAGAGTGGAGTGAGGATTAATTATTCTGTCAGTTCCAGTGCCTTGAATAAGTTAACAAACCAAATGTGTTTATTACTGTACAGAAGGAGTTTCAGAAATACGCATAAGCCCGAGGTCCTAAATTATGTGCAGTGTTTGCAGTGCTGTGTGTCCTCTTGGCAGTGGGATATGTTCAACTTAAAAACCTCCTGGTGCCTTCCACAGCCAACAGTGTGTCAGCCCAGCTGTGTGGGGATAACCTGGGAGAGCTTTCAGGGGCTTGATAATTTCAAGGAAGTTTCTCTTTGAAGATCTTACTCTGCACAGGGGGAAACCCAAAACATTGCAGCCTTCTGTAAATATTTGGAAAAGCAGGAGGCCCTGTTGTTTGTTTCTCTCTCTCCTGTGTTGTATAACCTGGATGATCCCTGGGCCCTCTGTGCTGTTGAGAGGTGACACAGAACTGCTACCATGTCTGTCCAGACAGAGATGGAAGTTCAGGAGAGGTTGGGAAGAAAAGGCCAAAATCAGACACTGAATCTGATCCCTTGTAGCTTGCTTATTTTATGCACAAGTGGGCAAATGTGACTGAAATCATAGAAAATAAGGCTGGAAGGAATTTCAGGAGGTGTTTGGTATCTGTCTGCCCCAGGAGAGGGGAGGAAAGGCAGCCCTTTGTCCCTGAACCTCGCTGGGCAGGGAGAGCTCTCCCTGTCTGCACCATCAGTTCCAGGGTGTAACTGTCCATGGCAACATGGGACTGTTTCCAGTGCCTAACCCAAAGATCTTCTGCTGCAAATGAAGACATTTCTTTCTCAGCCTCTAGTGACTGTGGAGAGTTTTTATTACTGGCTTACAGTGCCCTTTTCCATGGCCCTGGGCTTGCTGTGGCAGCGTGGCTGATGCCAGGCCCTGGGCAGAGTGACCCAGCCTGAGATGGTGCCTCCAGCCCTGAAGAAGTAAAAAGGGCACTTAAACCTCTATATATTCATACTCCTCACTAAGTAAATGCTGTACATTCCTGGAGTTACTAATTTACCTGTAAGCTATTTTTATTAACCTTTAAAACAAACAGCTCCCCCTACATCCCCTCCAACACCCACCCCCACCCCTCCTTCTGGTTATTTCTGGTTTCTTACAGAGGGTTTTGTAACGTGTCTCTCCTGCAGTGAAACCCACAGTGCTTAAACAAAGCTAAAATGGAGATTTGACTCTGAACATTTCATGAACCATAAGTTTAATAATTATAGGAGGGTTTAGGTACTAAGCCAGCTCTGTGTTTGGTCTGGGGTCACACTGATGTGTTTGCTGGCTCTGCTTGGGGTATATTTTAATGATGAAGTTAAGCTGGAGAGCTGTTAACCCCCATACAGGTGCTTTCCCTCGGTGCTGAGCAGTGTTTGGGGCTGGGGAGCACATGGGGAAAGTAATTTCTTGTAGCTGCCTTTCAGGTAATGCCATCGTTCCTGTTTTCCAGCCAGGTGTGTGAGAAATGCTTTAAACAAGGTTCATTTTTCCGGTCATTAAGAAAATGCAAAGCAGCTTCTTCAGTTGTCATCTCGAGCTCACTTTCAAAATGCTGTAATCAAGTAGCTTCTTTATGACAGTCCAAACACAAAAGAAGGCTCAAAGGAATGGGGTGGGAGCCTGAATCTTCTGAGAAGAGATGACACCAAAGGATTTTACTGCTTGAGATTCAAAGTGCAGCTTTCTGCAGAGAAAGTGCCCCAGACATTTGAAGGCTCGGCTGGAAGTTGGGAAGGCAGTGAGCTGCTGCTTTGGGCTGGCTGAGTTTCACACAGGTTACATGGCAACCAAGGAAGATGTCACTGAGCCAGCACCTCACCCCGTCCATGGCTGGAATCTCAATCTGTTCTTTTGGAATGGTTTAAGACACATCTCAGGAATGGTTGGGTGGAATTGCTGGTGTTAGTTGTTTCTTACAGTCAGACTTTGGCAAGGGCAGAACCTTGCTGAGGAGACAATGTCCGTGCTAGGCTAAGGAGGACTCTGGAATGGTTTTGGGAAGGGAAGCATGTTACAAGGTCTGAGCATCACTGAGTGGCAGCTTGAAAATAAATGTGTTTTTCTGAGTTCCAAGGTGATTTCAAAGAGGGTTTGTGAACTGAGGAAACACCACCTTACAATGGTGTAGCTGACCTGTCCTAACATCTTTCTAAATCTTCTCACTGTTGAGCATAGCTGTTCATTTTGCCTTTTCAGCCCCCTCCCTTCCTTGCCAATGGGGAAGGAGGTAAGTATTCCTAGCCTCATTTTATACTTTAGCAAAAGCAGAACTTAATGATTTTTTCCTGGTTCCAAAGCAAATTGCTGGAGGAATTAGAGAGGTAACTTAAGCATCCTGTGCCTCTAACCCCATTAGCAGTTTCCCCGAGGAGGATCAAATCCACAAGTGCATGGATCTGTACTTTGCATATAATTCTCACTCATCTCAATGCAGTTTCTGTTTACTCATCTGCAGACTGGAAATAATGATAATGCCAATCTGTCAGGCATTATCTGAAGCTTACAGTTGTATAAAAAATGCTAATTGTTGAAGGCAAAAGTCTTGCTGATGGAATGTTGTTCCAGGCAGTTCGGGGAATCGCAAGCGGAATCCGTGGGGTCGTCACCTGCCTCGTTGGCGAGGACACCTCAGAGAGAGACACCACATTGTGCACGGCCTGCTGGCACTGCTGGGCTGTCCCTGTGCTGCTGGGTTTGTAACTGTCCCTTGTTTCTGTCCCCCAGAGTCCCCCCCGGAGCGGTGCGGGCAGAGGCGCAGCATGCCCAGCGGCATCTCGGAGAAGAACCCCACCATGGAGCCCGCGGCCACCACGCCCTTCAGGGTCACGGTCAGTGTCTCCCCTCTCCAGCAGGGCTGTGGGATCCTGTTGAGTGGCCTGGGGGGCTGCCAAGGGGGAAAGGAACCTGCTCACCCTGAGAGAAGAAGTGAAACTGGATGCTTACTTGTTTGTAGGGGAATGGGTCCTGTTAGACACCGTTAGCAACAAGCAGCTGGCAGATGTATCCTGGTAGAGCAGTAGGGTTTGAATGGAGTCTGGAGCTTCACTTGGGAGCCTTTCCTGGAGAGGTTTCCTTGGTGAGTCCTGGTGCAGTGTATTCCTGGGTGCATTTATCTGTCTGCAGCTGTACAGTGTGTGCTCACACTCCTACAGAGAGAAAATCTCCTCTGGAGGAACCTGTCATTAACTCACGGGACACCTGCCAGGCTGGGATTGCCCTGAGCCTGGGATCCTGCCCCAGCAGGAGCCTGCAGGAGCCATCCACTTTTTCCATGGCTCCAACCCCTGTGCTTTGAGATGTCACTGGTTGTTCTGTACCATGACTAATGGTGGTCTTGGTGCTGCATGGGAAGGGCACTGCTGTGTCCATTGACAGACAGGAGCAAGGACCCCAGGAATGGGATCTGTCAGTGCTGAGCCCTGGTTGGCACTGCCCAGTGTCAGCACAGTGTGAGGGGTGTGAGCACAGACTCCCCTCCCCACTCTCTGCACACATCAGGTGTCTGGGCTGGCTCTCATTGCACACAGCTGTTTTTATTCAGAGAAGACACAAATGGTCTTGCAGCAGGTTTGCTCCATGCAGCTTTTCTCTGCAGGCCACACCTTCTTTACAGACTCAGCTGCTGCTTACCAAACTCAGGGAGGCAGAACCAGAATTTCAAAGGAAAGACAATGGTGTAATCTGAAAAAGAATAATCTGAGCACACCCAGTTCACCTGAGAACATTTGCACTGGTGAATGAGTCATGATTAGCAGTTTGGACAAGTAGTTTATTTTAGTTCTAGAAATTGTTCTTCCAGCCATCAGAACCTATTGATCTCAGTGAATGAGTATCCTTGAACCTTAAACAACTGCTGCTGTTTGGTGAAAACAGCAAAACATGATGGGAAAATCTGGATTCTTCACAGGACAGAGGATTTGGGAATATTTTTCTTAGTGTCCCTGCAGTCAAAGAAAACAAAAAGCTGTTTATTCCTTTCCAATGGCATATATCCTTTTTGGGTTTTTTTTTGGTTTTTTTTTTGGGTTTTTAGAGAAGCTATTCCAGCTTTGAGCAGCTGGTGGTGGAACAGCTGACATGGGATGCAGTTCCTTGCTTTAAGCAGCTCTGTTACTCAGTGTGGATTAAATAAGGGCAGCCATCACATGGGTAATACATGACATTTGTCTTCTCAGAGTTCAAATTCACCCTCATCTCATTTCTCCCCTGCGCCCCCTCCGAGTGTCACTGCATTAATATGAATGGCTTCATTAGGTACAGTTGGTGCTGCCCAGCCTTCAGCAGATGTCTGACTTTAGAAATATATTCTCCCTCACCTTCCTTCATTAACCAGAGGAACATTAGCAGTCAGTCCACTCCAGCCACTGGGAATAGTAATTAGTGCCTTAGTTTAGTGGTAATGGGATTATTACTTTTGAGCCTGCTGTTGTAGGTTTGGAAATTGTAAGCTTTTCATATTTTACAGCTGATTGTTCTTCCCTGACATCTCCATCCTTCTGCTGTTGAGTCTCCAAGGGCCTGGGAAGCTCAGGAGCCATTGGATTCAGCTATTTTGGCAGTGTTGCATTCCCAGTTGCTTTCTTTCATTTCAAAACTAGAGCAAGCTAGGGTGGAAATTTGGGAACTTCCCTTCCCATACAGAACTCTGCCAGGCAGGTTACAGATAATTGGGCATTGTGGTTTTTGAAAACAAGAGCTCCTGGTAGTTTTTGAATTACAGAATATAAACCTTGAAAATCAAGTCCTGTTCTTACCCCTTCTCCTGAAAGAAATTTTTTATGAAGCTTCTTAAACTTGGAAAAATCTCCTCTAGTCCTGGTTATCTCATGCTGTACAAGAATTATTTTCCATGTAAATCCCTCCCTTCACTTCCATGCTCTCAGAGCTCTGTATGAGCTAATGAAGAATGAGAAATTTGAGGCTCAAACCCAAGTAAGGCTGAACCTGAGCTGAGGTGCCTTGTCCTGAGCCTGCTCTTAGAGCCAAGTGTTCAGATTTTAGTCTCCACTGGCAGCAGCTGGTGATGCTGCAGGGCTGGAGACACCAACGTGTCCCTTCTCCATGGCCATGGTTAAAGCCTTGCTTTTAGGAGAATGCAGAGAAGCATTTTGCCTCTCTGCATTGAATCCCAAGAGCTCGAGGTGTGAGATGGGTTAAACCTGAAGTTTGTGGGGTGTTTTGTCAAACTCAGGGGCCAGAAGCTGGGCAAGTCTGCTGAGTGCCAGTGAAATCCCTCACTGTGCCCACCTTGCAGGGGAGGATTTGCTGAAGCTCACTGGGGAGGACTCACTCCCATCCCATCAAGCACTGCCATCTATTGACTCCTTCTGTTAGAGCCCGATTTACTTTGTTTTCTAGGAAAATATCCCAGGGCAACAAACTCCAAATTGCAAAAAAACCTGAGGAAGCATCTGTATTCTGTCTTTTACTAGACAGAATTTAGAATTTCTTTCTCCAGCCCTTTAATCCTCAATTCTAGCATTAATAATTTGCTTTCCAGGAGCACCAAAAACACTTCAGTGCTTCTTCTGGTTGAAGCCACATTGGCCTCAAAAATTCCCCAAAACCACACCAAAACACAGTTTTTCTTCTCCTTGTAACATGAGCTTGTTTTCCTGCAGTTTTCCTGCCTGGTTGGGCTCAGTACACAGCTGAATTTGCAGTGATCCATCATAAGCTACTCTTACAGCATTCCTCCATCTATCCTGGTTTTAATCCTTGATAAATGAAGTATTAAATACTAATGGCAGTAAATGGAAACTCCTGGAGAGATGAAAGTGAAGATCCCTTCTGCCATTCCTCTTCACTGAACATAATCCTAAATAATGGGATCCCAGTTCAAGCTGCTGTGGACAAGATATTGAAGGATTTTTTTCCCCAAGTTTTTGCCTGTGCATAATACACTCTATTTTTCTTTTTTTCTTTTTTTTTTTCTTTTTTTTTTTTTTTTTAAAGCAGTCATGTAATATTAGACTAAATGATTTGACTTTGCAAATTTATGTTCCTGTATTATGTGGAGAGTGGAATGGCATTTCCCTCAGCATCATCACCCCTCTTTAATTGAAATGTAATTGTTTACTAAACCATTGCAGCTCAAAGAGAAAATTACTGTCATTTTGGTCTGTGGCTGCATACATTAAAGTGCCCCTTTTGCAGGGATTGAATTTAAGGAGAATAGGAACATTATCACAGATGATATATAAACATAAAGCCATTATCATTAAACTGTCAGCTGCAACTGACTTTGGGTAACCAGTGCTAGTGGCAGCAAGAAATATGGAAATTACTTGGAGAATGTCAGTTCAGTCACCACTCCTGCAACAGGACATGCTTGGAAGCTTTGGGGTTGTGAGCATTTTAGGGACTGGAAGAAAAATGAGGTTGTTTGGAGCCTTTGCAGTTATTTGCAGTCTCCCTGGTACTGCTTGGCAGAAATCAGGAGGGCTCATCTGGCCCTCAGAGGGGTTTGTCAGGTACCCCAGCACCCAGACCTTGCACTTGAGCATCCTTTGTGGATGGATTTCCAGGCTCTCCACAGAGGTGGTTCATTCTTACCACCCTCATTTTCCAGCTGGGAAAACTGAGGGAGGGAAAACTTAGCTAACTGAAATTTGATCATTCTCCAAAGCCCAAAAATACATCCTGAGCTGAATTTCTTCATTTCTAATTCCCAATCCTGGTGTTAACCACTAGCTAAGCTATTCCTAATTACCTCTCTGCAATCCTCCTCAGTTTCAAGAGAATTAAATATTCTCCAAATTGATGCTGTAATGTGAAAATGAGTAAGTGGGTTCCTGGACTCCCAAGTCCTTGTTCCTAGGGCAAGAATGCCTTGACTTTCTTACTTTCTCTGCCAGCACCTCATGTTGTCAAATTTCTAATTGCTTGTTATTTAAATTAAAGCCCTCTGCCTTATTTTTCTAAGTCATCTTATTAACATAAATCTGTGAGTATTTTTGATCTTTAATTTTTGCTTGTCCTTTATGAGACATGAGATAAATTCTAGTTAAGGTATGAAGGATAAATTTAATTTTGATAAAGGGAATCTTTTTCCCTACTCAATGCTCCCTAGCACAGGAATTGGAAAGTGAACCTGACTGTAAAGATATTTTTAATTCTTTGAGTCTGACCTTGTATCTTGATTTTTTTTTTAAGTAAACCTGGAATTTCCAGTTGGGGAGTACTGGAAGGCAGCATGGTCAGAGATAGGAGGGACTGTCAGATTTCAGCACAGAGCTGCAGTCCAAACCACTGAGGATTTATGATGTGCATCAAGCAGGAGACAAGAATGACAGGATAAAAGACATGGTGCTATGACCTGCTTCACTGAAAGGGGCTCAGCAAGGCAGGGTATGGATTTTTTTCCTTTTTGAACTGAGTGTGTTCCAGGGAGGTCTCTTTGTCAGAGCCTGCAGCTGTCTGAAGGACAGTTTTAGAGAAAAAAAAAGCGTAGGGCTCATCAACAGCTTAATTCACACACTGAGGCCATTTCTCTACAGAAGTATGAGTGATCCTGTTGTAGATTTTGTGAAGTTCTGGCCTGCTTTTGATTGCTGTCACACCAGGGTGGTTGGACAGCAGAGGGTCCTGGGGCAGGGCTGGCTGTGCTGTGGGGCAGGGAGCAGGGGATGGGACATGACCTGCTGCTGCTGCAGGAGGAGGCTTGTGAGGATCCTCACAGTGCCCACAGAGCCCCTGGGTTAACCTGCAGCTTCCACCCAGAGGGAAATGCCACAAATCACCGAATTTCTGTGCCCCAACACCACTGAAATGTGTTCTGGACTAGGGCAGGAGCTCATGTTGTTGCTTCCTTTGTGAAGCTTGGGCAGTGGATAAACAGGGAAACTTGTGCTTCTGGGGAAGGTAAAGTCAAATACTGAGTGGGAAAGGGGAAAACAAATGTTTCAGGAAGTTGCCTGGCTCTGCAGAGGGTCCACATTGGCACAATTCCATAGATTTTGTTCAGCTACTCCAGATGTTTACACTTTCTCAGCCTCTGAGGACACTGGCCTGATCCCTCTGGGCTGTGTGAAACCCAGGACTCGGCGCAGGGCTCAGGGTCCCAGGGTGAACAGCAGAAAATCCTTGGGACTGGGACAGATTCCTTGTGCCAGGAATGAGAAAGGAAGGAGTGAGAGTGAGAAAGCAGCTCCAAACTCCCTCTCCCCAGAAAGCCTGAGCAAGTTTTTGTAGGATAAACCTGTGTTCTCCTGATTTCATGACTCTCCTCAGATCCCTCCATTCCTCCACTCCTGGGGAAGCAGTGGTGTAGCCAGATGAGAAATACCAACAGCTCCTATGTGTTTTCATGGAGAGAGCCCATGGGAGGAATATTTAACATTTAGGCAGTAAGTAGGGCTAATAGGAAATGCTAATTCACATTTCATTCTTTTGATCAGTGTATATTGAATGATAATTACAGTGATAGTACTTGGCACTTCTGTAGCACCTTTCATCTGGAGCTGTTAAAGTGTTCTGCCAATCTGAATGAATTCAGGCTTGCAGGCACTGGGGGGTTGCAATTTACCATAATGCCTCAAAATAAATGGGGAACTAAGGCCTGGGAGGGTGATACCACTTTCCCCATTATTCAAAATCTGTATGAAACAGTTGGGGCTGTGTAGTAGTGCTGCTGGTCATCTCATAAGAAACAAAACCAGCTCAAGGCATCACTATAAATGGGGAAAGTGGTTTAAACCAGCCAGGTGACTGGCCTTTACTCTCTAAAACATGTTTGTTTGGCATTTTTTGTGGTAATTTACCAATCCAATATACACTTCAGTGCTCTGGTGTATTTTTGTTTGCATTCCCCCCACAAAGAGAAACAATCTCAGATTCTCCCTGCATTTTACAGCAATGTACTTGGATCCATATCTATTCTCTAGAGACTTCCATTTCCAAAGGATGATTTGAACAGAAATGTTCATTTCAAAGCTACTACAGGAAAAAATTTGATAGTGTTTCAGTCTCTTCTCAGGAAGCCCAAGTGCAAACAGCCTGGACTAATTGATAGGCTGTAGGGAGGCAAATGGACCTGGCTGGTTTCATTTCTGTGGAGTGAATGAAAGGCAGAAGGTAAACAAACAAAAGCTTCAATTTGTTTAAACCTCTGGGCACTGAAAGCTCTCACATTGCTGGTAGCACAGAGAAAAGAGGGCCATTAGAATATCCAACATGACAGTGTCCCTTTAATTTGTTTCTGGGTCACAGATAAAGAATTGTCCTGCAGATATGAAAGGTAGGATAATAAACACATTCCATTCTCCCTCTTTCAGTAGCACTGACATTTAGCTTTCAGAAAACAAGGCAAAGAGTGGAAGGTATTATCTGAATCTCCTGGAGACTGGAACATGAGTGCCCATTGCATCAGGACCTTCATCTCTGAACTTCCATTGGGGATTTATAATGCTTTAGCTCAGGGGTACTCAGTGTTTGCTTAAATACTGAATTCATTGCACTGGAATTCACAGGAATCTGTGTCATTGCCACAGTTCACCCTGAACAGTTTTCAATACATTTCTACCAAGTTTTGTTTATGAGACAGATTTTTGTCTAGTTTAGACTAGACACTTCTCCTTAATTGCCAGAACATATTTTGAGCCATAATTTCTTGGACTTTGGTGATAATAAGGGTGCTGTGACAGGAAATCATGGGTGACATGCCCCATCCCAGCTGGCAGTGATCTTTGTGTTGTTCACCCTGTGGAAGTGGCTGAGCTTTAAGAGACATGGAGGAGCCCATGGCCCTTGACTGGATCGTTTGGAGGTTGTTTTGGAGGTTTCTTCTTCCCCCCCAGATTGCTGCCTCGTGTGAGGCAGTTTCTCCAGGTGGTGACACTGTTGTTCCAAACCCAGTGCAGCTGCTGAGCACAGCAGCTCTGCTTCCATGCTCTCCTGGTGCTTGCATGGACCCAGGACACTGCAGCTGAAGAACTTTGATTCCTGGCTCTGGGTGGAGCACACATGGGAAGATGACATTGATTTCTAGATACTTTTTTTCAAACTTTAGTTGCTATGGAAACAAGATTCCCTTTCTCCTCCATGCTGTCACTTTTCCTCAGCACTGCACTCTGATAAGCAATAGGCTGTTTGTCCTCCCCACACTCTTTTTCCCAGTGATATTCATGGCTCAGGCATCAAGGATAATTTGAGAGAGAGTGGGGAAGCTCTGCTGCTTTTCCTGAGGTGTTCAGGTGTTCCCAGGCCTGGCGCTCTGCCAGAAACTTTCTTGTCTTTATCTTCCTCCATAATTACAGTGGATCATATCTTCCCTGCAACATTTTTCAAAGCACCAAGGAAATTAGCTCCAGAACTAATCATGTCTTTATTTCCTGAATGGCTCCGTGTAGTTCCCTACATGGCAGAATGGGATTCACCCTGAGCAGCAGAACCTGTCCCTGTCCCTGTCCCTGTGCCTGTCCCTGCCCTGGTCCCTCCCTTCATTCCTGCCTCTTGCAAGGTCATCTCCATGGCATTCCCATGATGGCACAGCCTGGCCTGACTGCAGTACAGAAATTTCCTTTGCATTTCCCAAGGAGTCCCATGGAGAGGGCGAGGGGTGACGGGTACAGGCTGCTCCTGGACAGAGGCCATTCAGACACAAGAAGAAAAAAATTTTTGCTGTTCTTAGGGGATGGAGGAGGAGACCTTCATAGCCCTTCCTGGCAAACAAGGGAGTGTCCCAGCTGGTGTGGCACTGGCTGTGACTGAGGGACACATGCTGGCCCTGCCCTCGGGCCCTCCAGGAACAAAGCCTTCCTTGATAATTAGCAACCAAGTCAAAAATATTTAAGGAACAAGTGAATGACACTTAAATCTGCATGATAGAATTGAAATTTCCTGTGGGGTGGCAAAATTCTGCTTTAAAGATAGTAAATCCACTGCTAATAATTAGGCAAGAAATAGTCAGTGCTAAGACCCAAAAATAGGATCTGTCACTTTCAATGTCGGTCTTATTATTTTGAGGGATAAACCAGCAGTGAAAACCTAATTTTTGCCTCCAGTTCCTGAAGGATATGCTTTTTGGTTTATATCTTTCAGCATGAGTGTTTTAAGAGAATTGTCAGGTGTGCTGCCTCACATCACCTTCCTCAGCACCACAGCCCAAAATCAGACACAAAGTACGAGCTGAGGAGGGAAAGGAAAGGAGTAAAGGTGGAGAAAAAGAGCAGGGAGTAGTCTTGCCTTGGTTTTCATTTCTCTCTGAGCTTTCTTAATCAAAAAGCTCTCTGATCTGTGTGTCCTGAAGGATGGAGAAATCATGAAAGCCAGGCTGGTACTCCTGGAAATATCATGTGTGTGTTATATTTATCCTTCCATTGTAATTTTTCTCTCTTTTTCCAAAGCTGTAAGTCAGAGGTGACTCAAACTGAAATAGTCATTTTCATAAATTCTGAGGTGAGGATAAATGAACTTCATCTTCAGTATTTGCACAATGTCTGGGAAGTGAGTTGTCTAGGGAGGTAGATAGGGAAATGCAGGGCTGATGTATCATCTGAATTCCAGTTGGTATTCCCCACACCTTCACAAAAGTGAGCATTTTTGTTTGATTGCAGCTGTAATTATTGCTGAATACAAATGTTCCAATTTAAGCTGCAGAAATGTGGGGAAAGTCTTTGAAGCCAAGAGCATCTGCCTGGAACATGAGTTTCATATTTGAATGAGTAACTTTTACTGCAAAATTACACAATGAATCCCTACATTCAAAAGATAATAATATTTTTTTTTACTCTAAACACATCATCTACCAACTGCTTTTTAAAATTTATTGGCTTGGCAGCTGCTTTTGTAGAAAATGTGTTACTAAAAGCACACAAGTTTTGTCAGTGAAAATGAGGCAGCTTGGTGTTGGTACCTTCCTGCAGGCTCAGAGCTGGCCATCAATATTGTGGAAAATAGAGTTCTCTCTTGCAATATTTGCTCTGCCCCAGAGGTTTCAAGTGGAAGTGAGCAGGGAGATGCCTGACACAGCAGGACATCCCTGTGCTGCTCCAAGACCATGCACTAAAGTAGGGAAAGCAGAGATAAAACCCACTCATGACCCATTTTACTCTTCATCATACCCAAAGGTGGACTTTAAAAGGGAGCAGTAATGTAAAGAGATTTATGGAGATGGTTTTCTCCTCTCCCCTGTGTGTTTGTTGCTCATCCTGGTGAGCTCTGATACCTGTTTCACCAGGATTGGAGGGCTGGCATAGGAATGAGCACTTGAGAAGTAATCCTGGCTTTGCAGCTTATCTGGGCATAGTCAGTGTAGCAAATCACTTGGACAGCTCTGCCTTCACAGCCTCCCTCTGTGCCCTGCCAGAACCCTCCCTGCTGACAGCATCTCCTACCTGCTGTCCCACCTCCACGAGCCTGCCCTCCTTTCTCCCTCCTTGGACAGTAAGCTTGTTGAAGCATGGATCTGCCTGGGGACTGACTTTTAAAAGGCATATTCTCATTTCTGAGATTGGGAAAGAATTAAATTAATCTGCTTTATATGAAAAAGTACCTTTTTCCTGAAATAGAAGGGCACAATGGTTGATGCCAACTATTCCTAGACAGGTTTTGTACCTGGTGTAATTGTACTGAGCCCAGTGGTCAGTGACCCCCTGGAGCTGAAGTGCTGCCCCACAGAAACTGTTCCAAAGTGCAGCTCTTGAAAGCTCCTGGATTCCTTAGCAAAACCCCAGGGGACCTGGATCAGGATGTTTTGGAGTTTTGGATACAGCAGACTGTCCTCTGCTTTGGGGGACTCCATTGTGCCTGTTAAACAAGGAAACTGCTCCATCCCTCTGAAATGCTCCTGCAGGTGCCATCCTTGCTTGGTGTCCCTGGCTCAGGCTGTGCCCAGTTCTGCTGTCTTTGGGTGAATCACTGAGTTTGCTCTTCAAGGTTACTTGCATTCTCCCTGTGTCTCTGTTTCTGCATCTTTCATCCCTGATTGCTCAATTACCCTTCTCCTGCCTTCCCAAGGAATATTTATCTGTCTTGTTGGGATGTGAAATGTTGACAGTATGATAATTACAGAGCTGGGAACAAATAATCCAGAGTAGTGTGGGTTTGTTTTAATAGGAGAACAAAAGAATCCAAATTGAAGAACCAAGTGATCCCTGAATAACAACAACTGTCGAAGTGTGGTTGTCATCTGGGTCTGGGTTCTTCCTGACACTTGAATTCCTTCATCCTTTATTAATGTCCCACCTGTTCCCTGTCCATGTTCCATGGAAGTCGTCAGTGCTAATTGGAGAATCCAGACTTCCCAAGGTTTCTGGTACTTTACCAGAGGCTGAGAAGGGAATCTTCCCAGAACCAGAAAAAGAACAGAGTGAAATTCTGCAAAGAAGAAGTTAGCTGAACAGATCTGGGAGAATGTCCTGAGCTGAGAGCTGCCAGTCCATGGAATTCTTTCTGCAAGGTGGTGGGAGAAGACCCCGTGACCAAGGCAGTTTCAACAAGATAGGTAAAGTCCTTATGAAAATGGAGCTCAAGCAGCAATCCTTTATTGGCCACAGGTGGGAAAGGAAGAGATGTTGTGTGTTAATGTGTTCTGTTGCTGCTGCTTCTCTGTGATTTGCTGATACTCCATTGTGTGAGATTTGCCATATTCATAATTAACCCCCAGTGCCTCTCATTTGATGTAATTCCAGCTTTCCTGACCTGGCTAGACCCACACTGTCCCCTGGGTGACCTGGGGGACATCAATGCATCTTCATCTGATTTTTCAGCTGGGCTGAGCTGAGTGTTTGCAATGACACTGCAGATCTGATTCATCTCTGGCCGTGGCAGGGCAGTGTTGCTAAGCAGCACTTACAACACGAGCTGCTCCTCACATTCCAGGGTTGCTCCATGGCCTGGCTCCCACACAGCCCCTCTCATGATCCTGAGTGCTGGATCTCCATGTTTACCCTTCAACAAGAGCACGGGTCTGACCACAGAGTGTGGAGCAGCAGGACTGGAGTTTTTATTGCCAATTACTTCTGGCCATACAATGGGTTTGCAGCTATTTTGTCATTCTTTTGGGCAATTCTAAGACATTTCTGTCTCACAGGGGCTTTCCTTATCCCTTTAGAGTAAGGTTTTAGGATGACATCAGTCAGATGGTTCCTTGTGGTGGTTCCTTGCTCCTAGTGAGACATCAGGGGAGGTTTAGATGAGATACTAGGAAAAATTTCTTCATGGAAAGGATTGTCCAGTGTTGGAACAGCTGCCCAGGGAAGTGGTGGAGTCACCATCCCTGGAAGTGGATGTGGCACCTGTGGTTCAGTGCTGAGCAGGTGCTGCTGAGTTGAAGTTGGACTTGATGATGTTAAAGGTCTTTTCCAACCTTAATAATTCCATGATTCTCTGATCTGCTTCTGCCCCTAGGGCTCACAGGGTGACTGGGAACAGTCCTGAGATTCAGGACTGAGATTCAGAGCAAAAAACAAAATCTGCACCCACATAAACAGTCATGGGTTCAGAGGGAGAACACACTTTAATCTGTGGGTGCACTTCTAGGTCCAAAGAGGATAAACTCTCTTGGTTTTCATTTGAAGTTCACATCTCTCCTGCTCCACAGACTTTGGGAGACTGTTGCCTCCTTTTCCCTTTCCCTGGGAATGCATTGGGCAGTTCTTCAGAGCAAGCTGGGGTTTGCCATGTAAACAGAATATGGAGGTCTTGGTTGATAAACTTGCACAAGTGTCATTTCCTAAGGTTTCTGCAGGTTTCTCATAAGTTTGGGGGTGTCTTCAGCCTCAAGGTTGACGCTGTCTTGCCTCCCAGGTGCCCAAGCTCAAAGCAGGCCCTGTGCAGGCCTCGTGTATCCTGGAAATGCCCTTTTTGGGGAAGGGAATTGCACAGGGGCCGTGTGCTCACTCACCTGAACAGAGCCCTCCATCACACCTGACAGGAGCAGAGCTGCAGGACAGCAAAGCAACTTACAAAGCCAAAGCTCAAATCAAAAAGAGCTGACAGAAATAAATGATATATGAAGTGTTTGAGGGGCTACAGACACTTTCAGCCCTGTGCCTCTAACACTGAACAAATGAAAAATATTTGATCCATAAAGGTCAGTGCTGTACAGAAATTCCCTTCCTGCCCTGCTTCAGTGCCAGGGACCACTCAGGGGATTATTTCTATTCTTGGACTTTGGAGAGACACAAATGGTGCCTAAAATCACCCTCAGGGTTGTTTTGGGCTCTGCATTCTTGGGGTAGCTCAATGCAGTCGTGTTCTACAGAGAGAAGGGTAAAAATGTGCACTTAGATGTAACAAATGGTATCAGATGTTCCCCAAAAAAGGTTTCCCTTTTATTGAAAGCGGGACTGACATTGGTAATTGTAGAAATGGGTAAACTCACTTGTTTGGAACATTTATGGCTATAAAAGGATGGGTTAGTGTTGGCACAGTTCTACTTGTTTCACAAATACAAATATTAATTATCCATTCAGTAGAGGCTCAATAAGAGAGTATTTCCATGTGCTGTGCAGGAACAGAAAAAAAAACAAAAAACAAAAAACAAAAAACCAAACTAATTCCAGTGGATCCCTGAGTTTAATATAAAAAATAAACATTGTAAAGCCCAGAATAAGGATGAGTCTGGTAGAAAATATTTATCCCCAGTTTTATACCTTATGCCTGACATAGCAGAACACAGGGAGACCTGGGATGAAAGGCTGCATTGCACACTTGTACTCACAGCAAACACTTATTTATAGCTATTTCCTTAGGATGAGTAGTGAAAAAATTCCTGATGTCCTCTCATGTCCCCCCGAGTTGAGATTTGCTTGAACTAAAACAAAAAGATGTGGAAGAACTATAAAAATAACCCCATCTGTTCAGTAGTTCCTGTGATCTGCCTTTGTAGGGGTTGTTCTCTGTGGGTTTGGGGTGAGAGCAGAAGCCAGGGTTGTGTCTGTGCTCCTGTCTGACCATCCCAGTGCCCTCCCAGTGCCCTCCCAGAGGCCCAGGCCAGACCCTCACACTGCCCCAGCCTCTCCCTGTTTTCCTGGCTTAGAGAACACAGGGAGCTGCCAGGACTCTTCCAAAGAAAGCTGCTCGTGAGGCATCCAGCCTGATTTATTGATATATCATTTTTAAAATTTTATCTCTATTGTGTTTCCATGGTGCTGAATTTTTACCTTTATAACTTTATCATATGGGTTTGCTGCGAGTGAACATTAGTGGTGTGGGAGTCAGCTCCAGACACAAGACTTGCATCATTACTTTATGTTTAATAAAACAGGAGCTCCAGATTTTGCTGTCATTAACACTCTGCTCAGTTTTGTCCCCCTCCCTTTTTCTCTCTCCTTTCCAGTTTTTTTCGTGTTGCCCCAGGGCGTGTGGAATTCTACAGTTCCTGCATCTCAAAGGCATATGGTGCTGATGGGTTTGCACATATGCTTTAAAAGTATTATAATACCAAAAATATTCAAACATTATAATAGAATATAAGATTATTTCCAGGCTCTAGAGTAATTGAAAATGCCAAATTTGATAAGGAAGAGAAATTTAAATGAGAGTCCCACCTTCCTCAGTCTGCAGTGAGATGATGGCATTGGATGTTGGGTTTGTCAAATATGTAAGAAAAGAACCCAAATCACAGCAGATTTAATTGTGCTGTTTTGAATTGTGCCATCCTGTTTTAGCTGAAGTTGCTGTGGTTGTGATTAAGCCATTCCTCAAAAGGATTTGTTTTGTTTTCTTCTGCCTTCGTTCTTTGTGTCTTGTTATGACTTCAGTCAGCTCTTGTGATTAGAGCGATTGTACTCCGGGCTCTGAGATGTCAGAGGCAAAATAGCAGAAACAAAGCAAGAAAAGCAACGTCTTTGCCCTTGAGAAGTGAAATCAGTGCTCAGGGGGAGCTCTGCGTGTTCTCAGAGAAGCTGAGGCTGCCCCTGGATCCCTGGGAGTGTCCCAGGCTGGGCTTGGAACATCCCCAGGACAGGGCTTGGAGCACCCTGGGGTAGTGGGAGGTGCCCCTGCCATGGCAGGGGTGGCACTGGATGCTGTTGAAGGTCCTCCCAAGCCAAACCTCTCTGTGATTCCATGGTTCACCCCTTTTTCTTGCCAGGCTTGATGAGTTCTGTGCCACATTGCTCTGTGGGCTTTCAGGGATTGCATGGGGCTGTACTCTTGACCACAATGATTGTCTCTAAAGACCCTAAAAGATCTCCTCTTGCTCAGACCTTAGGCTGTGCAGGGATGAATTTATATAGCTGGTACCTCTGCTTCCATTGTAATGGATGTTTCATGATTTATTCTAGCTGAAGTGATTCTTGGGCTCTGCAGATTTCTATTTTTTGTCATTTCATAGAGACTATTAACTTCTGAATGAAACCTTTCTCAGTTACTAGTTTAATCTTTGCTACAATATTTTTTTCTGGTGGTGAATGCTGCCCACACACAGGAAGGCACAATCCTGCCCTAGACAGCTCTCAATATAAACTTAAAAGTGTATAAAGAACATGCATGCAAAGGGCAGTGCTTTAATTGCTGGAACTGCCAAGAATGCAGCTCAGCTAGAGGAGCAGGCAATGCTCAGAGGGTGGGATTAGCCTTGTTTGTCTGGAGATCAGAATCAAATGTTGTTTAAAGTCATAAATGAAGAAGAAATGGATCATGTCCTTATGATCTCACTAGGAAAGCTTGGCGGTCACACCCCAGGTCAGAATCTCTCTCTCGTATTTTCACAGACAAACTTCTGTTCTTTTTTCTTACCCCACCTAAAAATTACAGAAGGTATTAATTCACACATTAGGCTTTCTGATCTCTGGTGTGCACTATGGAGGTGCAAAGTATCACTATAGCAGCATAATTTATCAGCATTAAAATCTCTGACATCTCATTCTCCCAAGGAAGCTGGCAATGAAAATGGAAAATGGCTCTGTGTGATCTCCTTCTGGTTGCAACAAATGTAAAAACAATGGCAAACAGAAGAAAAGTAATGTCTTGCTACAACCCTAAATTCTAATTTCCAAATCCTGCATGAATCATGGAACAGTTGTGGAGATGTGCAATATACAATTGAGGAAAAAAAATGGCCCCATTGTTTGTAGAAGGCATTTGGGTTTTTCCTTATCAATGCCCTGTCCAGAGCTCAAAGCTATTCCTGGATTGAAGAAGGGGCTTGATAAAATGAGGACATATTTGTGGGTGGGCTGGCAGTGCTTGAGGAACTCCAATCTCATTCCTGGGCCAGAACCTTCTCACCAGAAGAGTTTAGGGCAATATCAGGTGTTTGGTCAGTCAGGTACTTTGGATTTTCCCTTCACAGCAAATACTGGCCAGTGTCCATAGCAGGCAACCAGGGCCTGGCCCAGTCAGAGGAACAAGAGCATGGGGAGTTGATAGGGTGAGTGTGGGGCTGATACCCTGCTGATATGATGAGTGTGGGGCTGATACCATGCTGATATGATGAGTAGGAGTCTGGCTAAGGTCTGAGTACCGAGGGAAATATCTTAACAATGCTCTAGATAATGCAAATCCTCAAATTTGCTTTTCACAGCCATGTTTCTCTATGCTATAAAATTCTCTAAAGGTATTTCTCAGGGACAGAACCCTTTTGAAAAGGCCTTTGTTATCTCCCACGTTGGCTTTGTGCAGTATGACAGAGTGTACAATGTGATGGCCTGTGTGTTATACCTCCTGCTATTTCAGTCATGCAAATAGCTCCAGGAGAAATATTCAGTCCACACAGATGCATGTTACATACCTCGTTTGTAAGTAAAGTGGCACTTGATAAATGTGAAACACCTTTGGTTATCTAGATGTTTGAAATTCTTGGTGCACTTACGAACAGGGAAGTCACTTCCATAATAAGAGCCACACAGAGTGCCCAGGGAGATTTTGCAGCTTGAGAAAGACATAATATGAGGCATGAATATCCAAGGTGGGGAAGGAGTGTTTAAATGGCATGAACAAATGACAGGCTCCATAGAAGTTAGACTGTGATTATTGCCCTGCAAGACGTATTAAAGGTATTCATTTGTAAAAGTGAGCTGCCAAGGATCCATTCCTATATGCTGAGTGGAGAAACTCCTGGGGCTCCTGCCTGGAGCAGAGGTGGCTGTGGGCATGGCTGGGATGCTGCCCTGGGACTCTCACGCTTCCTTCCTCACACGTGTCAGAATCTGTGCTTGGTCCGTGGATATCTTCCCCCTTTCCTGGGACTGGGGAAGGGAAGCGGCGCGTGCAGAACCTCGTGTTCTGTGGGGATTTGCTGAGCTGTTTATGTGGAGCTGATCTGTTTCTTTAGTGTGATGCTCCATAGAAGGAACACGCCTTCAGGCTTCACCCCAAAATCCTGGTTTCTCTTTAAAATGCCTCCCCCCCACTTTCTCTGGCCGAAGCACTTGACCCTCTCTCACTATTCTCATGCACTGTAGATGCCGGCCAGCACAGTGGTGTTATACTTTTATTGCCTTATTTAGCAGAGAGATTAAATGTAATGTTCAGATTATGTAGAACATTAACTCCTAACAATAAGCAAATAACACATTAGAAGCTTTGCTATTAAAACGTTTGGTGCTGGCTCTGCTGTGGAGCTCTCCAGGAGCCGTGACTTATGTTCCGTGAGGGAGGAGGCTCGGCGGAGAAGAAGGAGCGAGCCGGGGTCTCTCTCTTCTCTAAGGTGGTGCCCGTACCCCGAGCCCAAGGCGGCGTTAGGACGAGCTTTATGGAGCTCCATCCGTGTAAGCGGAACAGCTGAGCCCGGCTGTGCCGGCCATGGCCGCGGATCCGGGCGGTTCCGAGCAGGTAACGGAGCTCTCCCTCCCTGCCCGTGCGCCGCCGGCTCGGCGTGGGTGGCGTGTGGGCCGGGGCGGCCGGACCCGCGCCCAGCCCCTGCTCCCGTCAGGAGCCGCGATGTGCCAGTCTTGTCTTTCAGACGGGATTTTTATGGGAGCTGATGGTTGCCAGGGCAACGGAGGCTTCGGGGAGTCTCGCGCGCCGCAGCCCGGCCTGGGAGCGCCGGCAGCAGATGTTGGCTGACGCCAGGCGCTGCCAGCGCCGCTCATGCGGGAGCTGCCGAGGACGCTGTGCCCGGCTGCACGGGCGGCTCCGCTCCCGCTCCCCGCTCCCCTCTGCCTTGTAATTTAGTATTCTTGTCTCACCCCACAGGGGTTCCTCAGCCGTCGGCTTAAAGGCTCCATCAAAAGGACAAAGAGCCAACCGAAGCTCGATAGGAACAGCAGCTTCCGGCACATTTTACCTGGCTTCAGGAGTGTGGACCATGAAAGGTAAGGGGACGTTTCGCGGAGGGTGTGGGAGAGAGAAGGAGGATATTGATTTTTGCAGCTCTTGTTAAGATCTCGCTTATCTTATTCAGAGCAAGGGCTGCATCTCTGATAGAAGTAGACTTGGTTAATTGCGAGAGGGGTAGTTTTAATTTGTTGTTGAGGGTACGGTGCAAGCCCTCCCTTTTCAGGTTAAATTCCAGGTGCAGAGAAGCCTGACTGCTCTGCTTTCTCTTCCCCAATAAATCCTAAATTGAGGCACCAGCATATAAATAGCACAGAGATGCAGCAGCCAGAGCCGACTGATGCAGGTGAGAGAGGGAGGGGAGGGATGCTCCCGCACTGGACTGCACCGATCACAACTGGGTTACACACGGTAGGAACAATACCGTGGAACAAAAACAACCATAATCTCCCCAAATCCCTGTCTCCCCTCACACACATCCGTCTCCATCCCGCCTTGTCTGCCGTCATTACACGGAGATGGAGCCTCGGCGTGTGGCCGGAGCTGCTGCTTCTGCCCGAGCCATGACAGGAGCTCAGTCCAGGAGGGATGTGTTGCAGGGAATGTGCAGATGGATCTGATAAAGCATTTCACGTGGGATGGCCAGTATTGGAGCAAACTGCGAGTAAAATAGAAGAGAAATGAGATCTTTGAGGTTCTTCAGCTGTTAGAAAGTAGAACAGCTCTTTAGTGGATTTGTGTGTATTTATGTCCGTGTAGATTTATGCTAGCTTGAGCATGAGACAGGCACCGTTCAAGGTAAATTCATGTGTAAATTCACATGCAGATCAAGGTCACGGTTGGGGAAAACAGATTCCTTTACCAACCACAAACCAGTGGTTTGCTTCCAAAAGGAAGATCTTTCAACCTTATACAAATGATTTTGGGGAGTGACAGAAATATTGAAGTGCCAGGAAAAGTCTGTATCTGAAAATTCCGTCAAGCTGGACATACCCTGATGTAACCAGTTTGGATCAGAGCAGTTTAATACCCCAGGATGGTACTTGAGAACCCATTGAGTAAATGCTTCACTTTGAAAAGCAATGACAACTTACTTTTTTTTAGCTGTACTTATTCATTGGAGGGGCCATGAGCTTTTGAAGCTCACAAACAACAATTGTCAATCTGTATTTTTCCTTACCTGACCTATTGCAGCCTCCTAAGCTTTTTCCTTCTGGATTCCGCAGATGAAGTGATTGTGCTGGTGCTGGTTAGTGCCGAGTAAGATTTCAGGGATTACTATCTGGGCAGACAGAGTTGATTTGATTCCTGTGCTGCAGTTTTCCCAAACGCTCGAAGTAGGGCACTGTGTTCCAGAGGGAAGCGAGCGGAGCCGGGTGCCCGGGAATGTGCCTGTGCTGCTGCTGATGGCTCCAAGAACAGGCACATTAGGCAAGGTTTCCCTTCTACCTGGATGAGTTTTGTTTCGTTCTGTGCCTTGGCAGGATAGGACATGGGAATTAACTGTTCTGGCCAGCCCTGCAGCCAGAGTCATTTTCCCAAATAAAGCCTTGTAATTTCCTTGCCCTCCCAGCACACCAGCCCGGGAGCTGGCTGGGCTTCCCGAGACCCAGATGTACTGCAACTTCTCCTTAAAGAGGCTCGGGGAATCCTGTAGTGCATTTGCAGTCTAGAGTTTAAAGGGTGGATTAGAGGAGAGGTGGCACTTGGCAGCCTCAAATAACCAAGGATTTGCTTATATGAGCATGAGAAACTGAAAATGAATGATACTTTCATGATACCCGAAACTAGACCTTCAGTTAGGCAGGCATCTCTCAGAAATGCACTTCCTCTGTGGTACACAGACATCCCTGAGCTGCAGGACACTGGGACTCAGAGGCTTTTGACAGCAGGCTCTTAGTCCCTCGCTGCCATGGCGGTGTCAGATCTGTCAGGTGAGCAGGAGTCCTCTGCAGGAGAGCTTGGCCTTAGGGACTGTTGCTCTCAGAGAGGTGAAAGCAAAGCAGCAGCTGGGCCTCTCAGTCATGCAGCGAGGCTTTGGTTACAGAAGATAATTTTATCTTTCTGAACATTCCCATCCCATTGTATGTGCACAATGTATATGAAAGAGCTCAGGTCTCTCAGATCATTCTCATGCATTTGCTGCTGTGCTTGTCTTGCTTGTAATCCAGGAACTGTTTCAGAGAAGCATTTGCTATTGGAATATTCGCCTCTTAAATATTTGATTCTTGACTCCATCTTGTATCGAAGCTGATTGTTCAGGAACCACTCCTCTGCTTGTGGAAGTCACCATTATAACAGTGCTCTGTTCTGGAGCGTGGGCCAATTTTTGTGGGAATGCCATAGCAAAAATGAATAGTGCAGTAAATTCAGTCAAAACACTCCAGGTTGAAATATTGAGCTACAGTAGATCGTAAATGCTTCTGTTACTTCTTTGTATCTAAATTGAGACTGTTCCTGCCTCTTAGTTCCTTTCTTTTTCCCTTCCTTGCATGTCCTGTTTATCCTGCAGATGAATATATGAAATACATGACCTGTGCACATGCATGGTCAGACAGATAATGACATGGATGTGGTGTGTGTGTAGGGCAGAGAATGTAAACAAATATATTTCACTAAATTACCGAGGGATTCTCATGGATGGATTTGGAAAAATTTTACCAGTCTTGTGTGTACTGTTTTTTTTCCTGTTACAGTAACAATTATTGATAGTAAAAGAAGCAAAATCACAGCAAGTGTAACTCACCTTCTGTGTGAGAGGTGCATTAACAGGGTACAATCAGAGTATGTAAATATGAGATCTAAAGGAGGATTGTGGAATGAGTGTTCTTTCAATTTGCTGGCTGGTTATATTTCTTGTTAGAGCTAAAAAGGGTTCCAAGAAGTGGCTTTTTGCTAACAATGTCTCCTGCCTCCTGATTTATTACAGCAGCTCACTAAGTTTTTATCATGGAGCGCTGAATGCTTGGCTTTGTAGTGGCCTCTGGAATCAGCCACAAATCAAGCATTTGGCAGATGGATTTTTCTTAATTGGACCCACATTTCTCCTACAAAATTTGTGATGGAGAAAATTTCTGGGTTGGCCATGGAGCACAGGGCGTAGAGCCAGAGAAGGGAGAGAAGGTTGTTCTGCTGCAGTTGTTAATTATTGGTGGGGATGTATTGCTGATGATTTTCTGGTGGGGGCAAAGGTGATTTTACACCAGCATTGAGAGGGCAGGGCCACAGTATCACTGTGGACAAGTGCCTTCAGATTGTCTTGATTTGGTGAAAAATGGGTACTCTGTGTAACTCTGTGTTCTGATGGAATCCCTGAACTGATGATTGCTGGAGATTCCTCAGTGCACCTAGAATCCATTTAATGCTACAGGACTCTGGAGTACTGACATTTGTGATTATTTTGCAAGCTTTTTGTTTTTGTTTTTTATAATTCCAGGAGATAGCATTCTATTTAGGCTTTTATTGGCACTACAAAAGCCTGAGCATATGGTTGATTGTTAAATGAGCCTCAGCCTTGGAAGGGGTACAGCCTTGCATTAATAACAGCAGCAACTTGCACTACTGAGACTTCCTCTTTAAACTCCTTTTCATCTTTAGCCCATCCAAAATTTTGGCTTCTAACCCCCAGAGGGAAGAGGAATTGTACAAGTCATACTGCAACACGTTTAATTTGTACTCTAGTGCCCATTCTGTTGGTTGTAGGAGCTTTCCATGTGCACAAAGCTTATTTTGGTGCACCAGGAACTGATGAACATCTGTGATCCTGCAGCAAACTTAGTTTGGGAATTCTTGGAGATCTAATTTGTTTATTCCCAACAAACTTGATATGCCAAATATTTTTAGGCAGGATGAAATTGGTTAAGTTTGCTGAGAATCTGGTGAGTGCTGCATGGAGAAGGATGAAGAAGTTGCTCTATTTCCTCTGGAATTGGAAAGAGGAATGAGTCATCCTGCAGAAGTAGGACACTGGCAGACCCCAGAACCACAGAGGACCTTCTGATCTGTGTGAACAAGTTCCTCTTGTGGCTCCTGCTTAAATGGTATTATCCAGGGAGGCTGGCTGAGTAGGAAAACCTACACCAGAGGGGACCCCAGAAGGGTGGCACTGACACTGCACTACAGACAGCCAGGCTCTGGTTTTGATTGTAATGAAGATATCGAGGAAACACTGAGCAGTTTGTGTAGGGGAACCATCCAGCCCCATCAGCAGTGACTGAAATGCAGAATATAACATCTTGCACAGCCAGGCACATGCAGCAGTCCCTCGTGTGACACTCCATGTCATTCATGCCGGGGGTGGTGCCTGTCCCCACTCCCTCCACATCCGGGAACTGATTTCGGCAGAAAAATCAAGATTCAAGAACAGTCTCAGAATTCACTGGCCTCATGCAGTACCTGCATTTATACCAAGCCTGCTTTGTCCTGGAATTAGCAAATCAGCCTTTAAATGGGTTCCTTTGCAAAGTGTTTCTCGAACCAGAAAGTTAATTACTGATCTCTAATTAGTGGCTGTGTTAAGAGGCTGGAGTAAAATCAGAGAGAGCTGCTTTGAAGGAGAGATGCAGGAAGAAATTACCATTTCTCTCCATAAACTGTAATGTTCCTCATTTTCTTCTCATGGTATCAGGAAGTTTAGACATTTTAAAAAGGAGAATGTTGTTAATGGAAAGAGAGCATTTTGAAAGGACTTTTCTGGAAGGCACTGAAAGAATCGTAATAACTCCAAGAGGAACAGAGATGGATTGAAAGCAATGTGGGGCCTTTCAGCTTCTCCCAAGGCAGCAGCAAGGTCCCAGCTGTTCCTCCTGTTAATTTGACTTTTGCAGATACCTGTGAACTTGTATCAGAAGCTGCCTGAGGTAAATGCATTCCCTATTCTCAAAGGATACAGAAACACTTTCTTTTATCCTACACGTCCAAACCAACTTCCTAATTGAACAGGGGGTCATGCCGAAAGCTTTCAGTAGAGACTTCTGACTCATATTAGCTCCTGCTAATTCAGGGGAAGGGCTAAGAGGCTGGAATGATTTTCATGGAATCATGGCAGAATTTTCACAGCCTTTTTCCCAGTTCTGCACTTGCTGGTTCCTGACAGCCCCGTGCCCCACGGGGTGCAGCCGGCGCGTTGACTCGACTCGGAGTCACGGAGCAAAATTAGAAAATCCTTCCTGCTCCGGCATATGCAGCACTGCTGGGATAATTGGCTTCATGCATCTTACAATTAGCTTGCAAAAATATGTTTTGCATCCCTGACCTTTTCTCTATACGCAAGGCCATTGTTTCCCTGTCCTGCTTAATTACAAAATAGAGCGTTGTGCGAGGAGAGAGATGACATCGTTGGATCGTCGGCTCTAATTTGACGAGACATCGTAATGGGGAGTTTTCATACCGAGGGCACTGAATTAGTGTAGCGTGAAGCCACATTTCTGCAAACCTACTAAATAAGGAGAAGTTAATTTTCTGCTCTATCTTTTTGACGTTTGCAATCAAAGCATTGTATTCCAGCTGCAGATGGTTAGTGCTGAGCGATGTTTGGGAAACGCCGACAATCGCGAGGCATTGTCTGCGCGGCCGAGGATCAGGTTGATTAATGGATACAAGGATGCTTGCTTTCATTTTGCTGCTCTCCCAGCCTGAGTACACATTATTGACTTGTGTGGCCACTGCCTGGCAGCTGGGATGTGGTGGTGCAGCAGTGCACACCTCAGGGGTACAAGCAGAGAGCTCTGCTCGTGTCTCTCGAGCACAGACTGAGCCAGGGTGACACCACTGCCCGTGGTGTCGTGATACTCTTCAGGTGGAAGACACATACTGCTACTCCATTGCATCAACATTTTGTTTCCAAACAGACCATTTATTCTGACTTTGCCCTGGTGAGGTTTTCATGTGCATGAATTTCAGTGCAATTACATTAGCATTACTCTTCATGTCAATAACCTCAAAGAAAAAAAAAGAGAAAGAAAATGCCATCACTGCAGCTTTTCTAGCAGAAGATGCTTTCTGTTCCTTCTAGACTCTTCTCTGCTTTTCTAATTATCATCTGTTTACAATAGATGCTGAGATACTTCTATCCCAGGCTTAAACATCCCCCTGCCGTAGGCAGGGACACCTCCCACAGCCCTGAGCAACCTGGTCTGTGGAAGGGGGTGGAATGAGATGAGCTTTGAGATCCCTTCCAACCCAAACCAGTCTGGGATTCTGTGATTCTGGCATGCAGTGAAAGCTGCTCCTGATGAAACCATCACTTGTACACTGAGAGGAGCAGTCCTGCTCTCCCCAGCCCATTGCCCCCTGCCCACATGTTCCCCTTCCCATCACACGATCTCGGGAAGGGCAGCAAGTGGATTCATTGGGAAATGATTATTTAAGGGGTGATTTTCTGTTTGGTTGGGGCACTGAACCAGCTCCAGTAGCTGCAGAGAAGTGGGAAGATGGCAGAGCAGGGTTTTTCCCTGTTTCTGGCATGTGCAGCTGTGTTTAATGGGATGTAACTGCACTCTCAGTTTCTGCCCCTCGTGCTGTGTGGGCCTGGGGGAGGGATGTCCAATTGGCATCTGCCTCTGATTTCCATCTTCTGTGGAATTTCCCATCTCCTAGGAGAGATAGTAAACTGCATGTTGGCTCACAGTTTGCTGTCCTCTACTCTGTCATTTCTAGTGGCTATTAGTTTTAGCAATAAATGATTTTCCCTCCTGGAAGGAGGGAAGGAAGGAATGTTTTTAAAAAAACTTTTCAAACCGACTTCCGCTCTGTTCTTTATTGAAACCTTGCAAGACCTCGACTGAAAAATCTGTGTGAGGGATAAAGAGTTGCAAGTGAGCATGGAAGTGAGGTGAGGAAGGGTTCCAAGCCTTTGTTCAGAGCTGGGAGATGCCGATGTTTGACGTGTGTTCCTTGTTATCCCGGCTCTTATTGCAGTGCTCAGGCCCTGAAATCCACTGATTGTAGCTGGAGGCAGCAGCTGGAGCTGGAGCTCACTGCTGGCTCTGACTTGCACAGAGCACTGCCTGTAATGATGCTCAGGACTTGTGAATACCAAATAACTCTGTCAAGTTCATCCATCAGCTCAGAGGGAAGGAAAAACCAGATTGAGGAAAAAATATGCTTCCTCCTTACCATATTCTTTAATAAAACCTCAGGCTATAGAGCCTCTGAAATGGTCATTAGTGAGATTTCAAGTGGCTTGTTCACCTATGGATGTCTTATGATAGTGATATTATGATGCTTTTCTGGTTGGCAGTGTTTACAATTCAAATCTTCAGTACAACTACAGAATGTCTCACTTAGATTCTCTTCCGCACAATTGAGGTCTGGTGTGATGAAAAAAAAAAGCAAAAACTGATTTTAATTGAATTAAACCAATGCATTTTAGCTGGAATTAAAATGTAATTTGTTAAAAAATACTGAAGTGATTTGAATTAAAGCCAGAAATATGAATTTAGCTTTAATCCATGTGTGTTATATAAGTAATTATATGAGGAAGGGCTGTGGTGTGCCTTGTGTGTGATTGATAATGTGCAGGAGGGTGGCATTCCCTCATTCCAAAGGGTGGAAATGCAGTAGGAATTAGAGAGCCAGAGCTGTTCCATCAGGCTGTGCCCTTTGCTCACATTTCCAGATGTCTCTGGGATTAAGCTGTCCCCTGCCCCCCCAGTCCAGGGAGGATTTCCCCCATGCCCATCCCAGCCCCCAGTGCCTCTCTGCAGGAATCCCTGTGCAGAGCGGGCCTGCGGCACATCCCAAATGATTTCCATAACTCAGCTCTATGTACCTTGAATTATTAATATTTGCTGTCCTGGCTGTGTGGGGAGATTTGTTCCATTAGGGATGTGTTTGTTGCTATATAGTAGCACTTTAGATGATGGGAATCCAGGGAGAGAGAGAGAGAGAGAAGGATTTATATGTTAAATTCTTTTGGTGAGAGCAGAGTTTTTACCAATGCCTGGCTTCTGAGGATTGGAATGAAAGGCCCAGGGCTGTTGTTGCTCATTTTGGAGTCTGGTGTTTATCCTCTGCCTGGGCATAATCCCCTTGGGCACCAAGCAAGGCCAAGTGCCATCAGATTGTGAATGGTCTCTATCATGACGTGGCAGTGTCCGTGATTTCCCTGGGCTGTGGCACCTCCTGCCTTTCCCCAGTGCTCCCAGGGAAGGAGCCAGTGTGAGCTGTTTGTGCAGTGGCCCTGTGGGTGACCCAGGGCTTGTCCAACGAGGTGTAATCAGTGAGTGACACAGGGCCATGTGCAGGGGGTGCCTTGCAGGGTGCTGGGCACCCCCAGGCTGTGCCGGATGCTCCCGGTGCTGTCCCTGAACAGGATATTGCATCCACAGAGGCTCTGCAGGAACCTCTCCAGCTCCCCCGAATTAATTATTCACTGATCAGCACTCAGACCTTATGGATTAGGGAGCAGGGTTGGCAGGGGGTGGATGGAAGATGGAGCAATTTGGATTGCAATTAGTATTTCATTTCTTCCCTTGCTCCCTGTTTGCTTAAATTGGAGATTGCGTGTTAGCACCAAGCAAGGATTTACATCCCAGCAGTGGAAGTTCCCCGTGCACCAGAAACCAGCAAATTCACTGCAGTCCTTAAGCTTCCCCAAGGGATCAAATACTCAGTTTGAGAAGTTGAAATATCAGGGGAACATGTTTTGCTTAGAAAATGGTGTGAGGGAACAGCAGTGCCTGCTCTGCTGGAGCAGGGACTTCACCAGCCATATCCTACCCTCCCAATAACAGCATTTAGATGTTGTCTCTCCATCCTGAGGGAATGCCAGGGAAGATTTAGGCTGGATTTCAGGAAAAGGTTCTTCCCCCAGAAGGTGGTGGGGCACTGAACAGGCTCCCCCAGGGAATGGGCACAGCCTCAAGGCTGCCAGAACTCCAGGAGTGTTTGGACACTGCTCTCACACACAGGGTGGGATTGTTGGGGTGTCTGTGCAGGGCCAGGGGTTGGACTGGATGATCCTTGTGGGTCCCTTCCAGCTCAGGACACTCTGTGGTTCTGTGAGCTCTTATCTCTCATCTCCCTTTGCTACTCCTGGAGTGTGTTCCTTGCCAGGAATCCTCTCTGGGAGAAGGGAAACCCATCAGGGTGAGCAGCCCCAAGGTCACCCCCAGCCCAGCAGGGTGTCCCACTCACAGACAGTGTCACTGGAAGTTTAGTCCTTACAACAGTTACCAAGAGTTGGGAACTCTGCTCCACAAGGAGACTGTGTCTAATTTAGACACCTCGAGGGGTTTTTTGATTATACCAGTAACCACAGTCTGGGTCACACTTTGCAATAATTATCCTGATGTCTGAGAGCTTGTTAGAACATCCCTGGAGGAAGGGGCCTGGTTGCATCAGAGGAGAATTTAGAGGTATATGCTGGCAAACCTTCAGCACTAGAGATTTATTTAAGTTAGTTCTTTTAATTGCTTTCCAGCATCCCAATTCTGTTATAAGCTCTCTGAGCCATCTAGGGAAGTGAGTGTAGCTCACATTAATCTCCTCAATCCTTCTTCCTCTAACTAGTTACTCCCAGCTTCATTTACACGGGTGTTTGAGCCCCACAGAGCGGGTAATAATTTTGATTCTGTTTAAACATGTTCTAACAGAAAATATAAGATAGGAAGAATCATCAGCTGACTGCAGCATTGGATTCTTTTTTAACTCTCATCTCTTAAGCGTGGCTTATGATCTTTGTATAACACTGCTGCCTCCCAAGTCTGTTGGCAGCTCTGTGATATGTATTCATAAAGCAATTCCAGTCCTTGAGTGAAGCCTGCAAGAAAAGGGCAAAGAATTATTTGTCTTTTTTTTCATTATCGTGGCCCTCTTGTACCTGCTCTGACACACACTTGAGAGAAGTTTGCCTTGATGCCTTTATATCTGAAGCCCTCTCTCTGTATGGGGTGTCTCACCCTCATTAGATAAAGTCACTCAGTTGAGGCTCTCCCTCACTTTATTAATCACAGTCCCAACCTCTCACCCACCAGCAGAGCCTCCACACACCCTCAGGTACACACTGATAGCAGGGAGGGAGGAACACAGAGACTCCAGCATGTCCAAGGGGTGGCCCATGAGCCAGGGCCAGCTCCCTGTTATTCCCTGCCTTGGGAGCTTTGTTCTCTTTTCTGAATGGCAGAAAAAGTTCCATTGTCTTAAAAAATAACAATAATCCTGTTTGAGTGGTGTGAAGTTTTTGGTCTCAATTACATCTCATATCAATGAGTGCCATAGACAGGCACTGCCTGATACATAATTTATAGCACTGAAAGTTTTTAATCTAATAAAGTCTGTTATCTTTCATCTTTCTTATCTATTCATTGGCCATTTTAGAAAAGGCAGTAAATAGAAACAGGGATTCATTCCTGATTCTACCATGCTTTATTTGCTGATAATGTCCTCTTGTGTCTCCTTGTCTTTTCCAGCTAAAAAACTCCTCTTGAACTGTTTTCCATTTTTATCAATTGGAGCCATTCCCTACTCAGTGTGTTTGCTCATGTACAGTATTATGTTGTTGGAAGAAACATCTTTTCCACACCTGTTTCCTTGAAAGCTCTGGCAAGTCTGATCTGGGCATCAGGGCCAGAGGCTCCAGGATTCCCATGGGGACAGAGGCTCCAGGGCTTCCCCAGGGCCAGAGGCTCCAGGGCTCCTTTGGGACAGAGGTTCCAGGGCTCCCAGGGGACAGAGGCTCCAGGATTCCCATGGGGACAGAGGCTCCAGGATTCCCATGGGGACAGAGGCTCCAGGGCTCCATGCCCTCAGCCCAGGCAGATCATGACCTGCTGCCTTTCCTCCAGCATCCCTTTCCATCCCTGAGGCTCCTCATCCCTGCTTGTGTGAGAGGAACACATCCTTTTGTTGAAATGAAGGGATCTGGAGTCAGCATTACACAGAGGAATGAGATATAAAATAACAGAGCCAATAATGATGGGAATTCCCCCATGGAATGGGAGTGCAGCCTCTGGAACAGCAGCTGCAGCAAAGACATCCAGGTTATCTGTGGCTACTTTGTGCTGAGAAGGCTTAGGTGTAATGAGAGCTGCTGCATCCCGGGAACCTCAGCAATGAATAGTGATATTTTCCAGTAACAACTTCTAGAAATGGGAAAAAAACATCCTGTGTGTGAATGTGGCCCTGAAGGACAGCTCTGGGATCTCCTCTCTCTGCCTCACAGCTGGACTCAGGTCACCAAGCTGCTTTCAGGCATCCAGAATTGACTCTTAATTGCTTCAGTCCTGTCTGAAAGCTCATCAATAATTTCCTGGGCTGGCTGTCCTGGCATTGGTGTTCTGAAACTCACGTTAGATTTGATTATTTTTTCAAATTAACATGCAAAGCATGACTTGACCTAAATAATTCCGCCAGTCCAATCGTAAGTCTGAAGGTTTTGGAAATATCAAGTTCCCTTCAACATTTAAGAGAGGGATTTTTACAAGTGATAGAACAAGGGGGGATGGCTGACAGAGCACAGGGTTAGATGGGATATTGGGAGGGAATCCTTCCCTGTGAGGGTGGGGACACCCTGGCACAGGGAGCCCTGGATCCATGGAAGTGTTCAAGGCCAGGTTGGATGGGGCTTGGAGCAACCTGGGACAGTGGAAGGTGTCCCTGCCATGGCAGGGGTGGCACTGGATGGGCTTTCAGGTCCCTCCCAACCCAAACCAGTGTGGGATTCTGTGATAGTTCCACAGCCCCTGATGTCTCCCAGCCCATTACCCCACTCTGTTCCATTCTCAGTGCTGCAGTGGGCCCTGGGCTGGAGCAGTGTCACAGCTCCCAGAGCTGCTGTGCTCTATCACCTGCATCTTGGCACTTTGATTTCCTGCCTGTGATGTTTGAAACCACCACCCCGTCAGTGATAAGCTGAGAAAGCATCACTCAGCCCTGAGTGCTTTTGTGGACACTTTTCTTCCTCTGACACTTTTTTCTTTCTATAAATGTCAGTGCATAAAGAGCACAGGATTCAATTTGATTTGTGCTCCTGGTGTTTGGTGCATAAAGAACAACACTTGGGTGTCAGTACAATGCATTGGAGGAAGTGACTCCTCCTAACTGTGTTCAGCTCTAAAACTGAGTTAACATAAAGAGATCTTCAAAACACATTGGATGCCTCTGGAGATGAAATAGATTGAAACAGTGATTACAGCTGTTCCTGGCATCTGACCATTATTTACAACTATTTGTGAATCTTCAAAATCAGACTCATTTTGTCTCACCTGAAAAATCTATTGAGAAATCTTCATTTTTTTGTTGAAAAATTACTTGGGTAACTAATGACCTAAAAGAAGTCATGAAATGCAGCAGTTTGTGATGATGACTGAGGATGGGCTGTTTTGTCCAGGGATTTTATCTACCATTTCCCTCAGAAAGTGCACTGGGAAATGCTTTCTCTCAGTGCAGTGTCTCTCTGTGTAGCTGTTTGTTGTGCTGCTCCTGGGGTCACAGATCTCCCACTTTGCTGTGTCAGGGCATCCAATTTATGGAAACCTCATCACGAACCAGTTTAAAGGTTCCACATGTCCCTGCCATGGCTGGCTTCGTTTTGCATTAACTGGAAGTCCACTGCTGGTAATTTTGGCCAGCAGTGCCCCCTTTTCCCAGAGCCCATCTTTGCCCTGCCCTTTTCCAGGCTGCAAGAGGTCACATTATTCCATGTCAATAAATTTGTGGGAAAAGTCTGGCTTTTTCATTTATGGCCATGAGCTGCTGCTGCCGAGCTGGAACAAGCTGGGAATGTCCTCAGTGCTAAACTGTGAGATTGCATAATTATGGCTTACACAACAGCACACACAGGCAAACAAACCAGGCACTGCTATGTGGGATGGACTCGGGAGCCTGTGTTGGACGGCTTTCAGCACTCGTGTTCCCTGCAGAAGGAGTTCCTGCTCCTTAATTTAGTAACCATATATCTGATTTTCACTTTTCTGGGGAAGGTGGGTGGGTTTGCTCAGAGTTAGGGGAATTTTTGCTTTCCCACTCTCCCTAGTGGCTCGGGAATGGGGAGCCCACACAGTGCTTTCCATCGTGCCTGTCTCCATAAGGGAGTGGTTTTCCACCACAACAATTGGCAATTACGGTTCTTATTTTAAATAACATGGAAACAAAGCAGGCTGCTCCTATCCTGGACTCTGCAGATGGGCAGGGTTCTGAATCCTGCTGGAATAATCACTGATACTAATTATAGAATTCGGGGAAGGCAGCGGGGCTGGGCTGGGCTGGGCTGGGCTGGGCCAGGCTGGGCTGAGCTGGGCCAGGCTGGGCTGAGCTGGGCTGGGCTGGGCCAGGCTGGGCTGGGCTGGGCTGGGCCAGGCTGAGCTGGGCCAGGCTGGGCTGGGCTGGGCCAGGCTGGGCTGAGCTGGGCCAGGCTGAGCCTTCCAGCGCGAGCTCCAAAGCAGCAAATCTCACTAATTTCTCCGTTGTGATTTTTGCTCTTTGCTTTGTCTCTGTTTCCCTCCCCTTTGCTGCCCTTGCACTTCCAGCACGGGAATGTGTAGCAGCATCATAGTAAGTGCTTGAATGGCTGGAAAATCCTTTCATGGCAAAGATGTGATTGTTACTTATTTATTTTATTTTTGGTTAATACGACTGGAATACAAATGGGGCTCTGGTGCCTAAGGGCCTTGCATTCTTCCAGTAATTCCTTATGACATGTGTCAGGTTCTGTTTTATTCAGGTGGGTGGTGTGATATTAAACAAGAAAGCAAGCTTGCATTTCTCTGCAGCTGTATTTATACGCACACTCCTGGCACAGAGCTGCTTATTAGGAGAATGTCATCTCCACACTGCCTGTACCTGAAACAGTCTGCAAATACCGTGTGGGCTTTAAGAGAAATCATCTTAAATCAATCAGATCTCCCAACACCGGAATGTCCTTCCTGCTTTATCCTTTGTCCAGGCAAAGATGAGGCTGCCAGAGAAGTTCCTTAAGCAATGCTGCAGCCAAAACAGTCATGTCTGAATGGAATATCGATTTTCTAATTGCTGTGCTGCTGTTAAATGAGTTGTTCTGGGGGAGCAGGGGGAAAGCAAACTCAGATGCGTGGCTGGCTGGCTTTGCTTTGGCTCTGCTGAACACACCCAGGGTGTTAATGTGGGACATTCAACACAGGGAGGAAGGTGGAATCCTTTTTTTGTGTGGCACAGACATCAGGAGGGCAAATGACACTCACCAGTGGGACAGGCTTATTCTCTCACAAAGCACAAAACAGCCCTTTGGCTTCAGACACTCGGGCTGCAGCCAGGGAGAGAGCAAATTGCAAAGCAGAGGCATCTTATGCAATAGTCCCCTGGAGGGGGCTGCTCTCCATCAGCCCAGCTCTGCCTGAGCTGCTCGGGCAGCACTGGCTGCTCCTCACACACACACAGGCACCAGAGCAGGGTTTGAGCCTCCCTGGTGCCTGTTTGCTGCTCGTGCCAGATGGACAGGGCCTGGTACAGCCATGGAGGGATGGGCTGCTGGGACAGGTCAGCCCTGTGCTCGTGGAATCTCCATGAAACAGAGGAGGGGCCACCCAGAGAAAAGGACATCCCTGGGAGAGGGACATACCTGGGAGAGAAGCAAACTGGACCTCTCTGGCTTTTTTTTTAAAGCCTCTGGTCAGGCATTTTGGAAAGTGAAATGCAGTCCCTGAAGTGAAATCTTCATCACAAAGAATCTTCCTGAGACAATAGAAATAGTTATCAGCCACATCTAACCAATAAATAATATTTCTTAATATAGTTTCAGAAAATGAAGCATATGTTTATGTGTTTAAACACATCCTCTTAGGAGAAAAATAGCTTCTTTATTTTTCTGAAGATTAAAATGCCAAATCAACTAATTACTTTTCTTTGAAAACCTCTACCACATAAAACACACACTCTCTCAGTGAACTAAATTGATTTATATTCCACCATTAATTCTTTAAAGCCCATAATTTGCAGAACAACAAAGCTGGTTGGAAAATGTGCCCTATTAAGGGACAAACAGCTTTCTGAGTAAGATGGAAATATGTTGGCATGGAAAAGAAACGTGGGTGCAGCTGAGGCTGGGGTGGCCCAGGGGCAGTGCTGGGGCACAGCCATGGACTCCAGGCAGCCCTGGGGGAGCCTCCCGAGCTCCTGTGCAAAATCCCTGCAAGCTGAGGTGGGAATCAGCCTGGCTGAGGGCATGGGAGAGCAAGGTCCATGTCCACCCAGCTGGGACAGTCACTGTTCTCCATGTAAACATCTTTTCCCAAGCTTTTGGATGCTCTCCTGGTGTTCCTGCTGTTCAAGCCCATGTATATAATTTAACCAGGTGCCATGACCTTTCCCTTTGGGTGGGGTTTCTATTGGCTTAAGGATAGCTGAAATTTCTCCTCATGTCTCCATTGGTCTTGTTTGCATTACCCATGGAAGATTTTATTTTTTATTATTGGGACAGTCTAGGAAACTGAAAATAAAATTACATTTGGGTTCTTCCAGTAAATACATCAGTGACTGGAATCGAGATCTTGGTAATGAAATTGGAATTTGTCTCTTGCTGTTTTGGGGTAGTAATAAGATGACAATAGAATAATCCAGGTACAAACTGTTGTGGTTTGGCTGATGAATGAGATGTTACATGAGGGGGTGTCTGCCAGAAGGGCTTGGATTGAGTGCATGGATTGGAAGTGGAACTGGAGGCTGAGAGGGTCCCACGTTTGAATACTGCTCCTCCTTCCCCTGGATTTCAGGTGGGATCACAGGCTGCCTGCAAGGCTCAGGGCACTGCATGTTTTTTATGGAAACCTTCCGTTTGTTCCCTGAGATGGGAATCTGTCAGACACTGAATAAATGCAGGCAGAGCTGGCAGGGAGGTGTTACAGCACAGGAAACTGAAACACAGTCTTAAACAAATTAAAAAGATGGTAATTAACCAAATGAATTTCATCCTGGAGATAATCAGACGAATATATTTAGAAGGAAAATAATCCCAATTCTCAGAAAACAGTAATTAAAATATACTCATTTTTGGGAATGGTTAACAAGCTAAATTGGAGGCAGCAAAGTAGGCTCGGGCCCTGGTGGCTGCTCCTCGGGACGGCGTCTGACGAGGCCCTGAAGTGTGATCTGAGCACAGCCCTGACAGCATCAGAGCCAGAGCTTGGGAAACGGCCCTGCCTGGGTAAGGATGAGTTCCTGAGATGCTGCAGGAGCAGGGAGCTCAGGCAGTGCTGTTATCTGGGTCGCTGACAGATAACAGAGCGTGCATTTCATAACCGTGCATTTCCGAGGTGTCAACAGGGGGGAGGTGAAAGAATTTCAGGTGGATAATTGAGAGGTAAACAGGAGACAAGGTGGGGAGATGCAGCATCCAGGCACTGGGAACTCACCTGCCTGCACCTGTCAGTTGGAGCAGGCTGCCTGGAGAAGCAGGGGAAGCTGCCCAGCCCTGACCCTGCCTGGAGGATGTGCTGGAGGAATCAAGCACCCAACAGGTCTCTCCTGCTTCCCAGGGGCACCAGGGGATCCCAGTGTGGGTGTGACAGCAGGGAGGGTCATGGGGGAGCAGGGGGAGGATGTCTGGGTGCCTGTTGTGGGGGTGTCCTGGCCTGGGGATGGGATTTGTTCTCTGGGGGTCTTGGTGCTTTCCTCTGGGATCTCTGTGTCAGCTCAGCTGCTGCCTGTGAACACCAGAGATGGGTGTTGTGCCCACAAAATACTGACTTGTTCCAGGACATTGAAAGCTACAGAGTTTGGAGAATTTTTGGCCTTTCTAATAGTTGGATCTATTGAAGAGGAAGTGGTTGCATATAGCACAGAACTAGAAAAATAATGCATTTGTTTCCCAGAGTAAATTATTTTCAGGATTTAGTCCATGAAACACAGTGTCAAAACCTCATTGGGAAGCTTGTCTCTTTTGGGTTCTGGATGGGCAGATGAACTTTCTCTCCTCTACCAAATATGGGTAAATACTGTTTTTCTAGGAAACACCCAGCTGATCTGATCATAGTGATTGTGATTTGACATCTGTGTGCACACACAATAATTACATTGATCTAATTTATTACTGAAACTGCCAGTAGGTGAATCGATGGTTGATGAGAAGCAGAGTGTTTGGGTATTCATTTCATTTTCTTATCAAAATGCCTGCAGAGAGGACAGATCATGCTGGCATCTCTGGGAAACAGACCTCTCCAGGATTCTTCAGCTTTTACCTGTCCAGTAAATGGACTGAGGGTGGAGAATGCCCTTGGAAGGAGCTCCACCCCCACAGGAGCCTGGACATTCCAAGGGGTGTCTGTGGGAAGGCAACTCCTGTCCCCAGTGTCTCAGATGGACTCAGCTCCATGAAATAATCTGTTAAACAAGCTGCTCCTAGGACTATTAATGAACCTGAGATCCTTAAATTGCATATTAGGGGGTTTCTGTTGGATTAAGCCTTCACATCACAATGCTCTCAACTAGAATTTATCTGCATGCAATAAAAGGGCTAAAAGCTGAATTAGAAAGAAAATGTCAATAGTAACCACATAAATTAGCATGCAGATTTATAATCTCTAATAATGGTTATTCTTTAAAATAGTTTATCTATTTTTTTGCCCTCATCCAAACTTTAAATATTTAATTTTAAATTTATATTTTTGGTCTTGCACCATCTAAATTTACAGCTCTGCCTAACAGCTCATCTGTTTAGGTGCTTCACTGTAGCCTTGTCTTGTCTAAAACAGAATTAGTGAGGAACTGACTCTGGGGAACTGACTCTGGGGGTGAGGGAAAATACTGGTAGTGGGAAATTAGTTTGAGAGCTTGGAAAAGTGGGCTGGGAATGACCCCATGGATTCCAGTAAGCAACAAAACCTGTGCTTGCCACTCTCCATGCGTCCCTCCGAGCCATCCGTCAGGCAGAAAACTGTGGGTACCACAGAGCTTAAAAGTAACATTTAATGAATAGGAATTCTGTGCTCTTGAAATAAATAAATAGCCCCATTTTCCATCTGTTTCTGCAGCACACTGCCCCTCACAACCTCTTGTTAGAGAAGGACTCTTTCAGGCTGGTGTGTTTTCCTTCCCCAGCTAATTATGCTCGGTTGAAGTGGATGCTCCGCATTCTCAAGTGACTGTCATTTAGGAAGTCAGAGTTGGGAAAGATGCAGAGTTTCATGGAACCCTTTGTGACCTTAGAATGTAGCAGACATTTTTCTTATTTTATTTTTTTTTAAGTTTGACTTCTTCAAAAGAAGACCTTGAGCCCTGCTCAGATTGAGCCAACTCTATCTTGCAGTCATTAAAGATTCAGTAGCACCTTTTAAGTCCATGTTAGGAAATTCAGATTTTTCAATTTAGTCAAGCTGTGTCTCCTTTTCAAGTACTACACTGCTCAGTTTTGAAGGTCTTCCAGGATTTCCATTGGCTTCTTGCAGAGCAAGAGCCAGAATGTGTTGTTTTAATCTAAAACCTCAGGACTGCGTGTGTTCCATGGCTGAGCTGCCTACAAAGGTAAAAATGTCACGTAGGCTAAGGAGGAGTCCCCAGGTGAGCAGGGTGTTTCTGCTGTGCTGCTGGAGTCCTTTCTGAGAGTGGCTTGGTTATGTATCTCTTATTTATTTATTTCTGTGTTTGGGATTGGACCAGAAGCAGAAGTCCCTTCTCTCCAAGGGCTCATAGCTTTTAAATATTGAAGGTTGAACCTCCTCTTTGTGCTGAGCTAAACTGCTGAGCTAAACTGAGTGTACTTTGAAATCTGCTTCAAGGTCTGAACTTTGTTAAGTGGCCCTTTCTCTATTTAGTCTTAAGAGGAGGAAAACTCTAAGCCTCTGAGTGGATTCATAGTCACACTTTAATTAATCATATCTTTACAGCATGCTGCCAGCAATTGTGGGAAGGAAGGAGATGCCTCTAATCCAAATTCACAACAACAACAAAATAAATGCCCTGGAAATATCCCTGGCCAATAAACTGCCTCATCCTCTAAGAAATACTTCCCACAGCCCAAACACAGGAAAACTGATGTGATGCAGATTTCTTCCACCCTCATCCCAGTAAAACAAGGCCTGTTAGTGAAGCAGGAGTGCCAGCAAACCTGTCTGTGTGGCACTGCAAAGCTGCTGTTCCCCAGAGCTCAGCCCCTCAGACTTTCCTTTTGGGCCTGCAGCTGCTATTGGCTCTCAGTGTGCTCCAGAACACTGGAGATAGGTTTTTTTTCTCCCTCTTTCCAAGTGGTTTCATTTAATATTTATTCATGACATCCGGAGGACACACGGGACTGGTGAATTGTGGTGGCTGCAGCAAACTCTGGGCTCAGGCTGGGTACTGGGGAGGGAATGAGTGCAGGAGCTCCAGAGCCCTGATCCCTCCCAGCTGCCCAGCTCCTGCCTGGGAACAGCCCCTGCTGCTCCAGGGGAGGGACAGTCCCCTGGGTGACACCAGGCAGCTTTGGCACGGCTGCACGAGGGGCAGCTTTGGGGCATTCATTCCCCAGGGACCTTTGAAACTTGGGTTTGGGGCTGTATCTGAGAGATTAATCACACAAAAGTCTTTATAGGCTGCCACAAGCTGTGAGTCACCAAACTGAACATCCAGGTTGTTTGCAGAGATTCCCTCCTCAATACCATCCTTGGCTCCAGCCACAGCTCAGGGGCACTTGCCCTGTGCAGCTTTTCCAGAACCTCCTCTGATTCACTCCATGCTAATAACATCCCCCACTTTCATGGGATTATTATATAACTTTGACATCTTTGAGTTTTCACTAGTTAAAAGCCAGGACTTTATTTCTTTCCTTACTTCTATTTTTCCCCTTTCTGTGTAACAAAAATGTAGAAAAAAGTCTTGAAATGGTGTCATTGAGTAGGTAGAGACAGAAAAAGCTTCCTGTATTTACAGTTAAAATAGCAAAAACAATATTTTAAGACTCTTTTCACCCAGTTTTGGAGATGAACATGCAAATCTCTGTCATAGTGAAATATGCATGGAGATGTTTTTAAACTTTTGGTTACTATTATTGTTGTTTCTTTCATCTTTGCTGGGGTGTGGTAACAGCAGTGTCACACTCGAGCCTGCTCTGTGTTTTCTCACACAGAGAATGATTTTCTTCTGTGAATGGAACATAAGTTCTGCTTAACCCAGAGAGAGCAACACGCTGGAAGACAAAACTGGTGCCATTCCTGGTGGGAATGTTTGTGCCATGCAGGGAATTGGGAGGCAGTGGGGGCTGGACCTGGCAGTGGAGACAGATCTGCAGAGCCTTTGGTGCCTGAGGTGCAGGTCCCTGGGGCAGGGCAGAGGGGCAGCTGCTCCAAAGAGTTCCTGGTATCTTTTCAGTGCTCCAGGCAGGAGGATTCTTCCCTCTTGCCACCCAGAAAATGATGTTTGATCTGATCCAGTCGTCCCTATTTGCCTTTGCCTGTGAAGTTCTAGTGTAATGAGTTCAGAAACATCAGTAAATTTTAAATTATTTTAAGTGCAGTTCGAAAACAGAGCCTTGACTATCAGGTGTATGGATACATGAAGGATCCATGTGACCTTTGGAGTATTGCCTTGCCTTTAAATTAACTTTGACTTGTATAAAAGTAAAGATTTTCTATGTGCTTTATTTTTGGGCTGAGGATGGATTTAATTTTGGGGGTTTTAAATCCTTTAAGCTATTTGCCATTGTCAGTTATGTTTTTTAATCAGTCTCCTTGTCTGAGGACTTCTTCCCATCTGATTTCCAGTGCTGGCAGTGTCAGCTCCCATTAGAAATACGGAGCCTGGCACGTCTCACATTCCCTTGAACAGCTTTGGCTTAAACTATTGGGGAATGCTGCATCCTGGTGCTGGGAGGAACTGCTGAGAGCAGACCAGATGCTTTTTGAAATGTTCCCTCTCTAGGTTTGTCCAGAGCAGATAAACTCTCTGTGTGCAGGGGGAGAGAATCTGCCCCCTGGCCCGAGGGGCTGGGACAGAGGGGTCACAGTGGGCTCTGAGCCCTGTGTGTGCTTGTGTGGGTCCACACACCACAATTCCCATTCTCCTGCCTTTCCAGGGATTTGCCTGTTTGTTTCCTCAGAGCTGCTGGAGCACACCCCCACCATAGGTCAGGGTGTCCTTTATTGAGTTGTGTAAAAGAGTTGGACAGGTAATAACAAAAATTTGGCCAGGGTGCATCTGGTGTTGCTCAGGCAGTGCTGCTGGAGCTGCACCATTTCCCCCTTCATTTTCTTCTGTAGTTTTCTCCTAGTCAGTTGTCTCCACTCCCATCCAGATGTAATTTTCTTTATACTTTTACCTGAGGCCAGAAAATGGAAACCTCCCATTCTTCCTAGGGTAAGTGAAACTTTGCAGTCCTTCACCATGGAAACCAAATTAGTTCCCAGTGTTTAACTTGCCTCAAAGTCCAGATGCTCTGTTTGCCCGTGGTTTTTGGGAAGGCTGCAGCCTAATGTCTCTCTCCATTGTGGCCAAGGCAGAAGGAGGCTGGCAGCATGGAGGGTGACCAAGCAGCCAGAAACATTGTTGTGAGGGGTGACCAGGGCTGTGTGACAGTCAGCAGTGTGTAGATATAGATAGAGATATAGATAGATTTATCATCAGGTTATTGATCCTGCTCTTGCACAGCACACTGAGACAATCTTACCTTGCCTACAGGAGGATCACAACAGGGAACAGCTCCCTGACAGTGCTTTTGGTCATTAGACCTTGGAGTCTCTAATGTCATTTTAGCCAAGCCAGTGGGTGACACCACAAATAACCAGCCCAGTCCATCCTGGGGTCTGTCCCCTGCCAGGGCAGGGGTGCAGCTCATCTCAGCATCCTCTGCATCCCCTGTTCTGAGGACACCACGAGGAGAGGGGCTGGTTCCACCCCCTCTGCATGCCCAGCACGGTGTGCTCCACCTCGCTGCCTCCTGCCTGCTTAACAAATTGTGCTAATTGTCCAGCCAAAGCCCCTGGGAATCGGGACACGCCTGCGCAGGGGAAACTGCAGCCGCCATCTGTGGCTGTGTCCCCCCTGCTCCAAGGAGCTGTCACTGGAGTCTGCTCTGAATAATTCAGGCTCTGAGCTGCAATTTGTAAGATAAAGGAAAATAGAAAGTGCCTGTGGCTGTGTGCAGTGGCAGTAACTCTTCCTCCCGAGGTTCCACATCCTGCCAGAGCCTTCAGGAGTGAGCTGGGCCAGAGCCCCCGAGCCCATCTCCTGCAGCGCTGTCCCTGTGAACACCTGCACACAAATGTTCTGCTGGCAGCTCCCTCCTGCTCCTGCATTTGTCCAAGTTCAGGGTTTTCTCCCCTTGCTTCCCTCCCATGGACCGTGTCATTCCAGTGGTGAACTCCTGCTGGAAACAGCTGCAGGAATGTGAAAATGTGGCAGAATGGAGCTCAGCTCATTTTAGCTCCTCTCTGGGAAATTCTTTAACTTTTGTACTTTCACAAACTTGCATTCAGTGCTGTGTAAGCAAACCAGCCTGACACAAGTGAGGCAGAGGGAAGGAAGATCTCGTGACTTCTCTTCACAGTCAGGGCTGAAGGACTGCAGAGCCCAATCTACCCCACCACGTCTTTTCCTTTATTTGAATCCATGGATACCTGTCACAATATTTCTCTGAGCAGTATTTCACTTCATTAGGTTGCATTGTTAACTGTGAAGGTCCTGTCAGTTTTTATCTATTGTTGCCTGCCAAGTGTTTGAAACAATCAGAGGTAAATTATACAGCTCTTTCCTTAAGCAGCCACATGGCATTTTACTGAGGGGCACTCAGTGGCACAGGATTAACAGAGAGAAGTTAAAGGTAAGGAACAGGTTGAAGTTTTGCATCAGCAAAGGGATGGTGCCTCACTGCTTTACACCTGCCCTCTCCAGGGACACCTCCTGCTTGGGGTTTGGCTGCTCCTTGCTGCCCTTCCCCTCCCTCCACCCTGGCCCTGCCCAAAACACATCCCTGCAGAATCCTGGAACCACAGAATGCTTTGGGTTGGAAGGGACCTTAAAGCTCATCCAGTCCCAGCCCCTGCCTGGGCAGGGAACCTTCCACTGCCCCAGGTTGCTCCAAGCCCCATCCAAGCTGGCCTGGAACACCTGTGGAGTGTTTTTTTCAGTGTTGTTACCTTACTGTGCTTTGTAGACCCAAGTACTGTGCAGTGTTAGTCTGTTCCTAGGGTAAAGTGATGAGGCAGAAAGAGTCTTCAAGGCTGCTGAGCCATTCCCATCAGGATCAGCAATTTTCTGTGGGGAGACAGAGATTCGTTCCTCATCTCAAGGAGGGCTGTGAGGAAGCTGTTAGCCTTGATTCACTCAAGTGCTTCTCTTCAGGAAGACATTAAGCTGTGCCTAAGTGTTTTGCTAAATAGAGGAGACCTTATTGCAGGAAACTTTAAAGGCACATTTTACAGCTTAAATCTATCTCTGAATGAGCCTTGCTGACAGAAATAAAGGGAATAACAGACTGATGCATGCAGAGTTGTCTCATGATTTTTAAAACATAAGGTCATCATTTACAAACTTGGCTCCTTCAAGTTAGGGATTCAAATGCTTATGTAGGTACATAAATAAGTGGCCTAGTTTTCTGGGATGCTGAATCCATTAAAATCAATGGAAATTTTGCATCTCTGAATAAAATGTCACTTATTTTGCTAGCTAATTTTAGGTACCCAAATACAGAAACTTTGATCTAAAAGAAAAAGATTTTTTAAAAAGCTGCTGAATTTTTGCCATGCTTCTGAAACACCAAGCTCCTGTGTTGGTGTTCCAATTCCTCCTTGAGACCTGGCCTTTGGGGGAATGCAAAGGAAATCTGGACTGAGTCCTGCATGAAGAATTCACCTGGAATCACCTCGCTGTAGATGAAGGAAGGTCCTCACCTGTGGAGTGTGCAGTGCACTCTGTTCAGAGCCTGGGCCCAGGGCACAGCAAGAGGATCCAGCAACACAAGTCCAAGCCTGCTGTAGCAGTCTCCCCATGGGATCAGGAATTCCTGTAAAGGCATTTTTGGTGTCATCACGTTGGTCAGGCCAGATATGATCTCGGTGCATTGTCCCTGCAAAGAAGTTGCCAGGTTGTGACTTGTTTTCCTGTTGGATCTGACCAATGCTGGTAAGGTCAGTGTGGTTGCAGTAAAATGAAGTGAGAGATCTGTCACATGCTTTGGGCTTGAGTTTTATAGCACTGAATATAAAAAATGAGAGGGGAGAGTGTCCTTTTGTCCTGTGAGGGCACTGATTTTCATTGCCTGCTACTGCACGGGAGCTGCAGAACATTAAGTCTGAAATTCTACATCGAGGACTTTCCTCCTAATGAATTCCATCTCCTGAAAGTGAGAGCTTCTCTCTTTAGCATTTGTGCCTCGCACTTGATCCACAGCTTTTGTGCTGCTGCCCTGATGGTGTCACAGATATCCCTTCTTCTGTCTCTCCATCTTCCCAGCTCCAGCAGCATCACGTTCAGGTTGCTTTTCCCCTTCCCTTTCCAGCCTCAGTGTATTTTCCACAGTGTGTATCCTATCCTGAGCTCCTCAGTAGCATCCACTCTTCTCCCATATCTTCTTCCTTCCCCAACTCTGGGTTTCATGTCATCTTTGTGCCTTTCTGTCTGACAATATCTCTATTTGGAAACCAGAGCCTGTCCCTCCCACTCACAGCACTCTCCATTTACCAAGCCTCTGATCCTGGTCCAGATCCTCCCTGAAGCTGTGGCTGCCCCAGCCTTGGAATTGTTCAAGGCCAGGTTGGACAGGGCTTGGAGCAACCTGGGACAGTGGGAGGTGTCCCTTCCACCCCAAACCATTCTGTTATTCTGTAATTCCATTCCTCCCTCCAGACCTGATCTCCATATCCACTGACCTGGGCAGTTCTGTTCCTCTCCACATCACCTGATTCCCACTTAGATCCAGTTGTGTCTTCTCCTGCTCACAAAACACCTCCTGTGAGGAGTGAAGGCCGTTAACTCCGTGTCACAGTGTACCCCCTGCTCCTCTGATGTCAGCAGGAAAACTTTTCAGCTAATTCATAATTTACTATGTACTTCCAGATTAAGAAAGAACCTGGAATGGCTTACGTACACAAAATATTCAAAGGCCAGAGGGACCATGCAGAAAGAAAAAAAGTATTCATTTCAGTACATTTATTTTCCAAGAGAACAAAAAAAAACTTCTTTTTTTTTTAAACTGGGTCAACACTACATCTGCAGCACTCAGCCGTTTTCCATACGACACGATCACCCACTCTGTTTATCTTTAGGCAATATGCTCTTGCAAACTGCCAATTAATTGCATATTTGGTGCCTGCTCTCTCCCAGCATCCTGGATAAACACGGCAAGGCAATCACGGGGAGCTGCTCTTGGCTGCCAGGGGAAGGAAATCTGTCATTGTCTCAGCCTTGTTATCTGCAACCAAGGCAGACTTTTAGCAGCGTTCTGCTTGTAAACACCCTCTTTAGACACCTTCTGATTTCCAGAGATGGCTCGTCAGCCACTCTGCCGTGCTACCTGCAGCTTCTTAAATCATTGCTTTCCACAACGTTCGCTGCAGATTGTCCTTGCTAAAAGGGCCACCGACACCAGTCAAACGTGCTGAGAGAGTCCTTAAAATGAAGAGATAAAGCTGAATCCAAATAAATGTAAGGGACAGAAAAGGGGAGAAGGGGATGCCAAGACTCTGCTCTGCGGGTTCTTCCTGGGGATTTTGTCAGGATCGCTGTTTGGGAGGTCTGGTTGTGATGGGGCCTTTTCAGAAAGGTCCAGTCTGTTGGTGTTGGCTCAGGTCCTTCTCCTCTACTCTAAGTTGGAAGTGTCTCCTACTACGTGCAAGAGTTGTGCAAATCTATATCCAGAGAAAATGGTAAACCCTAGGAAATCCTCTCCATGACATGCAGCATTTCTGGCAGGCCATATTTTTCCTTTCTGGATAGTGGGAGGTGTCGCTGACCACGGCAGGAGGGAGGGAGATGGGTGATCTTTAAGGTCCCTTCAATCCCATATCACTGTGACTCTTTAATTTCTGTCCCTATTGAAATCCGAGGAGAAGGCTCTGGAGAGATGATCCTTCCTTGGGTTGGGATGGTCACCAGCAGATCTTCACTCTTTCTTTATTTCTGTTGCACTCTAAAACTGAGTGACATCAAAAGAGGCTGACTCTACTGTGGCTGCAGAAGAACTGGGACAAAATCTTCTCCTGGGGCAATCCTCAAGAGGATTTAAACTGCCATCTTGACATTGAGTTGTTGGAAATTAACTGTTGCTTCTAGGCAAGGAATGATGAATGGTCTGAAATGAAGAGATAAGCCTGCATGTGGATACATTCTCCCAGGCTCTCATGGACCTTCAGTGTTCCAAGCAGCTGGAATAATTCCTAAAACAGGGAATATTTGATACTGGGTCAATTCCTATTTTGATGTGCTCATGTACATGGAGAATAAATGAGAATAATTACTTTGAACCAGTGTAATTAGAAGAAAAACAAGCTCCTTGTGTCTTAGAACAATACAGACACACATATTTGGGAGTCGTAGGGGGTTGTGTGAAATTAAACAAAATATTCCATTTTTTTTTCTTTTATTTCTGTCATATACCAGAACTTTCTCATTGACAGGGTGAAGTAAAATCTGTTGGATTGAGCCTGTTTACCAGGTCACTGTGGATTATTGTAAGATTGGACTACAGTGGAGATGAGATCCATATGTTGCTGTCAGGGACTAGAGTTTATTATCTCACTGGGGATGGCTAATAATAAAAGTTTAGATTTCAGGCAGATTTGAGGAGAATGTGCTTTAATTCCCGTCTGTCTGGTTTGTGGACAAACTCCTGTGAGCCTGGACTTCTTTACAATTTTAAATGTAACTTGTAAATACCAATAGAAGGGGGCTGCAAGCTAAGCTGACAGCAGTTATGGTTTGAGCTTTAAAGATTAACTGCCTTCAGGAAGTAACAAAGAGCAGAGCTGCCCGATCCTGGTGCAGTTGCCTATGGAGAGATGTTGGCATGGCACTGACAGGCTTCGGGAGCAGCGCCGTGCCAGGGAGAGCTCGGGAATGTGCACTCCTCTGACACAGCCAGCATCCCTCCTCCATCCCTCCTCCATCCCTGCTCCCATTCCTGCTCCCATCCCTCCTCCATCCCTCCTGCCATCCCTGCTCCCATTCCTGCTCCCATCCCTCCTCCATCCCTCCTGCCATCCCTGCTCCCATTCCTGCTCCCATCCCTCCTCCATCCCTCCTGCCATCCCTCCTCTATCCTTCCTTCCATCCCTCCTCCCATCCCTCCTCCCATCCCTGCTCCCATCCTTCCTCCCATCCCTCCTCCCATCCCTTCTCCCAGCCCTGCCCAGTCTTGGCAGTGGCGTCAGGCCAAGTGTCCCCAGCAGGGATGATAGATACAGAATGTTTTGGAAGTGATGGGAGATAGTTACTGTATAAATAAAGAGGAAATCTTAAAATTAATCAGAGGTGCAGACAGAGCAACCAGTGCTCAAACTCTCCCTTCTTACCTCTATGTTTGTTGTTCTGCGCTAATTATGTATGAGACAGAAAAGTGCTGGATGAAGTTTAATTAGGAATGAGCTGCTTTGTCATGTAAACTCCGAGCAGTCTGCAAGGCTGGCTGGCCGCCAGGACCGGTGTGAGCTCCTGGGCAGCAGGGACGGGCTGGGAGCAGATGCCTCTCCTCCAAAACACTGAGCCTCGAGGAAGGGTTTGAATTACAAAGGAAGGGAAGGGGCTGAGCTTCCCAGCCCCCTCCTCCCCTCACAAAGGGCAATAGTCAGTTTACTTTCATAACCCCACTATCAGCTGCAGAGGAAGTCTCGCAGTCCCGGAGTCTGCGAGCGGTTCCAGAGCAGCTGGATCCAAACCGGGCAGAGCCGGCCGAGGGAGGGAGCTGGGGATGGACTCGCTCTGCTCCCGGAGCAGCTGACTTTCCTGGGGACCTCAGCACTGCTTTTCTGTCCTGATCTTATTCTTCTGTCCTGATCTTATTTCCCTGTCCCGTGGAGCCTTGGGTAAGTGCCTGGTAGTTTTCCACTTACCTTTCTCTTCGGTGGTTCACCAGGATCTGCCAAAGTGCAATGGCACTGCAATGACAGAGTGTTCTCTGTACCTTTGGGAGCTTGCTCTGGAAATGGATGATCCAGTGGAAAAGCTGGACCTTCACAGTCGTTTGAATTGATATACTGCATTTTCGAAAGGGACAGGGAGCAGATATGGAGCAAACAGACTTTCCAGCACGTTGTTTCAGGCGGTGGGGACTGCTGGGGCTACGGCAGCTTGCAGTGTGCCGGATCTCCAAAGGCTGGAGTGCTGGAGCAGAGCTCTGCCGAGGTCTGTCAGGCAGTTCGGGGGTGCAGATGTTTGTGCTGTTTCCTCTGGAATCAGCCTGTGGGGGTCGGGGCAGCTGCGCCTGGAGCCAACCTCTGTATTCCATCAGCCGCCAGCGTCCGGCGCTCCCTGCGGCACCGCGGGCGGAGAGGAGGATGCGGGAATCAAATGGTGACACGGTTTGGGGGGAAGGTTTGCTCTGGGCCCTGATGCTCCTGCGGAAGGGATCCGGTGGATCGGGAGCACGGACACCAGGCAAGCAATTCCCTCCCATTCATGGGGAGCGAGAGGCCAGGCAGAATTCATAGATTTTTCCAAAGCCCTTGTAAAAGATCTGTGTGATTGTAAAGAAAGAAGTGGCCGTGCCTGGGGGTCGGGGTGTTTGCAGGCAGTCCCGGGGGGTGTGAGTGGCTGGATATGGAGTAGGAGCAGATGGAGAACTTGAAAGGGAGATGGACTAAAACTTACGTAATGTGTGAAACCGAATGTCCTTTCCTGCTGTCAGCCTGAGAAGACTAACCCTGAAACGGTTTTTAAAGCTGTCTTTGTTAGTCATCCTTTATGCAATTTGTTTCTTTATCATGTTTCATTTTGAGTACAAGGCGACAGGCTGGTTCCACTCCCCTCTCCACTCCTCCTCTATTGTGAGTCTCCCCCAGCTTCCCGTATGATTGTCCAGCTCTGCTCTTTGCAGAGCCCAGCGGAAAAGGATATGGTTCAAAAGAAAAAAAGTATTTCAAATTAAAATCTGGCAAGTGCTTGTGTCCTCATTAGGCTTCAGACACATGTCTTCCCTCCCATCTCCTTTTTCCCAAAAGTTGCAGTGTGGCCAGTATCACTTGCAGTACCTTAAACAGCAGCAGAATCCCTCTCAGCCCTCACAGCCATGCACTGGCCAGTAAATGCAGCAATTAATAATCCCAGCAAAGCTTAAAAACAAAGCATATTTATAATAATATGAGCAGCCTGGTCTAGTGAAAGGTTCCCTGCCTGTTTGGAACAACATGAACTTTAAGGTCCCTTCCAACCCACACTGTTCTGGGGTTCTGTGATACCTACACTAGGAACACCTAAATTAAATGAAAGCAGGGAATTCTTGCTTTAAGCCTCATTCAGATTTGTGAACTGGTCACAGTGATGAGTTGTCCCAGCAGTGACACTGAGCATCTGCCCTAGGCAGGACCAGGGATCGTGGCTCAGAGCGTGGGTGTAAGGAAAGGAGTGTGCAGGGAGGGGGGAAAGGTCATGGCCCCATCTCTATTGGTCCTCATTAAGCTGTAGCTTGATGAGCAAGTGGTAATTAATGGTTGTGTTAATGCTGAGAGGTAAGCTGATAGCACTCTCCTTGCTTCCTCTTGATTCCCAGCCATGACTTCAGTCCTTTTGAGCAGCACTGATGAAGCAGGATTGGGGCTGGGTGATCTTTGGAGAGGCCCAGCCAGCAGCACGTGTGACTTTGTTGGTTGTTTGCACCTCCTGGCACCATCCTCCTTCCCACTGCACAGCAATTAGTGGGAAGTGTCCCTAGGCAGGACTGGAGCTCTGGAGAGGAGAGCTGCTGTGGGGCTTGAGAAGATAACAGAGCCCCTGGTGAGGCTGAGCCACCTCCTGTGGCCGTGTTAGTGCCAATATTGGCACGGGGAGGTGCGAGCGGAGCAGCGGCAGAGCTGGAGACAAAGGGGAGCCCCAGTTCCTAAGGAGACACCTCTGTTCCCTCCAGTGACCCCTGTCATGGAGCTCCTGTTCCCTGAGCCACAGCCCCGTGCCTGGTGCTGTCCCAGCCACACACCAGGCTGTCCTGGAGTGCACTGGGGAAGCTGGGAAGATGGGGAGTAGGATGAGAAAGCACTCACTAATTCCCTGAGTTTCCTTCTGCTCAAAGTGGCAGAAATAACACCTTTCTTATGCAAAAGGCTCCCTCAGCTTCACTGGGTATTGTACAGAAACACCCCCCTGCTTTGCTTCTCTTTGACTTGCACTGTTTCAGAGACCTGCAATTTGATGACAGATTTAATAAGATACAATTGTCACTTGTGTTGAGAGGAGACATTCACAGAACTTGGAGTTGTATCACCTGGGATACCAACATGTAAAGGCACTGCTCTGTTCAGTCACAATTTTAGGTGCTGGAGACCCAGATTTTAAGACTTGTTAAGACCCAGAGTTTAATACTTTTAAAGACTTGTCCAGCAGACATTGATGGCTGAAAACTTGTTCCTATAGAGTCTCCCATCCCCCAGCACTGGTTCCTTCTTCCACCTCTTCACCCTGTAAGAAATTTCTGTCTTTTTTTAAACAGGTACCATTTTTCTTCATGTCATCCCCTCCAGTGTGGTAACACAGGAATGGGGAGAGAATGGCCCCAGTTCCATTGGGCCTGACTGGGACCTAGCTGGTGGCACTGGAGATACTCTGTGTTGTGCTGGGGCTGTGGCACTGAGAGGTGACAGCCTCTGCCCTGCTGCTGTGGGAGGGTCTCACACTCCATTTCCCAGAAAGAGCAGATTGCAAATTGAGCTGCTGCCATGAATTTACAGCAAAGACAATAAAAACAAGAATTAGCCTGGTAAAATGATTAAAAGGCTTTACGAAAGCCTCTAAGCAGTTTGTCATATCCTGCAAGGTGATTGCCCAGGACACCTGCAGCACAAGCCAGCCCTTTCCAGCATGCCCCCTCGGCCAGGACATCAATAAAAATGAGGATTTATGAGCTCTGTCATGGGCAGCAAGCAAAGCATCGGGCAACAAATTAATCGCTGATTGCAGAGCAGTGCTGACTGGGAGCTTTCTGCTCTCTCTTGGCATCATTGCAAGGTTGTTCGTTAAAAAATTAGTTTGATAAAGAGACCCTTGACTCCCAGTGTGTTCCTCTGGTACCTGCTCACCAAACACGAGGCACTGTGAGCCCAAAAGGTGCTTTTCACTGTTCAAGTGTTCCAGCTTTTAGTCATCACAATGTGACAGCACTCACAGTTCTGTGTGCTTGTCTGTTCCTTCCTATCCAGTAATTTTGGGATTACAGAATTCCACTTTGGGCTGGGAGGAGTTGGGTGCTGCTGATCTACTGGAAGTGCTTGGGTGCCAGAGCTGTGTGTTCCTGCTGAGCTGCTTCCCTTTCCTACCACAGAGTTTTTGCTCATTGTTCTCTAATTTCAGCAGGCAGGAAAAAGCCCACTTCTGAGTTCTGTTGCCTGCCCTGTCCCCACAGCTGGTGCCACCATTGTCCCTGGGTTCCTACCCGGACCAACTTCCTTTGTTCTCCACCGTGCAGCTCCACGAGGCGATTGTTTCCACAGTGATTTTATTTCTCCCTGCCTGAGACCAGACCATCATTTCCCAATGACTCATGTCACCTGTTGATGGCCTTTTCCTGTCCCTCACACAGAGGCGGTGCAGGCTGGGATGGAGTTGGTGCTCCTCAGGTTAAGGAATTCACCTTCCAGCAGCCCAGGAGAGCTGTTGGTGACAGCCACATTCTCCTCAGGCAGTGAGGGACACACCTCAGGGGCTGGGGAGAGGGAGCTCTGTGGGGACAGCATCACGTGCTGGGGATGCTGTGCCCTTGTTGTGCCAGCCTTGTACCAGCTGATCCCATCCAGCCTGATTTGCCCTCGGCTGGTTTAGCCCGGAGCCTGGGGCTGTGCACGGCTGGGAGCAGATGCTGAGCAGAGCCGTCACATTTCAAGGCATTGCCTCAGACGAGCTCCACAGGACGAGCTGCCAGCAGCTCTGGTCGAGCTGCAGGCTCAGTTTGGTTCATCAGTCTTGCCTCTTACTTTTTTCTTCCCTTTCTGTTTCCTTTTTTAAGAGTGCTCTTACATCAGAGCCGGGCTCTGTTGCCCATCTTCGGTGCTGGAGGGTGACATCTCCTCTGCTCCTGCTCGTGCTAACAGCAGCTGGCAGGCTCTGGACAGGGAACAGGGCATTCTCCATCTCACATGGAACAGCAACATGAAATTTCATCGCCTAGGTTTCAAGAAAAATAAACTGTGGCTGGACTTAAAACCTTGCAGTAAGGACTGATGGAGAGAGGCTTTTATGAGCATTGAGAATATTTGTAGCTAAGCAACCAACATCAGCAAGAAGAATAAATCCAAAGTTTCAGGGCTCTGCCTGCCTGCCTTCAAGGGTCAGGAACTGCATTCTCCCTCTGTTAACAAGATTGCCTTCCTGCTGGAAGCAGGATCCTGTGTTAGATGGAGCTTGTTCTGGGATACTGAGCTGGGAACAGGAGTGAAAGGACAGAGAAGAATCTTGCCAAAGGCCACAAAGCCAGCCATGCCTCCCAGCAGATTACAGGAAAAGGCTCTTGGAACAGTAACATCTAACACATATAGATAATATTTTCTAATTACTCTTGTATAAGTCCTCCTAGCATCAGAGAATGACTCTTTATCAGGAAGTGTAGTCACAGGATAAGGAGTAATTGGCTCAAAGTAAAAGCAGAAACACAGCAGAAATTTCTCCCTGTGAAGGTGGGGATGCCCTGGCACAGGGTGCCCAGAGCTGCTGTGGCTGCCCCATCCCTGGAAGTGTTCCAGGCCAGGCTGGATGGGGCTTGGAGCTCCCTGGGCCAGTGGAAGGTGTCCCTGCCCATGGCAGGGGGTGGAAGGGATTGAGCTTTAATGGCCCTTCCCACCCAAACCATTCTGGGATTGTCTGATTCTAGGCTCTCTACCTGGCAGCAGCTCCAGACCATATTCCATTCCACAGATGCAGAGCTGAGTGACTGCATGACTGCAGCAGTTTTTGTTTGAAATGGTGAATCTCTGTGGCTTTGTTCACTTTCTATATTTGCACAGTTCCTGTTGCTCGGGGCACCCATCCCATTGCTACAATTGCAGCACAGATCCAAGGCCTATTAGATAATTGAGCTTTATTTTCTACAAAAATATTATGCACTGTTCTTCACTGGGTTGCACCAGAAAACCTAGAAGCAAGACATTTTACTTTAAAATATATTTTATTTATAAAAAGAAAATTTCCCAGAAATGCCAATGGGAATGGCAACAAATCAAATTCCAGGAATAATTTCTCAGTAGAACTTTTTTTTTTTTTTAAATACCATCTTATAACCTCAGGGTATTTTCCATCTCTGCTTCCTCCTCCTGCTTTGTCAGGAGCTGGTTGGAAAAGATGCTCCAGTCCTTACCCTGTCCTGGCAGCCTCATGGATCACCAGAAGCCCTGTGAGTGCCCTCTGTGCCGTGGGAAGATCCCCTAAAAGTGCTTTGGAGCCAAACTCTTGGAGCCCCGAGCCCGCTCTGCACAGCTGCACCACACCATCAATCCAGGCCTTAAATAGAATTATTCCCTGATCAAGGACCCCAGAGACCCCTTTGCTCACATAGACACGAAATGGTGTTAATAAGAAACCTGTGTATTAAGGCCAGGTCTCCCAGTATTGCTATGGAACTGTATTGCTAAACCAGGTTTATTGTTTTGATGAGAGGAATGAGGTGTAGTACAGGATAACTCCTGTGGTGTTGGAGTTCCAGGCTCTGTCCCGGTACCACTCCCAGGCCAGGCTGCAATGCTCTCCTCGGCAGGACTGTCCACACAGTTACCACTTCATGTGGCATTTCCTCCACTTTTCTGCCTAGAAATCTCCCTGCAGCATCGAGCATTTCAGTGGAGTTTAGAAATGAGTATGAATTTGTCTGTATTGGCAGCTACCTCTGTTCAGAGCGTGTTCCAGACGATGACAGGCACGAGAGTTTTCGGAGGCGCGCGGCGTTTTCTGTTTTCTCTCCCGACGCAGCTGTGGCCTGGCTGGTGACTGAGTTACTCAGCTGTGAAAAGCACTCAGGGATCTGAAAGCAGGGGGTGTTTCTGTCCATTAGCACCAGTGCCCACAGCAGCCCAGCTGGGTGGGGAGTCCATTTACTGCCAGTCCCACAGCTGGGCTCCGAGAGGCGCCTCGAGCCGCCAGGTACACACGGAATGGCTCCCGGGGATTTGGGGGATAACAGGAGGCCAGCACGACACTGAAGGGTTATTAATGATAGCATTCAGTCAGGAAGGGCTTTATTTTTCTTATTAGGGAAACTATCACTTTTGGAAGTGTTGCAGGCACATTTTGGAAGCAGCACCAACTATTTTAAAAGTTAAAGAACGCATTGGCAGGTGTGAGGGAGATGATCTGGAAAGAGAAGATACAGCCTGGCTTAAGAGAAACCCGATGTATTCAGAGAGATCCAAGCTTTTCTGTTTGATCATTTTTCTCTTCCCACCCACCTTGGATCAGCTCCCACCCCTCCACATGTAGGATCTGAACCATTCCAGGCAGCTCCCAAGTCATTCCCAGCTCCCAGGCCATGTAGATCAGGGCACAGCTCCCTGAGGCACTGATGGAGTTTGTGAAATGTTTCACAAATACAGACAAGGACAAGCTGCTGAGAAACAAACATTCTGCAGGAGCTGCAGTGAGGGTGCAGGAGGGCAGACCCAGGAGTGGGAGGGGAACAGGGACAGGTGGTGGCCAGGCCAGCTCCTGGCTCCCCTCCCTGCTGCCTCTGGATTGCCCTCTGGGGAGGGAAATGCACCCAGAGGATGGGGAAACATTGAGGACACTGATCACAACTTAAAATTCAAGTTTGGAGTAATTGTTTCAACTTTCTTACTCCATTTCTGGAGCTTCCCCACCTTGTCTGGTTGTATTTTATTCTGTTGGCTTCTCTCATTTTTTTGGCCTTGGGGTTCCAGGCAGGTTTCTCTCTCTGAACATGAGAATTTGTTCTTCAGTGCTTATTTTAGGGTGTTTATCTCCTTTTAGATCCTGTAAGTGCCTCTTTTTCCCAGTTACTTTTCCCCCCACAAATCACAGCCTCTTGTCTTCATTTTAATTTTTGCATTTAATGAAATAGCCCTGAAATTAAATGTTCTTTAACAAATCCCTGATCAGGGTATGTCACAACAAAAGGTACTTGGATTTTATTATTATTATTACTAATGCAAAGTAATGACATGCTTGAATCCTTATCAAGTGTAATTCAGGGGGATTAATCATTTCAGTTGAAAGGAAAAGTTTGCTCCATCATTTACTGAACTCATCTGCTCAGTGTCCTGCTCCTGATTATTTAGATTTATTATTATTTACTGGTTTTTTAGGTCTTGAGATCAAATTGTTGATCACATTGCTCTGAGGTTTGGGTTTGTGCTTCACTGAGCAAACAGCAATCAGCTAAATACAGGAAAACAAGCTAAATATAGAGAAAACTGAATGAGAATATCACATTTTTGATGTCTGTGATGCCAAGCTTGACAGACCCACTAAGCACCTCGCTAAGAAAAGCAAAGCAAGCCTCAAAAACCTCAGAACTTGCCGAGATTTTCTCATTGAGAAAAATGTTTGTGTCTTCAACATGAACTACAAAAAAGAGCAACTGTGAACCAGGCAGACATCCCACATTTCTGGCTGAATTGAACTCGCAAGCAGTTCCTGCAGCGCCCTTCCCCAGCTCCTCGGAGCCCTCGGTGTTAATGAGCCCCAGGCCCTGGCTGGAGGCTGAGGAAGCAGCTGGGGCAGATGTTGGCCACCTGGCTCCAGGAACGAGCCTTCCCAAAGCTGGGACAGGCTCAGCTCCCAGAGCAATGCTTTAGACATAGAACCACTGTCAAAACTAGGTCAGCTGGATATCAAAAATCTGTGTTTGCTGATCTCCAGTTGTGCCTGGGCAGGCGGCAGCAGCTGCACCACGGAAGGATGGGGCTCCCCTGTGCTGTCAGTGCTGAGCTGATGGGGATGGCAACAGCAAGAGTCCTTCTGGAAACCAGAAACCAGTGTAGAGGTTAAAAGCAGCCATTGTTTGCTATGTAGGGGCTTTGCAAACAAAATTGCACATCTCTGGCAAAGGACATCTCCAGCAGATGCAGGGAGCTGGGGCGTGTGTTTAATGTTCACTCGGCAGTGGGGGGTGGAAGCAGGGCTGGCAGAGCTGACCAGCCACAAATCTGTGTGTGAGGAGCACTGGGAAAGGGCAGAGACAGACAGTGCTGAAACAAGGCACAGGAAAAGGTAAAGCATTCCAGAGGGGCCTGGGCCCTGGCTCTTGGCTCTCTCTGCACTGGATGTGAAGCAGCAGCAGAGAGTGCAAGTCCCAGCACCTCAGCACCCCCATGTCCTGCCTGTGTCCTGCTCCCTCAGCCCCAGCTGAGCAGGGATTTCTCCTGGCAACAGCTCCCCAAGAAAGCCCTGTCCTGCCCATCCTGGCTTCAGCAGCCAAGGGACAGGAATGTCCCTGCTGCTGTGGTGGATCCAGTGCCACAGACGGGGCTCCCGGCTCTCAGCCTGGTGCCCAGCTCTTCCCATTGAACAGGGGTGCTGCCAGGGAGGGACAGGAGCAGGGCAGGCGTGTCTGGGGAGGTTCTGAGGCAGCAGAGGAGTCACTTCAGCTGGAGGGAGGAGGATGGAGGGTTTGGGCTCGTTCGTTTGCATGTGGCCAGCCAAACGTGGCCAGCCAAGCGTTCCTTTCTTCTCACCAAACGTTCCTTTCTTCTCACCATCCTTCAGCTCCTCTTTGATCTGAACTGCACTTTTTCCTGGAAGACTTCCAGCATGCTCAGTGTAGCTATGAAGCTCCCTTTTTTCCTTCCTATTCAGGCCACATCCCTCAAATTTAAGAAAGACACTGCAATGGTGACGTGGGACTGTGGTGTAAAGTCATTTCTGGAGAAACATGTTTGACTTCTTCAGATGTTCCTGATCTCTCCTCCCAGAACAAACACAGAACAGGCAACAGCAGCACAGGCTCCCACAGTCACCTCAGAGTTTGACTTGATGCAATGTGCAAAATCAGCCCCATAAAAGGTTCAAGCTGTGGTTTGGTACAGATGTCCAACAAATTGAGAACTTTTGGCGACCCTCATTTCTAGACTGACGTGTCAGACAGATGCACATGCCAGAAGCACACTGGGAAGCAAAGACTGTGTTGGGAAGGATGCCAGGAGCCAAGATGCCTTTGCAGAGCTTCAGAGCAGCAGCTTGGCCATCTCTGGCCCAGGCAGCAGGATGATGGAGAGAACCCCCGGGTAGCTGGCTGGGTAATGATGCTGCTTTTTAAAAAGACAACAAAAAAAGTGTTGCGCCCTGCTCCTGCTAAGGAGGCTTGGAGACAGGAGAGAAAAGGCTTCTTTCTCTAGAGGTGAACAGTCACTTCTTCCTGCAGCAGAAGAAGCCTGACACTAGATAAGTAGCTGTGAGAAGATTCATAAAAAAACTAATTTATAATTTGCCAGAATATAATCCTATTTGATCAGTGTTATTCAGTTCCTCTTTCTTTTAAAATTCAGTGCACTTAACTGTTCTACGAGGGTTTATGAATGTTTAAAAATTGCTTTGTGGTCCCTAAAGTAATTTGACAAGTCTGACAGCTATTGATTAAAAACCTGAAATTATTCAGACTGTAGGATGACTTGAGGGATTAGATAGAAAGTTTTTTCAAATGTGAAAGGAAATAAGATGTTGGAAAGTAAATATGTTCTTGAATATTTTTGAAAAATCCATTACAACTGTGAAATTAAATTGAAATGAGATACTTCGTGTGGAGATGAAGGAACTAAATGCTGGCTTTACTATTTAGGCATGGGGTAGAACTCCCCATCCCAGGCTCAACAAATGCTTCCCTGGAAGTTGCTGGTCTCTGGCACAGATTCCACCTCAGGGCACTGAGGGAGCCCTTGGGGAGCTCCTGCACCTGCCCAGCCCTGGCCAGGGCCCAGCCAGCTCCTTCCACCCCTCTGCTCCTGGTGGGGCTGATGGAATGGGGCTCTGTCCAGTGTGAACATGATGATCCATAACCAAACATGCCCAGGTCTGAAGAAGGAACTCCCCCAGCCTGCTGCCAGCTGGTTGGGAACAAGGAAGAAAACAGTTCTGAGTGTGTTGTGGGAGAATCCTCCTTCCCTGATGGAGAATGGGCTGCAGGGCACAGAACCCCTGTGCCCCCTGCTCCACACACAGGAACTGGGGCTGTTCCACACCAAGGGAAATGTCTGGCTGCTCACTGCCAGCACTGGGGGCTGGGAACAGCCAGTTCAGGGCAGCTCAGTGGAAGGGATGAGATCCCTGAGTCCGTGGGCTGCTGCAGAGTGTGTGGGCAGCTCTGCAGACTGGTTCTGCCAAGGGGGTGCTCCACAAATACCTGATTGTGCTTCTGATGGTGTTATCACTGCTGGTGTTTAATCAGGTAATGGATGGCTGTTGGTATTGGTTAAATTCCGGAGTGATTCTATCCATGGAGAAAATCAAGTGTTTGTTATGGAGATAATCAAGTGGTTTTTCTGATGATACAGTTCCCTGGACTGAGCAGCAGAGTTAAGGATGTGGAGGTTCTCAGCAAGCAGATGATAGAGGGCTTGCTTGGCCTGTTACCTCAGGGCACCACGCAGCCCTTTTTCATCTCCAGTAATTCCCAGTTTCACTGGGATCAAAAACCTTGGTGAGGGGACTCTGCAGGGTAGGAGTGGAGCTGGAACCAGGTGTCACCAGGCTGGGCAGGGCACTTTAAACCCTTGTGCTATATATGGCCTTCGGTTATATTTCAGTGACAATATTAAACTTTAAAAAGATGAGTGGAAGGAGAGGAGACCTTCAAATTTAGTTACTGCCAGGAAATAATACTCAGCACCACATAGTTGTCATTCTGCAGCAGACAGGGATTATCCATAAACCCTGTACCTCCAAAGTGAAGGAGAGTAATAAAGCCGACCCCAGGCGCACTTTGAACTTGGCTACCTCTGATTAATTAAGTTTTGCCTTCCTTGAGCCTGATTTAGTACTTATGCTCAGAATGAAGGATTTAAGTTAAGAAACTGTTGAGAAATTGAAGGACAGCTCTCATCCCCTCTTTCCCATCTCATCCCCTTCCCTATCACATGCACACACATGTGGGTAGCAAAGGGCTTGATGTGGCTGCTGAAAATCAGGCTCTGAGGGCATTCCTGTCCCAGAATTTTTGTCATTCCTCCTGCAGTTGCACCACTTTCGCTGTGGATTTTTATTCCTGCCAAGCTTGAAATGTCAGCGGGGCATGGCAAACATCAGCTAATTCTGGCTGCAGGTCTCAGGGCAGTGGAAGGTGTAATAGTGATCCTGCATTTATATGGAAAGTAGGAAGGTGTCTGTGCAGCTCTGGAGTATCCTCCTTTCATTCATTTAATGACAGAGCTTCCTGGGACACTTAAAATCCATCTGTGGCAGGGCTGAGGCTCAGCACAGCCACACACTCCAGTTCAGAGAGCTCCCCTGCTTCCCACAGAAGCCTGTCACAGTATGGTTCATGATGAGAAGTGCAAATATGAGGCACAATGGCCCAAGTTTGTGTTTGCTGCTTTGATACTTGGTCACCACATTGAATTCTTTTGGTTTAGAAAGAGTTTAGAACATAGTTGGGAATATGTTTGCTCCTACCAACTAAATGGCTCTTCCCATGTCCTGGGAAGTCAGTCAGCCCCTGCTTTCCTGTGGAATTGCTGTGGCTGGTGCTCTATCCCAATTTACACTCTATGATTAAGAGGGGTGATCCTTGTACCTGGTAGTCAGATCTAAAAAACTTACCCAAAATTATTCTGCTTATCCCTTAATTAGTCTTCCTTACCTCACTTTTTTTTTGAGAAGAACCAATTGTTTAGAGTAATGAGAGAGTCTGTTTTGATTGAAGGATGTACAATAATCTGCCCTGAATCTGCTCTGCTGCATTGTACCAAACTCACTTATTTTCTCTATATTTGTTCATAGTCAAAGCATAAATAATTCAGCATTTTGTCTCTCCCTGTGAATGTGAGAAGCATGCTTGCTGATTCCAGATCAGATGGAGCAGTGATGTTTATTACTCTGATGTTGGGGAATGATTGTTGCATATTTAATATCACCATAAATAAAGCTCCTGTAGCTGTGTTCCCACTCGCAGGATTGGTGTGAGGCTCTCTCTGAGCCCTCTGATCTGCAGCCCTCAGAGCTGTGCTGGGATGGAAGCAGAGGCTTTGCCTGCCCACTGTGACACAGGGCATGAGTGACAAGTGCGTTTCCAGCGTGCCCAGCCTGGCTGGCATCCACCAGCCCACAGCTCTGCCAGCCCCACCTGCTCCAAAGTCATTTATCTCACCCAGGAGTACTCAGAGACTTGCACTGTGTGACAAAGCAAATAGCAGAAGTAAAACAAACCTCATTAAAATAAAGTGGCTGGATGATAAGGGGAATGGTTAACATACCTTTAACAGCAGTATTTCTTTTCTTCATTTTATCTCACTAATGCCTTTAAAAACTGCCTGAAAGTATTTTATAGTAATTACTAAAGGAGCTGGAGTTTTTAGCAGTCTTGTAATGGGGAGTTGAACATCTCTGATTCAGTGGCTTTTTTTCAAAGTGTGGGGAGGACACCAGGCAGTGAGGGAGGATCTGGGCCATGTCTATTGTTCCTATTTATAATTAAAATTCCATTCAAAGTGTGACACAGGTATTGCAGCATCCTGCAGTCCTGGGCTGGGTGTTCTGCCATCCATAACAGCCTTGCAGGACTTTGTTCCAGCACCTTGCTGAACTCCAGCTGGTCACCCAGCACCGTTTTCCATTTTCTCCTCTAAAATTCCCTCCATGGAGAGGAATTCTTGTACACTTTGCTGAAGACACTTGCCAGAATAAAGGGAGTGAGGCACTGCTTGGCAATGGGGAAAGGCAGGGAGAGAGCAAGCTTTGTCCATGAGCCATTTGCAAGCCAAGGCTGTCCCGCTGGGTCACATTCCTGTTCTCTCAGCCTTGGCATGGATCACTTCTTTTTAATGGAGTCCAGTGTTCCCAGTGTTTCCAGACTTGTTTTAGTGTTTGCAGCAAGCTGGGATCATCTCTGAGAAACAGTTTGTGTGGATGTGATTGAGGGAAGGGATGTCACTGTGCTGGAAACAGGGACCCTGCAGGGCACTCCTGCCCTCTGAGAGCCAAGGGATGGACTTGGCTCCTCCTTGGAATGCTGAGGGCTCCAAGAGGATCCCTGCCACTGTCACAAGGTGGATTGGGAGGGGACTCTCCCTGCTGTCCCCATGTACCATGCATGGATCTGCACCACAGAGCCACCTCAGCAGCTGGAGCCAAACCCACTGATGTGCTCCAGGAGCAGCCTCCTCTCCTCCCAGGGTGCAGACAGTGAGCAGCACCAAGTCTTCCATGTAAAACTTGTCCCTTGCCACCTGCTGATGTGGTCACTGCCCCACCACGGTGTCCTCAGGGTGACAGAGCTGTGCAGAGGGGGAATCTCTCCCATCCAGCCCCAGGTGAGGCTCTGCTGGAGCTGGCACTGCTGGCCACTGTCAGACAGATGTGGACCAGAACTGCTCCAAACCCTGCCTTTACTGGCACACAGCCATTTTGCTTGTTCAGTATTCTAAAAGCAGAGTTAATAACTATTTTTGCCTCTATTCTCATTTCTCACGTACATATAAAGGCTCAGTTGATTTTTAGCTTGACAAGCCAGGCTGCAGTTTGGATGCCAAAAATCTCCAAACTGTCATGGAGGGAGACAAGGATAAAGGAAAAAAACAACTTAGATAAAAGGGCTGTGGACTCAGAAATGCTGCATGTGGCACACTTCCCAATCCTCAGAGAGACTTATTAATTCACATTGTGGAAGTGTTTATGGTGCACAGCTCAAGTGGCTTCCTGGCTCCACTTGGGATCTCACTGCATTTAGGAAAAAGTTGCTTTCACACTTCTGTAGGCAAAGGAGTTAAAAAGTTGTTTTGTTTCTTGAAGTGTATAAAGTAATAAAGTGTTTAAGGGATGGAATAAGGGAAGTAATATGTCAAAGGCAGGCCAAGACTGTACTCAGGAATTGCACATCAACCTCATGCAGGGAGGTCTTTATTGCCTTCTCCCAAACCACAATGTTCAGACTTGGATATAACATTCAGTCCTTTGCTGCATCCTTGCAGCTCCCAGAGCTGAAACTGATTTTTGCCCAGGGACTGGGCTAACACATTCCTCCAGCTCTAATCGCTTTAAAAAAAAACAAAGCTAAGGAAAAAAAAATATCCATAAGCAAAAAATCTTAAGTTATTATCCCATCATTTGTAACATGGATGTGAGTGTTGTAGGCACTTAACAGACAAGGCACTTGGCAGCTTTTCCCAAATTCTCTATATTCTGTGTGGCAGCTGCTGGTGCATCTGGATTTTGCAAGAGCTGTAGGTTGGAGAGCACAGAGCATTTAACCCATCCCTCATCCCAGGGAAGATTCCTGCTTTATTCTCACATCAGCCAGCCAGATCCTCATCACTTGTGCTTTTCTCAAGTGTCCAAAGAAGTGAACAAATCATGGAATATTTTTCTCACTTGGCAGTCGTTTTAATCTCTCAGCAGTGTGGGCTGTGCCAGGCCTGTCCCTGTCCCTGTGCCACCTCTGAGCCCAGCAGTGTGAACTGTCGCCCTCGTGCCCTGTAAGTGAGACAGGACTGGAGGTTGTGCAGTGACTCAGCCCCAGCCTGTGCTCGGTCACTCCCCAGGAGCTGCTGTGTCCCTGTGACTGCTGGTGACAGGCTGGTGCTTTCCTGGGGACAGCCAGGCCTGGCAGGGCGGGCACAGCCCCGAGTGAATCACAGCACATGCCCGGCCCCAGGAGCCCATTCCCCTTCCCCTGTGGCCCTGGCTCTGTGTGTCTGGGCTTCAGAGCTGGCAGCCTTGGCCTGGGCTGGGGGATGGAGTCAGGGAGCTGCAGACACAGCAGGGCAGAGCAGGGGCACCGGGGCTGCTGATAGGAAATGCAGCTTTGTGCCTCAGGGTTTGAGACAAATGGGCAGGGAAGGGCAGAGCTGCTGCTTCTGGGGAGAACAACTGGAGTGGCACTGGGTGAGGTCCCCCAGGGCCATGCCCCCCTGGCAGCCCCACGTGGCCTCTGGCTGGGGCACAGTGTGTGTACCCCACACTTCTGCGTGGGGTACAGCCCCACGAGCCCCTGGGCAGAGCCTGGGCAGGGGACAGCTGTCAGTGGGGCAGTGACAGCTCCTGGCTGTGCTCCTGGCTGGGGAGGTGGCACAGCTCTTGCTGAAATGAGCTCCCCTTTCACCTAAATTGTTTCAGAGCTTCAGCTGAATCCCTGGCGTTCAGCTGTGCCTGTGTCCTCCCTGATGAATCCTGCTCTGCCTCCCACCCTGTGACAGGGACATCAGGACATGGCTGGGGGTCCTGTCCTGGAGAGGACAGTACAGTCCAGGGCCACACAGAATGTCCTTTTCAAACAGTTCCAGTTGATTTATGGAGCCATTTTAGGCTTTAATGCTGCTGGTGCAGGATGGACATCAGAGGCTCAGGGCTGCTGTTTGTGATGGAGCAGAAAGCAGCTGGGGCTGCTCAGACCAGGATGGACTTTGCTTTTTCTCTGTGTTTAGAGCACAGTTGCTCATTTGGAAACTCACCCGGTGCTTTCAGTTTTGGTGCACTAGAATGGTGAATAAAGGCAGCCAGGCCCTCTCCTGGAGCCAGGCAGGGACAGGAGGAGCAGCTCCTGTCACTGGAGGGAGGTGAGCCTGGCTCTGGGACATTCCCTGGCTGTGCCTGCCCAGGCAGCACCCCCTGCTCCCCTCTCTGGCTCCTTGCTGGCCTCAGCACCTGGGAATCCTGTGCAGGCTCCACCATGGAGCTGAACCTGGGCTCCAGCCACGGTGTAACTCCAGGGCAGCCTCATCAGCTCGGGAGCAGATTGCAGTTTTGTTTATCAGAACATACGCTGGCCCCGCGCATTCCCAGGGATTTGACCTAAGCTTAACATCTGTCAGGATAAGAAAAAGTGGTTTAGTGCAGTGGCAAAGCAGCAGTTCAGCGGATGGGCAGCAGGGCAGAAGGGATTGTTGGCCCTTCCCACGTGGATGATGGTTTTATATTCCATCAGAGGAAGAAAAAATATTTGTGGAAATCGGTGTTTTGAGAAATTAAATACAAGAACAAAATCTAAACCAGATCCAAACATTTTGCATTTTCTGAGAAGAAAGTAAAATAAGAATTTTTGGGCTCTGCCCTGCAGATTTAACCCTGCAGAGTTGGGAACTGCAAAGCAATGCCAGTGGTGGTGAGTGGAAAAGGCAGAGCCAGGACTGGAGTAAGGAGTGAACCCCAGCAGAAAGGAAGGTGTCTGTGCAACTCTGATTATTTTAACTCAATCTACTTTACATCAACTCAGGCTCTTACAGTGTCTGAGTAGTTTTAACTCTTCTTGTGATCAGTACAGGCTAATGGCCTAAAATGTTGGTTTAGACATTAAGAATGGAGAAAAATTGCAGGTGAGACAAGCACAGGTTACCTCAGGGAGTTAACTGAGACCAGGCTGGGTTGTGGGGAGCTCTGTGGTGACCCTGAACACCCATCACAAAGGAAAATACTTCCAGGTCCTGTCTACAAAAATTCTGCACAACTGTGAGTGTAAAATAAAGTCATTTTTGCAATGATGATGAGCTGGGTTTAATTTGGTTAATAACTGAGGCAAGTTAATCCTGTTCAGGCAAGGATCAAACCAGTTTCAGTGCATGTGTCAGTGCTTTGCATCTGTCTAACTAGATTGATTTAAAATAGCTTGGCTAGAAAAGAAAGTTGCTTTACTGTACAGCTCCTGAACTGGGGCTCACACCTGCCCCTGCCCCTGCCTCCATTCCCTTCCACAGGGTGAAGCTTTAGGTCAAGCTCCCCTCTGGCTCCCTTGTTTAGAAAATGAGGGTGGAGATATTCACGGGGAGAACTCATTCAGGAATCTCCATGTCCCCTCCAGAAGATGTGAAAAATGTAAAAACTCTTTCAGGTCAGGGTGATTACTGGGTGTGACTGCCTGGCAGTTACAGGAATGGCTCTGCAGCTCCTTCTCCTTTTGCTGGCAGCCAGGCTCTGGGTCCCTTTCCCAGGATTTGTGCCAAGCTGTGGGCTGGGTGCTGGGGCAGGAGCAACAGGACCCCTGGAAGCTCAGCAGGGCACGGCTCAGGTGCAGCCAGGGGGGGTGCAGCTCCCAGGTGAATTGTCAGCAGCAAAGCTGACACGCTGCTCATTGTCTTCTTTTAATGAATGCATTATTCAGCCAGGCTGAGAGACTCTGCTCTTCTGAGGGCTGATTCAGATCTGCAAAGCTTGTTGCCACCGTGGCTGGCTCGGTCCTGCAGGTAGCAGAGTGCACAGAGGGCACAGACATTGGCATTCCCAGACACATTCCAAGGGCAGCGCGCTCCCCGTGGCCTCCCTTCCCTGGAGAGAGCGATCCTGGCCGCTGCTAAAGCCAAGCCACGACTCTCATCTCCAGTGGAACAGGCAGTGTTTCCATCCTGGAGAAGCCACATCCACCCTGGGTAACCCCAGCTGGCTCTTAGCAGACCCCAGCAGCTCTCACAGGCTCCCTGATGCTCCAGCCTGTGTCTGCAGCGGGGAAACTGAGGCACACAAAGGCAGAGCAGCCACACCAGCCCTGTGTGAGAAGACAAACCCTTTTTTTTTCAATCTGTACCTACTCCAGGTATCACTGTGCTATTGTCAGCTCTTGCTATACAGAGATTTATATGAAATCGTTTCTATTCCATTGAAGCAATTTTCAGAGATTAATTTTTGAGGGTATTAGCATTGATTCCTGAGCACACGTGCTTCCTCCTCCTGCCACTGGTCCATATCCAGGGAAAGCTGCATTGTCTGAGCTGGAGGAAAGCTCATTTGCCCTAATTTATTGAAAAAATTAATTTTAGATTTAAAATGGGGTTTTCATTTATGAACCCCGCTCAATCTGTTCTTCACTCCTGAGTCTTCACCCTGACCTTTCCCTTATCTGAAATCCTCTGGGCTCTGCACTGTGTTCATTAGTGAACCTTGCAGGAGGGAGCAGCAGGTGTGGGCTGTGGATAAGGACTGCATGCACGCTTGGCTCTGTGCTTATCCAGGTACCCCTGGCAGCTCCTGACTGTAATTTAATTTAGGGCAGTGCCAGGATTTGGACTTTTTTAAGAGTTTTTCACAGTTTGTAAGTTTTAATAACAATTTTTACATCAGCTCTGGAAGTAGCAGCCCTTGGCATTGCATGGAGAATGCAGTAATGATACTTGCACTTAAAAAAATGAGCTGGAGAAGTGATGCAGTGCACCCCAGTACTGCCAAGTTTAATCCCTGCTCGTGGAGTCTGGAATGGTGAGAGTCAGAATGGTCCAGTGAGGTCCCTGGGCCTGCCCTGGGTTTGGTGCCTCACTCTGCTCTGGGGGAAACAAAGGGGTCATTCCCAGAAAAAGCCATAGAAAAAGAATCCCTCATTCCACCTGAAAAGAAGGTTCCCATGAGAATGACGTGCCTTATTTCCATCCCTAGAAGACACTAAAACCTATCTGGCTAAAAGGCAATTGGAAGAAATTAGCTTTATATCCTGGTGCCAGCTATGGATGAAAAACCACAAACAAGCTTTAAAATGCCTTGAGCTTTTCTTCTTTTTTCTTTAAGGGAAGTTCAGCAGCAGCGAAAGAATATTTCCCCAACTTTATTCTGATTATAAATTTTGCATTCTTTGGATATTGCTTTTTAAGAACATCATTTTGTTGAACATCACTCAGCCTCCAAAGTCAGCTCTTCCCTATTAAACAAGCCATTATACAGGCCAGCATTGTTAGACAGAAGGACAAATCAGAGGAAAATGTAGTTTAGATGCTAAAACACCTATTTGTGTTTGTCAGGCTCAAAGTCATTCGCCCCTGGTACCCCTCTGTAGTTTAGATTTGAAATTCAAAACTTGACTCCTGCAAATGCCTTGGCTCAAATTGTGGTTGAATGTTAAGTGGTGTCTCTGAAGCGAGACTAATCGCACAGAATGATATTGGATGTTTGCAGGAATGGGACCTCACAAAAAGGTTTAGAAAAATCTGCTGCTAATAACGATGTTCTGTTTTAAATAAAACCTGCAGAAAAGATGAGTGGCATCTCAGTAAAGACAGGTTTCCTGTGGATTGGGATTACATTCCTAGAGGAAAGTCTAATGCTTATCCAGGAGAGCAGAAAAGTGAAGCTAATTATAAGCAGAAAGAGAAATTGGCCAGTCAGATGCACTGTCTGGGTGCTGTGAAAGGGGGATGGAGGCAGAGGGAAATATTCTTTCAGTGTAAACACTATTGAAACAGTGCCCCATTTTTCAGGGGTGCTTGAGTCAACTCTGCCCCATCATTGCAGCTCAGCTTTGGGGATCAATGCAGCAGGTGGAGAAGCAGCAATCAGTAACAGCCAGTCAGCTGTGCAAACCCATGTATTGTAATGTGAATTGTGCTGGAATATGGGATTGTTCAAACTTTATAAAACAAGTGCATTTATGACATCAACAGCTATTTGATTTTAACTGCAAATTTGGAGTAGATGTGGATAATCACAATCCCTTCCACTGCTAACTCCTTGAGGTTATTAGGAAATTGTTTGTTTCCCAGTGATAGACAGCGTGGTCATAAAGCACAAAGCACTGGCTTCACAGTCAATAAAAAGTGAGAGATATCTGGGTTTAATAGCTCTGAAAGGCAAACATGGCTGGAGTGTGGAAAGGCTGCTGCCTGGAGGGCTGGAGGCAGAGCTGTGACCATCCTCCTCTGGCCAGCCAAGGAAACAGAGTCAGCCAGGCCTGGCTGGGACCAGAGGAGAAAACGTGACTCAAGAAAAGGGGACTATAAATAATACAAGTAATAAGTGGGAATGGAAAACTTCCTCTAATAACCCATGGAAAAATACTCTTTACCTGCCCCGACTGGGCACAGTGGCTTGCCTTTCACGTGCCACATTTGTTGGGCAGTGAGCAGGGTGGGTGGTGCTGGGATCCTGTCAGGAACAGGAGGTGTAAATGTGGAGAAGGGGTGGGGTGGAGGTCACACACAGTGCCAGGGGACAGTGCCAGCAGGGGCACACCCAGTGCAGGGGCAGTCATGCTGCAGGTTGTGCCATGTACCTCTGTATCACCTGCTGCACAGGGGGAACAGCTGTCTGCAGGGAAACAACACCTTGTGCACACGAGGAATGAGCTACGAGCTCGCTGGAAGGAAGCTGGATAAACCCTGGCTTGGACAAAATGAGCTGAGACTTCGATTTACAAGTTCTTCTTGGTGGCAGTAAATGCTCCCTGCAGCAGTATTTGAACACTGAGTCAGTGGAATGTGGCTCCTTCACTGCCTGGCACTCCCTGGGGACAGGGACAGAGCAGTCCCCAAGACCCTGGTCTGCAGAGTTTTAGTTTCTTTCTGTATCTCCTGAGCCACACAAGTGTTCAGTCCAGAGACCATGGAGAGGGAGAGGGCAGGGAATGGCCTGTGCATTCCAGATCTGTATCCCAACAAGTCTGTGTGTTTTAGAGCCAGCCCAACCCCAGAGTGATCAATGGGACAGGGGCACAGTGACACTCCCCACGTCACTTTGGGAAAACACAGTTGTCATTTGCTGAGGTGAGTGTGGAGAATCAATGTGCAGCACGACAGTCTCACAGGCTACAAGGTCAAACGTTACCTCATCCCCTGATGCCTGGCTCACTTCCCAGTCCTGCACAGACCAACCATCTGGAATTTCAGGTTTGGGACAGGGGGAATTCAACTGGGCAGCTCCCAGCAGACAGAGCTCTTGCTGGGTCCTGCTGGTCTTTGCTGTCATGTGGAAGCTGTAGCAGAGCTGTGCAGGTTCCTCATGTCAGCTGGAGCTGCCACAGTTCCTAACAGAGCCAGTGCAGGCTTGGTGGGTTCAGTACTTCCTTCCAGAGTGTCCCAATAAAGTGTCTGAATGTGCAACAGAGACTGTTCCAGTGCTGGGCTGCAGAGAGAACCTGAATTCTCCTCTCCACCCATGCAGGTGCGAAGGCTCGTTCCAAAGTTCAGGTTTCTGTGTTTTCGTGCCTTGCCAGGAAGATAAAAGGGTTGGTAAAACTGTAACTTGACCTTAGCATTTCGCAGCAGCCACAGAGATAAGCTGCTGAAGGAAATACAGAGAGCAAAACACGGATGGCTCTGGGGAAGGGGACCCCACAAGGCAAGAGCTCTGTGTGAGGACCCATGAGAGGGACGCGGGGCAGCCTGGCTGGCAGGTGGGCATGGCCCTGGATTGCTGACTGGCATCGCAGGCTGGCGGGCACCGAGACTTTGCTCCGCCACACAAAGACCCCTGTGCTGCTGCTGCTGCAGGTTTGAGAAAGATTAGATAGACTGAAGCTGCCTGTTATTATTTTTGGCTACTCCAGCAATGTATCAAAAACCTGACACTGGGCTGATGCTGGTGCCCTACTTTATAGAAGCCCTGAAAAGCAGATCAAGGACAGCGAGCTTGTCTCTCTGCATGGCATCTGCCAGCAAAGGGTGAGAAAACTTCAAACTGCTGGTGGGGGGAACGGGGGAGGCAAAAATGAGGCAAAATGTGCTAAATCCAGAGCGCTGTTTGCAGACTTCAAGGGAAAGGGGGTCTGCATGTCCTCCACTAAGGAGGGAAGGTGGGACGGGCAGAGGCTGGGATGTTCTGCTGCCAGCGTGGCTGGTGAGGTGGTGCCACTGTCCCCGGGGCAGGTTGGGGAACAGTTTGCTCTGGAAGGAAGAAGGGACCCCACTGGCCTTAGGTGACCGTGCTCCTTGTTAGCCAAGCCCAGGAATAATGCTGCTTCATGTTTTCTGGATCCTTTGGCAGTGAGAGGGTCATGGGCACCTCTCTGGCTGAGGAGGAGAGGAACGTAGGGGAGGCTGTGCAGAGTTAGTGTTGGAACTGGGCAGAGAACCTGCGAATTTTGACTCGTTTGTCAGTGCGGTGCACGGTGGCGCTGGCTGGAGGGATGGTCTGTCTGGGAATCCGGCTTGTGTGTCCCTGGAGGAGGCGAGACTTGTGCCTGCTGCCTCGGGCAGGACCTGCTCCTGTGACCTCTCACTCTGAGACCTGCTTCCTTCTCCTGTGCTCTGGGGGAACCCCGAGTATTCCTATCACCTGGGGATGTTTACTGCTGTTGCCGTTTGCCCCTCCAAAGCTGACCAGCGTTTGCAGCCCAGGTGCCGGCTTTCTCCGCTGATCCGGAGCTGCCTCGCGTGAGCTGCAGGATTTGTGCTTTGCTGCAGACATGGACAGTAGCCTTTGAGAAGTGGAAGAGGAAGCAGCCATCAGTAAGAGGCAGGGGACAGTGCCATGTGGTGGTTTTTCATTTACTAGATAGTCCTACTTTGTTCTTGATGAGTAATGGAGGCATTTGAATACGCCAGGATGACAGCAGCAGTCTGGCTCTGGGAACGTGTCGGCGTGGGCTGGCTGAGGATGGTGGCAGTCGGGACAGTGGGACCATGCCGCGCAGCCTTTCCGTCTCCTCTCCGCTGCCTCACATCTTTGCCGCTCACCTGCTGCCCCGGGCCCCGCGTTCCGTGAGGCCGCCCGGGCCCGAGCCCCGCGCCC
>WBNO01008885.1:281076-311473 GCA_013400575.1 Peucedramus taeniatus
ACCGGCGCTGACAGCCGCTCCCGGCCGGCCCGGCCCGGCCCGGGGATGTGCGGCCGCGCTCCGTCCCTCGTTCCGTGCGTTCGCGGTTTGTTTCCATCCTGGGCGGCGTTTCCTCCTCCGTGCCCGGGCTCGGCAGCCGCACTGTGGAGATGGGCCTTGCGGCTCCATTTCCGTCTCGTTGGTCCAGGAGGACACATCCTGCCTCGCCTTTGCCGCCTTGTCCAGATTCCGCCTCCAGACTGATGTTTCGCAAAATTTAGGTGATAAAAATCAAACCCCTTATCCCCACCCTGCTCCCCCCGTGGAAGGTGGTGATTCTGGGGTGCAGCTGGGAGCAGCCCGGGAGTTCTCCCGTGAGTGCTGGCAGGGAGCAGGGGGCTCTGGCTCGGTCCTTGCGTCCCGGTTTTGCTTCTGCTGCCATGGACGTGCCCCAGGTGTTCGTTGAGGCCCTACGGTCCCTGCTCGCTCCAGACGCTGGTACTGTGGGAATGACTTGTTCCCAGGGCTCTGCTGTGGCTCGGGCTCCAAACTGGAGTGGTGGATCTGTCACTGCTGTTTGCATCAGATGTCCCCAGATCTGGCACTATTTAGGCTGGTTTAGGCAGATGTGATAAAAAGGTTTTTTTTAATGTAAGGGTTCATTTCTGTTGAAAGTGTCATGTTGGTGCTATTCTGCCTATGGGAAAGAGGCTCCTTGAAAACATTTTTGATGATTGAAATTCATGTGTATTTCTGATCACCTTTTGCATCCTGCTCCTGATGCCCTTTTCCTCCTGATGCCCTCTCCTCTTGCATGTCACAAATGCCATCGGTGTCCTTGCTGGTTGTCCTGTGCTGGGCTTGCAGGCTGCCCCTGGCAAACTTTGCAGTGGCACGTTGTTAAACAAACACCCATGCTCAGGTGAATGTCACAGGTTAAAATGATCCATCAGGTTTGCTCTGGCAAAAACAACGTTTGGAATCTGGTATGAGCTGACAGAGTCCTTCTGAATGTAATTAATCCTGCTGCCGGTTGAAACTGAGAACAGTCTGAAAACAAGGGCAGGCATTAATAAGTTTAATTACATGTCCTTTGTGTTGCTCAGGGAAGGTGTTGCGTTAGTGAGGGCAACCTGTAACGCCAGGTTCCCATCCTGAGTACGCTGAGCAGAGTTTCTCAGGCAGAGATCAGCAGCTGGAGAATGGCAGGAGAAAGTTCAGGGCAGCAGAACATGGAGAAGGGTGTGCTGCTGCATGCTGAGACTTCATCCCCACGGCCTTTCCTACAGGAAAAAAAACATTCTTCATCTTCTGGAAGCCTGCGAGTTCTCTTGTGTGCTGTTGGTGGTGGTTATTCCCATAACATCGCTTTCATATTTATTTGTTACATTGAAGCAGGATGAGGCACAGGGGAGGAAGGGATGAGAACTCCCGGCAGTGGTGGCGAGGTCAGCGGGAAGTTGGCCCCGGCGGGGGGGTCACACAGGCGCTGCCGAGCCCTGGGGAGAGCTGCTGTGCAGGAGGGTGGGAAGCAAAGCGGAGCAGTGTGGGCCCTGCAGAGCATAGTCCCGGAGTGAGCCGGCAGCAGCGAGGCTCAGGAGGGACAGTGGCACAGGGCAGAGCTCCCGGGTGGAGCTGCCAGACCGTGGTGGGTGATTTACTCCCATCTGCGACTGCTAAAATCCTTCTCCCATCTGATGTTGCAAATCAATTTACTGGAGTTGTGCACTTTGTTCTCAGTCATAACAAACCCCTAATCCCCGGGCTGGAGACAGATTTAGATCCTGTCTGTGCTGCGTGTGGATCTGCTGGGCTGTTCTGCTGCGCTTGGGCACGGGGGACCCCTGCAGCGGGCGAGTGCAGGAGAGGGGGTCAGGGCTGCCCTAAAAACCTGTTCCCAGCTGGGCACAGAAAGGAACTGTCAGCCTCAAAAAGCTGCACACAGGGAATCTTTCCTGGCCAGGAGAGGTGTCACAGAGTCAAATGTAATTTGGGAGATCATATCCTTCTGACACTGGGGAAGCATGCACACTGCCAGCTCTGCAGCTGGCATCAATGGGACTTCTTCAGCTTAGGGCCTGGCCTTCCTTCAGAATTCCCCAATCTGCTCATGTTCTCAGAGCAGAACAGTAGGAGATTTAAGAAAGGCTCTTCATTTTTTCCCCCCTTTGTTTCAGTGCTAAGTTTTGTGTCTGCTCCATCCCTATGCAGCCAGGCACCAGGTTCTCTGTTTGTTTCTGTCTCTCAGAAATAATCAGGAACGTTTTCATCATAAAACCACAGGAGCAGCAGCTGGGTGGTTTCAGGCAGGTGAGGCTCCGAAATGAGGGCTGACAGAGTAGCCTCTTTGCAGTGCTGTTTGCTGCCTCCATTGCTCAAAACCCAGCCCTGGAGTTGGGTGAAGAGAGGATGCATTGCCGCTCCATCCTTGTTTTTGCAAGTCTTCCCTGCAGTCCACGTGGTCCTGGTTGGATTTGGTGACACTCAGGTGGCTGTGGAGGGCACAGGCAGAGGGGATACATCCCTTCACATGGTAATGTTTTATGACTTTTATTATTTAGCACAACAATCCTCTCTGATTGCTCTCGGGCAGCAGAGCTCTTTCTTTAATAACCAGAGACTGGCTGCTGCTCCGCAGGACTCGCCAGGTCAGTGCCGGTAGCAGTAATGTTATTTCTCTTTAGAACTAATGTGGTCTTTTATGAGATTTTTTCCTCCCCCCTTCATTTCAACTGAACTTTAGGCAAGTAAAAAGGGATTTTAAAAAGGCCCTTGGCAAAAAGAACTAAATGTGCTGTTTGGAAAGAGGGTTCCTGCTGTGAGATGGCTCTGGGCAGCTGGCCGTTCCCAGCGTATTAAAACAAAGGTGTAGGATTGGAATTGGATCAGCTGACGTAAAGGGATCAGGGACAGGACCTGGAATATGCAGCGAGTTATTGGAGCAAGAGATGGGACAGCCCCACAGGCAGCATCTTCCCAGTGATGGGAGGGGGATGGATGTGAGCAAGGTACCTCTGTCATCTTGGGAGTGTGTGTGCGCTGTCAGCAAATGGTGTTCAGGTGCGTTTGGCTGTTCGGGGTGGCTGATGGCCAGCCCAGGTCTGCAGGGACTCAGGTGTCCCTGTCTCTGTGGGTGCAGCTCTCAGGCTCAGGAGAGCAGCTTGTGGCCTTTCTCTTACTGCTGGTACGAGGAGAAGTCTGTGGGAGCAGCGATGGGGACTGGCAAATGTTTTCCAGTAAATGGGCTCCTGCCACAATGCAGTGTCACCAAGGGACACAAGCGCTCTCTGCCCTGACACAGGAATTAAAGTGAAAGGACTGTGTGCTCTTTGAAGGCAGGGGGGTGAGACAGAGATGGGACAGAGTCCTGGGAGGGGGGCACTGCTTGTCCTGCCCTGCCAAGGCTGCTCTGGCAGAGAGATCCTCATCCCTGCTGCTGAGATTTCCAACAGCTCTAATTAATGACATCTCCCCACTTAGCCCTTGATGCACAGACAGATGCTGGGTTTTTAGGGCTGGTTTGAGCCCTGCAGCGCTCCCCCTGCACAGAGCAGCAGCTGGTGACAAACGTGTCTGCTGCTGACCTGGGCTGGATCCGAGCGGCCGCTCGGGAGGGAGAGACATCGTGGGAGCAGGTCCTGCTGAGGCAGGGACCTGACAAATAACCTCCCTGAAAAAGTCCCATTCATTTTAGGATTCCCAGAGGCATTCGGCAGAGTGTGGAGGGATATAAACACACATTTGCTGAATCTGGTGAGAGCGTAATATGTCCTGAGAAACTCCCCCTTGGTGATCCTTCAAATAGCACATCTGCACTCCCACCCGGGGCCATCCAGCTGCAGTAGTTTTAAATGAAAAATAGACTTGTTTTGTTTTAATTTTTTACAAAAATTCTTAGGCCAGCATGAGGCGATGCAACAGTGATGTACTGAGTTGTGGGTTTATTTTATCAGTATTTATATTTGTCTACACAAGAATGCAAGTCTGAGCTTGGTTATTTACCTTTTCTAATTTCATCTGTAAAATATGGAAATAAGATTTGCCAGAAATGCCTTGATTCTGGGCTTATCTGGGCTGGGTGAGAAGTCTGTACTGTCAGTTCTTGAGCTGCTGGATATTAGTTCTGCACTCAGCATCCAGAGGTAACTTGATCTGTCTGCCTGTATTAGAGTTAATTTACAGTATCACTCAGAGGAAAAGGACTGGGACCCTTTTCTCTGAAAATAGTGTAAAATTGCCACAAAATACTGGGAAATGACTGTGCTGGGTTGCTAAAGATCAATTTACTTGCCACACAGATGTGGGGTGAGTGGGCAGCTGAGAGAATGGCTAATGGCATGGAGAGCCTTTGCTGGGAGCCCGGGGCTTCTGATCCAGCACAGGACTGTGCCAACCCCAACAGGGCTTTCAGCACTGGGGGCTGCAGGTTGTCCCCTCAGAAAGCCTGTGCTGGTGGCTGTTGTGCAGATGTTTTACTGGTGTCACCCCAGCTGGTCCTGGCTGGCGCCCCGGTAGGTGCAGGGAAATGTCCCGGAGCCCTTGGGCAGTGTCCCCAGGCTGGGTGGCCTTGGGGAGGAGGTGGCCCTGGCACTCAGAGCTGTCCGTGGAGCAGCTCAGGCAGGGAACCAGCCACAGGCAGTTCCGTTATCACCTGGGGCTTCTTGCATGGCCTGAATCTTAATGGCAAATCTAGAGAAGCACCTGTTTATCTGCTGCTGCCGTTTATCTGAGAACCTCCTTGGGCTGTTTTCTGGATCCAGCCTGGTGTGTGATTCACTGGAAGCGATGAATTTTGCATGCACTGTTGACATTTCTCTCTGTTTTGGTCAGCTTCATTCTGGAGAACAACAAAACCCAACGCACACATCAAAACAAGCTGGGGTATACTGGGAGCATTGTTGTTTGGCTCATGAAAGACCCTGCTGAGAATGTCACAAACTCCCCTTATTGCTGTCCTTCCGTGCCTTTGGAGAAGGCGTCACTCCCTTTGTAGACAGGGACACTTGGTCTCTTTGGGAGCCCCCAAAGTGCTTGCCAGAGGTTTTAAAGGTCAGAGTTACCAGGATCAGAGCTCTGGCATAGGAACATCTGACATGGTGCAGGCTATAGAGAAGGCAGCTGTTCCCTTTGCACTCAAGTTATTTTTTTCCTTGCCACTTCATGGGTTTGCTGTGTTTTCCCTGGGAGTACTTAACTATCTCTCTTTTTTTTTTTTTTTTTCCCTTGAGCTTTCTGGTTGTGCTTTAAGAGTTACAGCACCATTGATTGTATTGGCTGTCTCAAAAATGGTGCTCTGCTCACTGTCTGTGGGCTCCCCGCTGCTAAATGCTGCCAGTGGGACTCCAGAGCATTTAGATCAATCAATAGGGCTATCACAGCCTTATTTTCCATACTGTCCCCATCCCAGGGATGTGTGTGACAATCAGAGCTCACGAGCCCAAGGGTTGTTGGTGACAGTGCACATCCAGGTGTGGGTGTTTTGGTGAGGTTCTGGCACCACCAGAGCTCAGCACCAGGCGCTGTAGACCTGGTGGTGCTGCTGAGACAGCAGCAGCTGCTGCGGCCAGCTGGCCTCCAATGCACCCCCACTGCTACACCCCACACCTGGGAGGTCTCATTTAGGAACACATCCCACCTGGGAAGTCTCATTTAGGAACTCCCTACACCTGGGAAGTCTCGTTTAGGAACACATCACACCTGGGAAGTCCCGTTTAGGAACACGTCACACCTGGGAAGTCTCATTTGGGAACTCCCTACACCTGGGAAGTCTCATTTAGGAACACCCCACACCTGGGAAGTCTCCCTCAGCAGGTGTGGTGGCCATTTAGGGTTGGATTCAGTTGTTCAGAGACCCCACAGTGTGCAAACATCTAAAGAATTGACTCCTGACTGCATCGCAGTTGGGAAAAATTGTTTTACTGCTCATACTGACTGTCATGGAACCTTTAGAGTAGAAATTACAGATGGGACGGTGTAGCAGGTCTTGTTCTTCAGGGCCCTCGGTTATTTCATGACAGAGCATTCCCAGGAATATTGTGCAGTTGTTGCTAACAGATGTTGCCGACAGGTTTCTTTGGGAAGGAGAGCATCCACTGACACCGTTCTGTTTTTCCTCCAGATCCCATCTAATGCCGAGGCTGAAAGAATCGCGCTCCCACGAGTCCCTGCTCAGTCCCAGTAGTGCTGTTGAGGCTCTGGATCTCAGTATGGAGGAGGAAGTGGTCATCAAGCCAGTCCACAGTAGCATCCTGGGACAAGACTACTGCTTTGAGGTAAGGAGCCGTGCTTGGGCTGTTCCTGGGAGCCAGGTGTGGGCTGGCATCTGGGGCCTGGCTGTTACCAAACGTTGCTGCTCAGAATTGCTACACAGAGACCATTTCATAGGCAGAAAATTGCTCCCATCTTTCCAAGGAGGATCATATCCACACAGTCAGAGCAGTGAGCTCCTTGTAAGCGCTGTGGCAGCAGAGCTGCTGGCACAGGTGCTGTACTGCTTAGGGCTGTGTATCAGCAGAGCATGAATTAGTTTATGCTCCTACAGTTTATGTTCATACAGATACTGGGAAGTGCTAATCCCTACTCAGTGTTCCCAAAGACATTACATGTGGTCACAGAGCCAGCCTGCTGCTGTCTGTGGGAGTGTGGAGGACTTTGTCTAGAAAACTGAACTCCCCTTGTTTGGGTAAATAGAAAAATCTGTGAGTATGTCAGATTACTTTGACATCTGTTATGGCATGTGGTGAGGTCTGTGCTAGCGGGAGGGAGTAGGACATGTACAACCCAGGCTGTAGCTGGATAATTCAGTACAGGATATCTTGGGAATCATTTGTCCTGAATTGTGGATGGCAAAGTATTATTGCTCATGGCAGTGGCTGGGTACAGAACTGGGAAATGGTTTTCTTACAGTAATAAGGCAGTGGATATTTGAGTTTCTGTGAAGAGCAGGTAACACCTGTTTGTGCTTGGATGCAGAGAAGCTGATAAATGGTGTAGCTGTGTTTGGATTGTGCTGCAGGGGTGATGGGGCTGTAGGCTGTCCTTGGATGGCAGTGCTGGATGAGAACACATGTCAGTGTTCAAGAGGAGTCAGACTGGAAAGATAAAGACATTTTTCTTTACTGAAATCAGCACATTTTGAAATAAGTGAGTTAAAAGATCTATTTCTTAAAATTTAAGTGGGTAACATGAAAACAGTCTAACATAAAAAGAGCCTCAAACATAAACTCTGTAGTTGGCTAAGGTATAAATTTTGCATTGCTGTTCATTCTTTGTGGAATTGAGCAAGTGCAGTGGGTCAGGAGGGGAACAGTTTTGTAAATTATGTGTCCTCTATTGCATTCTACTCAAGAAAAATAAAATGAAGCTAGATGGAAAATAGATGTGACATCCATAATATAAGAGTTGTTTACCAATTCTGTTCAGCCCACAAGAGGAGAGGAATGGATATGAACAGAACTTGTAGAAAGTTGAGTGAGAGGGAAGTTACACAAGCCATGCACTTGGAAGGAGGAAGAAATTTTGGGGTTAAGTGCGTTGGATAAAGAGAAGTCACACTGTAAAAAAAGAATGTGTTAATTGCTGTTCTGCAAACCCTGCAGAGGAGAGGAAGAATGCCAGGAAACAACAGGGACATTGATTTGTCACTGGTGGCTGCTCACCAACAAGCTCCAGCAGGAGGGACCGAGGTGAGAGCTAAATGGCACTTTGTGTCAATGCCTTGGTCTCGTGTCTCCTGAGAGCCTCCCCCAAGCTGGCAGTGAGGTCAGCACTGGAATGAGTTTATAGATCCCAGCTGGGGCCAGGCAGTGACTACAGCCCACAGCACTCAGGTACCACTGATGGACACCAAGGAGCTCAGGGCATGTCCTGGGAAAGCAGCCCTGACCTGAAATGGCAGGTGAGAGGGCCCTGCCAGGGTCACTGGGATGAGGGGAGCTGAGGTGTTTTCTGTGCAGTGGATGGGGAAAGTGCTGCAGTTGGTGGTGGTGCCTCATCCCTGCCCCTTGAGGCTGTTGTGGACCTGCTCCCTCGGGAGTTGTGTTGGGAACAGGCAGGGCTGGTGTCTCCAGCTGGGAAGTGAAGCTCCTGCTGGGCAGTGCCAGCCTTGCTCAATCCTTCACCTTCTGCCGGCACTGGGGTGGCCGGGCAGGGACAGTGCCTCGGGAACTGTTCCCATCCCCAGCTGGCCCGGGGCCATCAGTGCTCACCTGACACAGCTCCTGCCCCGGAGCAGCCTCGGGGAACAGGCCAGGAGGATCTGACACGGCTGCAGATGGAGGAGAGCGGGTTGGAGAGGAACTGGCAGCACACCCAGACGGAGACAAAAGCGAGAGGTGCCAAAGCCATCTGCAGTGGAAAACAACCAAGTGGCTCGTGGGGAGGCAGCTGGTGGATGAAGGTGCAGGGAATTGTTCCTCCCTTCTCTCTCCACCACCCTGCATTAAGACGTGCTCAGCTCTGCCAGGGAGCACAGTCAGCACCAGGGCAGGGCTTTTCCACAGGCTGCATTTGGCTTTTTCTGCTTACTTAGTTTTGTGAAACTTGCTTTTTTCTCACTTGCTGAGTACTTGGCAGTCGGTATTTACTTGTTTCCTTCATTGATTTTTTTTTTTAAATTACTCAGCATCATCTTCTTTCTCCTTGCAAGACTCCTCAGTCAGCAAATCATCCCATGCCACTGCACGTGCTGCGTGTGCTAAATATACAGTGGGCATCTCAGCCAGTACCAGAGGCTCAGAGCCCAGGCTCCCAGAGCCTATTCCTGGCCCTGCTTTTTGGGGGATCCTGGGCCAGGCAGGGCCATTAGGGCTGAGGGGCTCTCTTAGGTCTTGGCAGACCAAAGTCTTGTCCCCTTGCACAATCATGCCAGAGCTGTCCCAGGACACAGCTGAGGGAAAGACAAACTGTGGTTGCTCCAATACAACTGAGCCTGTTGCCTCATCCTGGCCTTGCCTCAGCAAGGGAGAATTTAGTGGAGCTAAATTTAGCAGCACTAAATTGGATCCAGCTGTGCAAATGTTGGCCATTGCTCGCGTGGCCCTTCGGATCCTGGAGCTGCTGCGGGGCCGGGGGTGCAGCTGAGCCCTGACTGCTCCCTGGAAAATCCTCTGGACACTGAGTGAAGCATCTTCAGTGCTCACTTATCATCCCCTGGTACTCCATGCACGTCCCTTCAAGTGAAGCCACCCTGTACCTTAGCACTGTCTTAAAAAGACAAGATTTTATCTAGACAGATTGCCCATCCAAGGACTGGGGGTAATGAATAGGAAAAGTAACATTTCAGAAATTAATGAGTTTTGTTAATTGAGTTTGTCCTGTACATTAAGAGTATTCCAGCGTATCCAAAATCTTGATGAGACCAGAATACTCTCTTTTTAAAGATAATTAATATCTCATAAAGATCATTAATGCCATATGATATTTAAGTCAGAACTCAAAGCTGGGATCTGATTACAAATCTGGGTAAAATTAGATTTTTGTTCACACATGGTAGATGTGATCTTCAGCTCCCATCAGACCAAGACACTTCATATCTGACACATGATTTTCTTCTCTCACTTCAGTATGACAGTTAAATGTTTTTTATAGGTTTTGAAAGATTAATTTATAATTGGTTTAAAATTGAATAATGAATTTGGCCATGATAATGCATGTGTTTACCTGAGTGTGGCAAGGAAACAGAGACAATCCTGTGTGCCAGCAGAACTCAGTGTGGGAAGGCTTGGGGATGGAGGTTACCAGGAGCATCAGCAGCAGGAGAGGAGATGAGGCAGGGGGGGTTTTTCATGGGAGTTTTTGAAGAAGCTGGAAATACTCTGGAGCGTGAAAGGATGCTGGAAAGATGACACTGCTGTGCCTGCTAGTATGGAGTCTGCTCTTGGAACTTCAGGAGAGCTTGTGCTCAGCAGAATGTATTTTACAGGCAGAGTATAAAAGCATGCAAGGACTGGGAGAGTGTCTGTCTGAAGGAGAAAGCCTCTGGAATATCAAGAGTTGGAAGATTCTTTGCGTTTTTATGTAAAGACAGAACAGGCCTCTCCTCATTCTGCCCTGTGTTCAAAGGAAGGGATGTGTTCAACTTATCCTTGAGGTTTGCTAATGACAAATCTTAGTGAGTGCCAGCTCTGCTGTAAGAACAGGTTGGGCTTCTGGGAGATACATGAAATTAAAGGAGATTGTGTCTCCCAGAAGCAGATAACCCAGTGCACAGTGTGTAAACACAAACACTGGGAGATGATAAAGCACTCACAAATAACTCTGCAGGTTGAGACTGGCGGAAATGAAGCTCAGAGGGGAGTTATTTAAAGTACCAGGTCCATTGAGCCTCCCAGCAGAGCTGTACCTGGCAAATATTGCTGGGCAAAAGAAATGCAGAGAGCTGGAGCCACGTTCCTGGTGGTCAGGACCAGCACGTGTGGAGGAGATGGGAGCTTGGGGAATATCTGTGTGTGAGGAGTAGGTGCTTTGATGCCAAGGAAGGTGCTTTGATGCCTTGGCTTTGATGCCAAGGAACTTTGACATGGGGGCATAGGAAGGAAGTTTGGTGCCTGTCATTCTGGGCTGCCAGACAGTGGTGCTTCCATGGGCTCAGCAGGACTGAGTTTCCTTGGCATAGCAGGAATGTGATAAGGAATAAGGGGCACTTGCATCACTGGAAATGTCACTGCTATGAGTGTGTTTCTTAAACCCTGGCTATGAACTCCCAATGGCCAGAGAAAGCCACAAAAATACTGCAGAAAATCCCTTGGGATGAACCTGGAAGCATGAGAGGTGAGAGGAGGGCTCAGCAGCCCTTCCAGCCACGTCCAGGTTGGGAAGCTCCCCCTGTTTCTCCCCAGCTGGGGATGGGTGCTGTGAGCTCCAAGTGCCCATGCTGGGCCATGAGCTGGTACAAGCTGTACCACAGCCAGGAGTGGGCTGGACAGACCTGTCCCCATGATCTTTACAGTAAGGGCTCCTGGAGCCACAGGACACCAAGGGGGAAGGTGGGAAAGCAGCCTTTTAGAGCCCAATGTTCTGCTGGAAACAAGCAATGGGTTGTTACTGTCACAGGCTTTGGGCTGAGCCTGGAGGAATGCCAAGTAACCACTCAGAGTTCCAATTTATCTTTAGTTCATCTAAGGATTTGCACTCTCTCAGTTGTGGAACTTGGTGGTTTAAAGCATCACATGCATGGGGCCCATTATCTAGTGTTTTCTGGTGTGGAAGAGGAGAAGTAATTGGAATTTGCTTCTATGATTATTTCTGTGACATACAGAGTTGTCCTGTTTTTCCACCAGCCTTAGGGGCTGTTGCTTCATGCTTGGGTAAAGCTGTTTACTTTAAAAAAAAATAAAATCCAGTAGTATCTTCCCTAAGCCCCCCTCTCTCCCCAAGCACACTCTGCAGAGTGCTGGTCAAGACATAATCCTGTTCCTTTCCCTGTAGGTGACGACTTCATCAGGAAGTAAGTGCTTCTCGTGTCGTTCGGCAGCAGAGCGAGATAAATGGATGGAGAACCTGCGGCGTGCCGTGCACCCCAACAAGGTACTGCCAGTGAGGAATTGCCTCTGCTCTAGTTCAGTTCCTCCTTATTACATTTTATAGCCCAGTGCATGGGAGCAGCAGGGGATGTATTGTCATTGGAGTGAGTAAGTGGAACTCTGGGTCAGCCTTTTTCCATATTGCTTTCTTCCACAATTATATTTACAGACAAGCGCCAATTATTCCTTCCCCTCTCTTCTCAGCACATGCTGCTTCAGCTCTTGCTAAGAATTGATCAAACCTGATGAATCTTCAGTGTTGCTGTTACTGATGGTGCTTGCCACTTCCATAGGACTGTCACCTCCCAAAAGCCTTGGGACAGATGTCAGGTAGCTGCCAGCAAAGTCACAAGGCTGAGCAGTCTGAAGAGTTCATGTGTCAGCTCCTGACACAGAGTCTGCTGTAGTGATGGAGGAGCTCAGATGTCCATTTTCAGAGGTGACAGTGGAATGTAGCTTTCCCTTCACCAGCCAGTCGAGGTGCAAAGTCATCTCCTAGGATTTACAGGAACAAATCCTTCTCTTCCCTAGAACACAGGGACACCCAGTATGCATTTTTATGGCCCACTAAGGCTAAGTACATCCTAAAATAAAACATACAGCTGCTTCTTCCCTGCTGTGCTGGAGTTGGCTGCAAAGATTGATCAGGATTAATGCAGGATTCCACAGCTGATGAGCTCAACCAAGTCTTCTTCTGCTGGTCAGAGAAGACACAAATGATGGGATCCTGTGAACTCCTCCTGGCTGTGCACACTAATTCAGCCCAGGCCTGGTGGGTTCTGAAGGAGCCCTCAGTCTCAGAGTTTGTTGTTCCCAACACAGTGCCAAATGTCAGAATAAAAGATTTCCTGTAATATTAGAGTGTGAGCAGTGGAGGGGAGAGGTGGTCTTCTGCCTCTGGCAGCATGTTCCTCTAGTGAAGTTCAGTTGCTCCAGTACTTTCCCAGGGCTCTTCCTGGTAATCCTGACCTGAGAGGGCTGTGGAAGGTTTGTGTGGTCACAGTTAGCATGAGGGAACTCCTGGGAATGCAAGCTGGGGCTGGGCATGTCACTTTGGCTTCACAGTGCAGTGTTGAGTGGAAATCCATTTGGAAGTGTTTCCATCATCTCAAAACCTGCAGTAACTGATGGCTGACTTTCCATCTTTGTTTGAGTTCATAGACAATAAACTCTCAGTATCTGACTTGATATTTCTGCCAGGAATCCAGTGTTCTTGTGCAGTTCCTGTGTGTACTTCCTGAACCTACAGTACCCCATTGTGGACTTCCAACAGAAATGTTCCTGCCCAGACTCCTGGGCTGAGCAGAGTAAGCTGTGGCTGCTGTTTCAGTGAGGGGTTTCCAAACAAAACAGGGTTTGCAGAATCACAGCAGTGGTGCAGCTGCCAGTGCTTTATCTTTAAACTCACTCCTGCAGCAAATACCCCTGGATGTTCTTCCAGGATGAGGTCAGCATCACGAGGGAGCTCTGAAAGATCCACAGTATTCTTGGCTCTGTTATTGTTTAAAAGATATCCAAGGCAGATTTCTGTCTCTGAATTGTCATGATTCTCCCATGGGATACCCTCTCCCATGATTCCTCTCTGTGTTTAACTTGGGTGCTCTGAACTTCTGCCCTAAAATATGGTGAGGTTTTCCAAACAGTTTTTTCCCTGCCATTGGTGGTGGCATTCCCACGTGGATGAGGTGATCCCTGGGTGTGCATTCAGGTCCCTTTGTGTTGCTGTGTTACAGGAAATGTCATGAACTCAGTGCTGCTGTAAAGCAGCTCTTCTGAAAAAAGAGGAGGCTGTGAGATACCTGTAAGAGCTTCTGCTTTGCACAAACCATTCAGGACCAGTGAGGTTCTTTGGGATTCTTCAGAGGCCCTCTTGGCAGGGAATGGGAAATGGTACATTTATGATTTGGAGGGGTTTTATCTCCCTTGTTCCTTATATTAATTGGCACCAACAGACATGGAGAGCACGATGATATTTTGGAAAATTAACATAAGTAGTGTTATTATGCAAATTCTTGAGAGCCAGTATTTCCTTAAAATAAAGTCTAATTAAGCCTCCGCTCATTTAGCACATCCGAAATAATTAATTCATATCTCCAGTTTTGTTGTTCTTGGCTTTGTGGGGTTTTTTATTGACCTTTTTTTCTTTGCATCTTTTTTTTAGGACAACAGCAGAAGGGTAGAGAATATGTTAAAGTTATGGATTATTGAAGCCAAGGACCTGCCAGCTAAGAAAAAGTACTTGTGTGAATTATGCCTGGATGACGTTCTTTATGCACGAACTACCTGTAAATTGAAAACTGATAATGTCTTTTGGGGGGAGCACTTTGAATTTAATAACCTCCCATCGCTCAAAAACATTACTGTGCACTTATACAAAGAGACTGACAAGAAGAAGAAGAAGGACAAGACCAACTTCATCGGGCAGGTGAACATCCCCGTGAGCTCGGTGACGGGCCGGCAGTTTGTGGAGAAATGGTACCCAGTGGTGAGCCCCAACCCTGGCAAGGGCAAGTCCCCAGGGCCCATGATCCGCATCAAGTCCCGCTACCAGAGCATGAGCATCCTTCCCATGGAGATGTACAAGGAGTTTGCTGAGTACATCACCAACAATTACATGGTGCTGTGCTCGGTGCTGGAGCCCTCGCTGAGCGTGAAGAACAAGGAGGAGATGGCGTCAGCGCTGGTGCACATCCTGCAGAGCACGGGCAAGGCCAAGGTAGGACCCTCTGCCATCTGTGGTGTGCCCCAGACACCGTCAGAGCAGACTCTGGGGTTGGGTTGGGAAGACTCATCAGTTGGGCTTTGGGCCATTGTTAATGTGCTCTGTTTTTCTTTTGATTGCAAACAAGTTGGTAACACACACAGCAAGAGTTGCTTAATTAGCAGAGGGGTTGGTGGGACTACGGGACACCAACTGAGCCACTTTCTTTTACTCTTCTCCTTCTGGAGGCTCAGGGGCCAGGCTCTTTCTGTATAAACAGGCACAGTTGTGAAAGTAAGCAAGAAGGCATTTTTCCAGGATGGAATGTAAGCAGTGCTGGCCTGAGCTGTGCAGCCTGTGTGTGCTGGGTATTCCTGGGTTCCGTTCTCTGCTCCCTCTGCGCTGAGCACCTGCACAGTGGAGCTGAACAGGAGGGAGCAGCCTCTCCAGAACTGCAGACCAAAGAGCCTGCAGGCATGCATGTCTCTGGATCAGCTCTTGGTCTTCAGGGTCTGTCCTACTGCTTTTGGAAGGGCTGTGTCAGGGCTGCAGGAATTAAAGCATCACTGTTTTCCTGTGACCATCTCCCTGCACTCAGTAGGGGAGAGCTGGGGAAGGGCGAGATGTCCAAAGCTTTTGCAGTGCTGAGGAGACATGAGCTCCTCACCTGAGGGGCAGTCACAAGGCTCTGCTTCCTTGGCAGCTGCCGCTGCTGCCGGGCCCGTGGCCGGGCTCGTGGATTAGGTTTAGTTACCATCTGTCGGACAGAGAAGTGGCTTGGCTTCCTGATCTAGTTCAAGGCAGGCAAAGCTCACTGAGAGGATTGGGAGCTGGGGGCCTGCTGCTGCAGCAGCAGAGAAAATAGCCCTGTTAAAGCCTCCTGATCCCAGGAGTGCAGGGAAGGACCTGTGGGGAGTAACGCTGTGGCTCCACAAGAGCTGTGCTTGGTGTCTCTGCTCACTCCTTGTTCCAGAGCTCCAGAGCTGTCAGCCCTTGGTTCCTGGGCACAGCCGTGCCTTGTGCTGGCACCAGGGGCTCTGCTGCCCCTTGCTGTGGCTCCTGCAGCTCTAATTCCGGGGTTTTGTGGGAATAACATTGCCATGGAAGACTCTGTCCACGGCTTACTCAGTTCTGGTGCAAAAGGCTTCAAGTGTCATCCCAGTCTTAATCACCATGGATCATGTGTAGGCATGGCTCAGAGTGGTTGTCACTGCTGCAGCCTTTTTCCTCTGCCTCTCAGTACTGGAGAGGCTCCAGAGGGAGCAAGTGTGTTTCCAGACATGTGTCTGCATCAGTGCTTGAGATCCCAGAGGCTTTACACAGGGGACACAGCAAACAGTAAACAGACTTGATGACTTTTCCCCTAAAATGGAGCTTCTGCTTTCCCTGCCTGTCATCTGCCATCAGCATTAGCGCAGGGTTTAGGGAGCTGTCAGAGCAACAGGAGTTATTGGAGCATGGGAACCAGGTGATGCATCCTGGGCTGGACAAGCAGGGAGAGGGAAAAGCAGCAGAAAGGTAGAAAAATAATGAATGAGAGAAGAAAGCACCCCCTCAGCCCTGCTTGGGGGATGTGGGTGCACCCCAGTACCCCTCAGGAGAGCTCCCTGTGGCTGCCCCAGCACCCTGACCCCCGAGTGCAGGGCCAGCAGGGCAGGGACCCCCTTCTCCAGGCCTCTGTCCCCCGGTGATTCTCAGAAGCTTGCCCGGGCTAGAGGTGGGTTCCTCATCCTTGTGCATCGCCAGGAGCCTTCCCAGGGAGCCCTTCAGAATCCCCCCCTGCCCTGCGGCCGTGGCCATCGGTAACCACTGATTGATTTCTCTCATAGAGGGGGTTTTGTGGCTCTTGGCTGCTGTAGCTAAGCTAAAGCAGCAATTATGGACTGTGAAACAAGTGTCCAGTAGATTATCTTGGAAGACTCGTTAGCAGCTAATTGCTGTTGGGCTGTTTGGGGCCCTGTTTTCCCGCAGCGATTTGCTGTAAATACGGGGTAATCCCTTAATGAGGCCGGATCGGGCCTGTGTCTGCGGGGCAGGAGAGGTGCCACAGGAGGGGTGTGACAGTGCCACGTGCCACACACAGCCAGCTCCCATCCAGTGTCCCCTTGGAGGCAGGGCCATCGTTACCCACAGACACCCTGAACCAAGGGACACTCTGCCAGCCAGGTGTGGTTACCTGGAGCTGCTAAACCCAGAGTCCCTCCTGCCACGGGGGCAGGACACCTGGGGCTGCAGCTGGAAGGGGGACAAGGGCTGTAGCTGAATTTTTTTCCCTAAATCTCTGCTTCTTCCTGGGCTGTACTTGTGTCACAATAGGTTAAAAGGTGGAGCATGAAAGCAGAGTCCCCTCTGGAGTCAGAGTCCGTGCTTCCCTTGATCTCTGTGTGGGAAAGGAAGATTGATCCCTGCAGCGCTGGGTTGGTTGCACGGGGCATGCCTGCAAAGCCCTGAGCAGCTGCCAGGGCAGTGGGTGGAGGGGAGGGGAAGAGGTTTTTGATAAGGTTCTGAGTGCAGGCACTCAGGGAGGGAGGGAGCTGCCCCAGCCCGCTGGAAAATCTGACAGACATCCATCAGCTCTTGGCACACACAGATGTCCCCTGTCTCTTATGGAAAGAAAGGCTGAAAGGGATATTTGGTGGTTGAAACAGAGATGTGGCCTCTCAGCTCAGTCCTGCACTTTTTACCTGTTTTCACCTTCCTGGTTAGAGCACTGATGAAGTGTTTGTTCTCTGTAAGGATGTGGAGATGCCCGATGGTTTTCACATATTTTGCAACCCACAGACAAGACACAAAGTTATAAAGCAGTTCTGCTGCCAGGGTTGGAGTTACCAGGAGTGCTCAGTCCTGCCTTACAGGGCTCGGTGTGGCCGCTGTGATGTGGTTGTGGGTAGGTGGCTGCATCCTTCCCAAAGGACTTCTGATGCTTCCAGAATATTTCCCATGCTTAGATTTGTTTCAGGGCTGTCTTAGAGCTCCCAGAGCTCAGTTCATGACCATAAATATACAAAAAGCTTCTCTTGTCCAGAGCACTACTAGATCAAACCCAGCATTAGACAAAGCTCTAACTAACCAGCTGCTCACTGGAAATAAATATTTATGGTGTTGGGAATGGAGTGAGGAATAAACATGTGTCCCTGTTTGTTTGTGCTGGGAGGATGTGCCTCAGCTGAGCAGATGTAGCTGCTCCCCCCGTGTGGATCTGCTGGAACCCCACGTTCCAGTGGCAGAGCCAGGGCTGGGTCAGGGCTCTGGGGCCTGTGGACACCACACAGGGCTGAGAAGTGACTGCTGGGCTCAGGCAGGGACATGAGAGGTCACTCTGTGTGTTAGTGTTGTATCCCTCAGGTTTGCTTATTTCCCTGAGGTGATGGACACAGACTGCTGTGAGTTAACCCTCACATTGCCATTCACCACCTTTTCCCAAGGAGAATTAGACAAGGCCAAAAGTGCCATGGGATGAGTTCCAGGGTTTGAAGGAGGGAACATCACTCTGTTTCCTGGCAGAGAAGTGTCTGGAGCAGATGCTCAGAGGAACTGTGTGATGGAAGAGTCAAGAACTTGGGGCTGGGGTCCTTGGTTTCACACCATCTGTCCAGGACCCAGCTGCTGCTCCTCTGCCCCTCTGCCCCTCTCCTTTCCCTACTCCTCAGCCTCCTGTGCCGCCGTTCCCTCCCCCGTGGGTGTGTCCCAGTGCTCCTGCCCCTGAAACCGACAGTCCTACCGACCACTGGTGTTTTTCACCTTTGCATAAGGGCCCAGCTGGACTCTGAGCTAGTCTTTGAAATAAGCAATAATCTTATTACCTTTATCAATTCAATCCTCTTAAGGTTAAGTCAATCCTATTAATCAGGCTTGTGATTTGGAGAACCTTATTATTTCAAAGTCAATCTGCCCATCAGTCAGGCTAGCAGGAATGATCAGCACCAGCCCAGAGGCTGTGTGACCACCACGGGGAGTGCAGGGCCGTGGGTCTCCTCAGCTCCCTGGCACCCCACGTGCTCCAGCTCTGGACACAGCCTGCAGAGGCTGGGCTGGGGGGACCTTCCTGGGATGGCAAAGTGCAGAATTCTTCCTGGATTTGGACAGGACACGTCCTACAAGACTTGTGTTGCTTGTCAGCTCCCTTGGAAGTGCTCCTGCTCCCATCACAGCCCTGCCAGGCCCCCAGCTGGCTTCATCCTTCTGCCTCAGGGGCTCAGGAGCTGGAGGGCCAGCACTGCCAGTGCCACCCCCCAGGCACAGGGACCAGCACTTGGAACCCCTCAGGACTGGGGCTGCCAGCTCCTGCCTGCATTGGGAGGAGCTGCCTTGGAATAGCACAGGCTGGTTTATGTGCAAAGTGGAGACCAGTGCAGCCTTGTGCCGTCATACTCTGAATTTATTTATTTATGAATTGCTCTTCTTTATCAGCATATGTGCAGCGACTGGGGTCGCACAGGTTCAGATCCGTCCAGTCTGAAGCAAAAAGCCTTAAAATAAACATGGGAACAAACCTGAAGAACACTGCCACAGCCCTTAATTTTGACTGTAGACCTCTTCCTTCCCCTCTCAACTCTGATGTAATGAAATAAAGCATCTTATTTTCTTCCATTGCCAGGGGCCCTAACTGAAAACAACCCCCTGCTGATCTCTGCTGCTCAGAAACAGGGAGTTTTATTGGCTTTAGTTATTGCATTTTATTCAGGACCTTGTATGTGGGTGAGTGAGGCCCCCGGAGGGATTCCACAAGTATTTGCATTCCATTTGTGTCTTCTGAGTGCTGGCTGCTGGAGTACTTAAGGCAGAGATAGCAGAAGTGTGATCCAGAGCCGATGTGGCTTTTCCACGGGGAGGGAAGGGAAGAAGTGAAGGTCTGGCTGATGGCAGGGATGGCTGGGGCAGGGATGGCAGGATGTCATGGATGGCAGGATGTCATGGGAAGTGACCCGCGGCCGAGGCGCCTTTCCCGCGGCTCCTGGAGCTGCCCAGAGCTGTCCCTGCAGAGGAGCTCGCCTGAGGACGCTGCCTGGGGGAATTCTGACCCCCAGCACGTCCCAGAGCCAGGTCCTACAGCCTGGCTGGACAGCTCTGCAGCCCAGGCCTGCAGGGACAGGGAGGATCCTGACCCGTGGGATGCTGCTGGGTGTCCTGGCTCCCCTCCTCCTTCCCTGCTCAGTTGCAAGGCCAGATTCTGTGGTGTTACTCCTCAGCTTTGGGTGCTGTGCCATAATGGAATTCTCTGGGACTTCAGCAGCTTTCCTTTCCACTTCAGAGACAAGGGGTCCTTTTCCCAGCTGCTGAGCTGCAGATGCTCCATAGGGAATAATAACAGCAGCAGAGATTTCCAGGGGATCTTTTCTGGCTTTTGTTGAGTCCTGCCATCATGGAATCTTGCCTTGTTTTAAATTCTAGTGAATTCTGTAGATCAGCCCAAGTCACCCAAATTCACATTAACTCTGGCTCCCACTTGGCCCTGGGTTTCCAGGACTCAGCAGCCAGAGCTCAGCTGACAAGAGGGGGAAAAGCAAACACTTGGCTAAGAGACGCTGTAAAACTCAGTGTTCCTGAGATAATTAGTATGTTGGGAAAGTGACAGGAAAGAGAATCAAGCAAAGCCAAGGTCAGCGGCTGCTAATTAAGAATCAGCACCTTGTGTCAGCCTGAGCGGTGGCTTGGAATTGAAACGTACCCTGGGAGAGCCCTGGGAAGATAAAGGTGATAGAGTTACCCAGATAGCAGCTAACGGGATTTGAGCAGGGTTTAAAGTTTCATTCCAGCTTGGCTGATAAAAAGGGCAAAATGAGAGAAAATAGCAGAGGGAGGCACGTGCTTTGCTTCCAGGAGGGATTTTTGCCTCTGCAGCTGCCGGAGTGTTGCAGACGTAGCAGGATTTGAGGAAGGGCATCTTCTGGCTAAAGAAATAATGGATGTAACTTTTTTTTTAGCCCAAAGCTCCTCCTCTGGCTTTTTTGGAGGGTCTTGGGGGAATGTCAAGGCAGTGTGTTGGTCCCAGTCAGAGGGCTGTGGAAAGGTGGGAGCAGTGGGTCATTGGGTCCTGCAGGATGTCACCTCCCGTCCTCCTGTGCTCTTACACAAGGATGTACCTGCCTCCCCAGGGTTTGCCTTTGCCTGGTACAGGAGCACTGTGATGGAGGGTCTGTGGATTAAATTATTTGGGTCTCCTGGGTTCAGGGAAATCTGTTTGTTGAACCTTGATTAAACTTTTAATTCAGAGATGTCCATGTGAAAAATGAAACAAAGCAAGTTGCATCTGGTGCAAAGCTCCCATCCAGCCACGGGCAGGGAGCTGATGTCCCCTCTCCAAAAAGCAGCACCAATGGAGAGGCAGATGTGGGTCTGGGATGAGTCATTGTTAGGGTGCAAGAGTTGAGGCTCTCCAAAGGTTTATTTCCCCCTGTCTCTGAGGAAGTTTGGGCAGGTGGCGAGGCAGTGTGTTCACACAGGTCACCTGCAGCACCTCCAGTCCCTTGGGTGTCTCACAAAGGTGGGAGCTCTCGGGGCTGGGGAGCTGCAGCTCTGCAGAACCAGTGTCAGTGCGTGGTGACCCACCATGGGCTTTGCTTTCCAGGATTTCTTGACTGACCTGATGATGTCTGAAGTTGATCGCTGTGGTGAGAATGAGCATCTCATTTTCAGGGAGAACACACTGGCCACCAAAGCAATCGAAGAATACCTGAAGCTGGTGGGGCAGAAATACTTACAAGATGCCTTAGGTACGTACAGAATGTTGGCAGGTCTTGCCCAGAGAAGTTCTCCAACCTGCATGGTGGGGATGTCACCTTAGCTCTGATGGCCATCAGAGCCCCCAGCATTTTCCTGCTGGAGGGTTTCCCTGGCAGCAGGTCCGAGCCTGGACACGGCCATGGCCGCAGTGGGCAGCTCCCTGCTGCCAGGTGAAGGTGACTGCAGAGCTGGCGCTGTTATCTGCTTTCAGAGCAGGTAACCAGTGGATGTCTGAAGGCATTCTGCTGCCTGCCAGGCTCCTGTCTCAGCGCTGGCTGTCAGGGGCTGATTGAATCTCCCCCCTTGCAGCCCCACCAGAGACAGTGCCCGGCTCCTGCAGCGCTCCCGAGTCAGCTGAGATCTCCCGAGCCGCAGTGATCGCTGCCTCCCAGAGCACCCAGCACTGGGAACCCTCCTGGTGGTTTTTTTCCAAGTGCTGGCTCTGTTTATGGCTCCAAAAATACTTCTCTTGATGCAAATGAAAATAATTAGAAGTTTCTGCTTCTGGGCAGGTCAGGAAGGAATTGCTGCATGCAGGGAACACAGCATGAGGATGGGGAGAGGCTGCCTTGGAAGCTCTGTGAGCTTCCATTGGATCCACATCCCAGGGCAGGATGAGCAGAGTTTCTATTGAGGTGTTAATTTTTCAGTATGTTGGGTTCCTGCTAGTGGATTTGTATAATTTTAGCAAGGAGCAAAGAAGCATAAATACTTTATTAAGAGAATAATAATAATAATGAAAACCTTGAGGAAAGGGAAATAATTGAGCAAATTCAGGCAGAGAGCCCACAAGAATAGCAAAAGGAATATTACTTAATTCTGCCTTGTAATGCTTTCTGGTTGAAGGCAAGTCTTTAAGTAGATTACTCATAAAAATTCTCAAAAGCCAGGAGATTAATGATATCAGAGAATTTTGAAATACTCCCTTTTGGGGGCTCAGTGCTGCCAGGCCAGTTCCATCTTGTGCAGGAGGAGCTTGGGGTTCCTTCTCACTGTGGGGTGCTGGTTCTGAGTGACCTTTTCCCAGGGAGAGGAATCACCTGAGTGTCACAAGGTGCCCCAGGGCAGCATGGCACTGTCCTTGGAACCATGGAGCAGGTGATGGGGCCAGGGAGGAACAGCAGGCATCACCTGCAGCGAGCAGAGCAGCTCCAGAGCTCCCTGGCAGAGCTGAAAATACACTGGAGAGGCTCTCCAGTATGTAATTAAAATTTGTTTTGGCAATAGGGAAGGAATGCAGATTGGAGTGGGGAAAAACAGGATGGGAAAATCCAAGACAGTCAGGAATTAGGAGCAAACCAACTGGAATTAGAAGAAAACCAAAGCAAACCTTTCTCCCAGAATGGCACCCAAGCTAAACGCTGCCTCCTCATCCCTGTTACTCTGTCCCCAATCTCCCCAGTCACTGCTGGGATGAAGGACTGAGCCCCCAACCCTGAGTGCAGGGGCTGTGCCCACCTATGCTGGGGTGAAAGGTGGCACAAGAGCAGAAGCTGGTGGAGCAGCTCAGTGTGAGCCTCTGCAAGGGTGAGGAGAAGCAGCCAGGCAGCAAAGAGCAGCAGAGGAAAACTCAGGGAAATATTTTAATTTCATTTTATATGATGTTCAGCTCAAAATAAACCAAGTAAATTGTTTCTTTCCTTTAATTACCTGTTTCTCCTGTGAATCACAGTGGTTTGTCAGCACCAGGGCACAGGCTGCAGTAGCAGGCCGTGCTACCAATAATTACAGGGCCTGCCAGCATCCTTCCTCCTGGCTGAGCCCGAGGGAGTGTCTCTGGAGCTGGGGCAAGGGGGCCAGGTGGGTGCTGGGCAGCACAGCCCTGATGCAATATCCCAGAGCCACAGGGACAGCACTGCCAGCTGGGGAGCAGGGATGGGATGTGCTGGGTGTGCTGTGCTGGTCGTGAGCTCCCAAGGAACTGCCGGGCTCTCCTGGGTCCTCTTGGAGACATGGAGAGCCAGAGAGCTGCCCCAGGGGCCACCACGTGCTCTTGTATCCCTCTCGTCTCCCCCCCGTGTGCTGGGGTGCCAGGGAGCTGCTCGGGCACTGGGGCTTAGGAATGGAGCTGCTTGAAGGCTGCACTTGTCATGCCTCCAAACCCATCACCAACTCTGTTTTACAGGCGAGTTCATCAAGGCACTGTATGAATCAGATGAAAATTGTGAGGTGGATCCCAGCAAATGTTCGTCTTCAGACCTCCCCGAACATCAGGGCAACCTGAAGATGTGCTGTGAGCTGGCCTTCTGCAAGATCATCAACTCCTACTGGTGGGTATCCCGGGAATGGCACCTCCTGGAGAGCTGTGTCTGCAGGAGCTGGGGCCTGTCCTTGGCTCTGGCAGAGCTGTGGAGGGGGAGCTGCCAGAGTTTGGAGTATCTGCTCTGGGGATGTGGCACCTTCCCAGATTCTCTGGCATCCTTGTTTTCAGAGGTGCTGAAAGGTCACTGGGGCACAGGGACAGGGCAGTGGAGGCAAGGATCACCAAGTGTGATTGATTCAGAGGACTACTTGATGCCAAATGTGTATTAAATTGTGGAATAAAGGGCAGAGATGCATGTTCTGGATCTTCCACCTGTGGAACAAGTCAGTCTGGATGGCACTGACAGATCTACACCTCCAGGAGCATCCGGCAAAGCTCGGAAATCCTGCAGCAGGCAGGGGCTGTGGCACCTGCGAGGAGCTGCCCCAGCACAGGCAGCTTTTGTTTGGGCAGATGTTCTCTGGTTGCAGAGTGCTGGAGCTGGGAGGAGGATGCTGTTCTCCCTGCTTGGCTCAGCATCCCACATTCCTCTGGATTAACCCCTCTCTCTCCCAGCCCTGGGCGGTTGCTGGGTGATGGGAGCCCTTTGCCTCCTTGGCCCAAGGCCTGGTATGCAGCTGGAGGCATTTCCGAGTTGTTTGTTCTCAGGGTAAAGGTTCTTGCAACTGGTTGGGACAGGCCCGAATCTCCCAAATGGGCTGGTGTGAGGCACTAGATCCTGCTGAGGAGGTGGTTGTTGGGCACAGCTGTGCTGGGAGCCAGGAGTCCCTGGGTCTGTCACAGCTGCTGCCTGCAGAGGTGACCTCAAAGGGGAAAAAGATGGACTTGGGACTCTCTTTACTTGGAGAAATAAAAATACTTTCTTTCTGCTTTTTGCTAACATACCCAGAGCCTTTGGTCCTAATCATGAGTGAAGGAACATTTTTATCTTACTGCTGGATTTCCAGCCTTTCTGCTTAAAATCCAGGCTTAGTTTTTATTAATGTATTTAGTAGCAACACTGTTGTTGCAAAGCATCAACGAGGGATAATATTGGAGGAAGGAGGTTTTTGATAACAAGGATTTCTCATTTTCTCTCCTCTCCTAGTTGTTGTGTTGAGGTCAGAAAACTTATTATAAATAATCTCCCAAGATATTGAGTGTGCCCTCCTGGAAGCCAGGAAGGGAACTGATGCTGCTCAGGGGAAGAGCAAGGAGCAAGAGGCTTGCTCAGGCTGCCATTATCTACCACAGGTACACAAAGGGCAGGTTCTTTACAGGTATCTATTCCTTATCCTTAGCCAATTAATAACTCTGACTCAGGAATGGTGTTTACCTGCTCTCCCAGGAGGGATTCACCACTCCTAGTCAGCAGTAGATCATAATGGTTTGAATTAATGTCTTCCTAAAAAAACCAAAGCAGCACTCAAAGGTCACTCTAAAAATAGGCATGAAAAGTGACCCAGGGAAAGTCAGGAATGCACAGGAAGTTTGTTCCTCTCATCCTGCCTTTCCAAGGAAGGCTGGAGCAGCTGAGCTGCTGCTCTGAGTGGTTCCCCCTGAGTCCTTTGAGCTCAGCGGTTCTTGGGGATTAATTGGGCTGATGAGTGTTGGGATTGGCCAAGGTATCCCAACAGCCACCGATCCTGCTTTAAATAGAGCACTGGAGTGTGTGTGCTCATCTGTGCAGAGAGTCAGGGAGAGGAAAGAGGTTCACAATAACCGAAAATTGTTATAATTATGACATAATTTGGACATCTGGAAAGTTTCAGTGTAAGCAGAATTTCAGCATGTGGAAGCTCGTTACTGGGAAGTTGGGTAATGAATTACGGGCCCGTTTGTCACATAAAGCCAACGATCCGAATTCCATCCGCTGTGACACAATTCAACTTCCACAGGCTCCAGCCTGTGACAGGAACGTGCGGGTGCTGCATTTCAGGGGTTTGCTCTCCAGTCACTGCACAACCTGTCCTGATCATTCAAGCCTCAAATTGCTTAAAGGATTCTCCTATTTCTGGGCAAATACCATGAAGTGAAAAGGTTTTGTCCAATTGTGTGGATCAAGCCAAAGATAGAAGAGAATTTATCCAGCCAGAGACATTGGCTAATGTTATTTTGTAGATCTCAGGGTAAAAAAGCTCATGGGGGGTGAAAGTGTGAAGGCAGCACAGAGCAGAAGCTGAACGGGATGGCAGCATTTTCCAGGCACTTCCATGGAGTGTCATTGCCGTGTCAGAAGGTCAGATGGCCTGAAATGGAGCCTGACCCCCCTCAGTTGCTGTGGTACCCCCACTGTCGGGGAACAGCTCTGGATGTGACACAAGGACAGTGGTTCCTGGCCTGGGCAATGGGATCTGTGTGCCAGGGACACTGGGACCACTGGCCAGCCCACTGCCAGTCTGCTTCTGGGTGGGAGTCTCCAGCTGAATAAATAACACATGCTGGGAACAGGATAAGGTGGGAGCAGGGAGCTGGGGAGGGCCGAGCAGGAACAAGCAGCAGTTCTCCAGTGATAAGGGCTGCTGCAGTGAGCGTCTGCTGGCCCCCAGGGAATTCTGGCATCCGGGAAAGGCAGGCTGAGGTCTGTGCAGCTACAGGGCTGGAGTAACTCCGGTGGGGCTCTGTGTTTGTACTAGGCACAGTGGGATTTGATCCAGGTGCTTGAACAGGAGTATTACAGTTTGCACAGCCCGCCCCCCCCGCAAGCTCCAGCTGTGCCAGAGATTCCAGTGCTGCTGGTGATTCTTCAGGAGATGCTCTCCTTGCTGGCTGAGCTCCCATCTCCCTCCAGCTCAGAACATCCCATGGCACAGCCACCGAGTCCTGAGGAGTTTCTGTGCACGGTTTGTTTCATATCCCAGTCTTCTCAGTTTTCTGGGGTCTTGGCATCCAGCGTAAGGTCCAATAGAAGCTGCTTCTCTCACAACTTTACAGAGCAGCTTTGCTTCTTCCCCTATGTGGTTTGAGACTCCTGACACTCCAACCCTGACAGACACTGCCCGTCCTTGTGTCATTTCAGTGTCTTCCCAAGAGAGCTCAAAGAAGTTTTTGCCTCGTGGAGACAAGAGTGCAGCAACCGAGGCCGCCCCGACATCAGCGAGCGCCTGATCAGTGCCTCCCTGTTCCTGCGGTTCCTGTGCCCGGCCATCATGTCCCCGTCCCTGTTCAGCCTGCTCCAGGAGTACCCCGATGACCGCACCGCACGCACTTTGACCCTCATCGCCAAGGTCACCCAGAACCTCGCCAACTTTGCCAAGTAAGCCAGGCTGTGGGCAGGGCAGGGCTGGGGAGGGGACAGAACCTCCGGGTGCGTGGGCAGAGCCACGGCGCCGGCACAGAGTCCCACACTGGCCACTCCTTTCCTCGCTGGAAAGGGCCTGTTTGCTTCCTGTTGGCTTTTTCCCCACATCTCTCTGGGACTCATTCCCTCTCTGTCAGGTCAGGGAGATCATTCAAGTTTCCAAAACAGGACATATTTTATGAGCAGGAAAACAGGCTGTTTTGACCACAGAGATGAGCAGCAGGGTCGCAGTGGGGACTTTGTCCGTGATGTCCTGTGCTGTGCTCAGCTCAGGAACTGTTCCATCCCTCCTTTGAGCTCTGGCACCTTCCCTGCTATTAAAATGCAGCTGACTGAACTGGGAAGGCCTGAGAACAGAGACACCATCAATTTCTAACTAAGCCCATTGGTTTGATGGAAACAAAGCGAGAGATTTCTGAAAATCTTTCCACTGGCTGTAGCTCTGAGCTACTTATCCTGAGCTCTGATAACAAAATGATGAGCTTTCTGAAACATGAATGGACAGTTTCTATCTAAAGCTTCTTAGATCTGGAAACTAGCTTAGTGCTCACACTCACAGTCAGCAACGCACAGATGCGCCTGCGGACACCGGCAGGAGATGTACAAGTGTGTTACACTAGATGACAGGAATTCTCTGTATTCCTGACCAATCCCTAACTAAAGGGTTTTCATATTTCCAGCACTTTGCAGGAAAGGCTCTTTAACTAAGCTGACATTAGTCAAGCTGAAGTGATCAAGCCAAGCTGTCCTGTGCATGGCACTGGGCCGAGCCTGTCCCATGGAACCGCTGGCACAGCAGCAGCTGTTGCCAGGACAGTCCAACCACGAGGCCCTCCCTGTTGTGCTCTAAATCAGATGAAATACTGAGGGTGAAGAGCTTGGAGGGCAGAAGGAGGTGGCAGGAAGCCTGAGGGGACAATGGGGCTGGCTCAGCTGCAGGGGTGGCTCTCCATGGTGACCCCAGAGCAGTTGTGCTGGCATTGCTGGAGAGTGTAGGGTTCCTGCCCCCATCCATGACTGGGCTCCAGTCATCTGAGGGTGATTGCTGTGACAGCATCTTGATTTCCAGTGACAGGTCCTGTTTCTGGAGGCTGTGCCCTGACCCAGCAGCGAGACACTGGGTTACCAAGAGCTCCTTTATTTCTCCTGCTTTCACCTTTGTTCCTGATGTGCAGATCCCACACTGATGAGGGCTTAGCTGGATCAGGCTGAGGTTTATTTTAGTTCCAGAGTCACTGAGGTGTCCCAGGTGCTTGCTCACAGCCCAGGGATCCCAAAGACTTGGAAGGGTTGAGATGCCAGAGGAAGGTTCTTAGCTGTGTTGTACTTGCCCTTTCCATGGACTGCAGTTTTTTCCCCTGGATTTAGCTGAAATCTGTGTTGCTCTCTCAATAGGTTTGGCAGCAAAGAGGAATACATGTCCTTTATGAATCAGTTCCTGGAACATGAATGGACTAACATGCAGAGATTTCTCCTGGAGATTTCCAATCCCGAAACCATCTCAAACACAGCTGGCTTTGAGGGCTACATTGACTTGGGCCGGGAACTGTCCACGTTGCACTCACTACTCTGGGAAGTCATTTCCCAACTGGAGCAGGTATCCAGGGGATGACAGGGACAGCTTTGGGGGCGGGAAATGATGGAGAAAATGTTGTTCATGTGATTCCCTGAAGAGACTGTCTGGCAATTGGCAAAGCCCACAGTTCTCTAGCAAAAAGCACAAGATGGTGGTGGTAATTCTTCTTTCTTTTCTGCCCAGGGCACTGCCACCAAACTGGGGCCTCTGCCCCGGATCCTACGGGACGTCAACGCCGCTCTCAGTAACCCGGCCTGTGTGCAGGTGTCGGTCATGGCCGACCACGCCGCCTCCACGCCCAGTGCTGGCAACAGCATCTCTGCAGGGCTGCAGAAAATGGTCATAGAGAATGACTTATCTGGGTAAGAGACCAACGGGGCCTGGCCACACACCAGGGACACACGGAATAGTCATGCAGGGACAGGCAGGACAGGGTGCAGTGTGGAGCTGGCTGATCCACTGACCAGGCTCTCCCATTGCAGAACTAGTGCTGGATGTAGTTCAGCTCTGACTCTGGAGAGAGCAGTGGGTGGTAGTGCCAGTCCATGGCTCCATCTTGGGCCCCTTGAGAGCCAAATCTGGGCATGTGGTCTGGGAAATCAGGAACCTGGTGGTTCTGGTCTCAGGTGTTGAGATGTGGCTGCAGAAGCAAAGTGTTCATCCTCTGAGGACTTGAGGGTCTATCAGTGCTGACCTCGAGGTGATGGATGGTGGTGGTAAGGGCTATGAGAGATGTACAGGATTGGCATCGCCCATCTTTGTACAAAGTAGGGTGTGTGCTGAATTCACTGAGATCCAAACCTGGATAGTTCTGGAACTACCCAAGCTATAGAGGCCTCACAAGGAATTTCAGTCCACTCTGTCCAGTTTTTATAATACTGGGAGTTTTCACTGCTGAGCAGTGATTCACAGACACAGTCACCTATGTGCTTTCTGGCCTGATTAAGGAAGGAGCTTCATTCATGGGGAGGATGAGGCTTTTGCAGACCTCTGATGTTTCTGTTTGTGGAAAACGAAATGGAGCCCACACAAATGGAAAGACTCTGCTAGTAAAATAGTTTGTAAGTGGAAACTGCATAATATTTAACAGTTTAATTAGGAATGAAAGGCAGCAATGGCACTGGACTTGCTCTAATCAGAGCTTTCATCTCTAGTGCCTCCCAGCATGAGGTGCAATTATTTAAATCCAGTGCTATGGAGGATCTCTGACAATATGCTTCCCCCCCAGCACTTGCTTACAATGCACCATCTTTGATCAGCAGAATATTCACATCAAGCTACTGCAAAGCTCTTTCTTCCTATCCCCAAGAAATCAATATTGCCTGAATGTGCATTGCAGCAGGAGTGGGGGGATAACCTTCAGCTGCCAGGCTTTAGCTCTGCTGTGTGAGCACTCACTGACCTGGGAGGCCTGGTGTGGACCCGGCCCCCATGGTGTTCTGTGCTTTCCAAATCCTGGCCAGTGTGCCCAAGTACAGAGCAGGGACACAGGACTGCCATGGATACAGCCTTTGGGAGCAGGAATGGTGACACGCACTGACCCAGAGCAGGGCAGCCCCCAGGAATGCGTCCCTGAACCTCGTGACAGTGCAGTGCCCTGCGTGCACACGCTGCCCTCACTCACCTGCCCTCACCTGCCCGTTCCCAGGCCAGCCCGGGGCTCCATAGCACCCTCCCCACTCCTCACACTGTCCCTGGCTGGGCCAGCCCTGTCCCTGTTCCTGCTCCTGCCAGGGCTGGGTCCTGTCCCTGTCCCCATCCCTGTCCCACACAGCTGCGCCACCCTGATTTCTGAGTGATTTCGTTTTCCTGCTCCGGTGCAGCATTCACAACTCTTCTTTTTTGTTTTGTTTTCCTCTCCTCTTCTTACGCACTGACTTCCCCGCAGTCTGATAGATTTCACACGATTACCATCTCCAACCCCTGAAAACAAGGACTTGTTTTTTGTCACAAGGTCTGCTGGGGCCCAGCCCTCACCTGCCCGAAGCTCCAGTTACTCAGAGGCCAATGAGCCCGACGTGCAGATGTCTAATGGCAGCAAGAGTTTGTCCATGGTGGACTTGCAGGACAATCGGCTCTTGGACAGTGGGGCCAACGCGCCCGGCACGGCCGACTCCCTCAATGACAGTCAGTCGTCCCTGGGGCAGTTGCAGGGCGTATGGACCACACGGACTCAGCAGAACAGCGTGACGGGCATGGCCACCGTGCGCCGGGTGGGCCAGACCCCCACCACGCCGAGCGGCGAGAGCGCGCCCGGCCGGCCCCAGCTCCTGGCGCCGCTGTCCTTCCAGAACCCCGTGTACCAGATGGCCGCCGGGCTGCCGCTGTCCCCGCGCGGCCTGGGCGACTCCGG
>WBNO01008885.1:311484-364277 GCA_013400575.1 Peucedramus taeniatus
GACCAGCCGCCCCCGCCGCCCCCGCCCGTCACCCGCGGCCGCACGCCGCCCTCGCTGCTGAACACGGTGCAGTACCAGCGACCCTCCAGCGGCAGCATGATGTCCTCATCGCCCGACTGGCCCGGCAGCGGGGCGCGGCTCCGGCAGCAGTCCTCCTCCTCCAAGGGTGACAGCCCCGAGATGAAGCAGCGCACGATGCACAAACAGGTGAGTTCGGGCTGTCCAGGCCCTGGCACTGAAGGGGCCAGGTGGGGTTAGCCCGTGGAGATTGCTGCCATGGGAGGGGATGTGGCTCTGAGCTGCCACATCAGTGCCAACCCCATAGTGGCATCGCATGTGGGGATGTACCTCGGCTCTGGTACCTGTGGCCTGGGACAGAGGCCCTCCAGGGACAGGAACAAAGAGCAGCGTCCACTCCCGGTGTCCCTCCGTCACATGGCACATTGGGGCATGAGGGCGGTAGGTGGCAGAAGCTCGAGGACAATGGCAGCCATGCCGCTGTCCTGCGCTACCATCTTGTCACTGCTTTGCCTCTCCATGCCCAGGCTCTCATCCCATGCCATAGCCAACCCCACGCCATCTCCCAGGCTTGGAACAGACCCTGATCTCCTGTAACTAAGAGCCTCCCTGCTGCTGCTCCCGTCCCAGCGGGGCCATAACACTCCTGGACATTCCAGTTTGCTCTGTGAGACCGTCCCGTAGGAGCGGGGAGGAAGGAGCCCAGAGCGACGTTCCCGCTGTGCAGAGCTCTGCAGTGATCCCACTCCCAGACCACGTGCTGGGCTGCACAGAATTCCATTCCACTGTCCATGGAGGTAAAATGGAAGGCAGTAGGTCACAGGCCTAAGGCCCTCTGGATGTCCTGGCATGGACAAATGGTTTTTATAGTGCTCATTTTTCACTCTGCATTTCAAAACCAGCCCTCCAGAACATTATCACAGTAAGACCTCTGTGCTTAAAGGAAGAGTGGTAAAAGAAAAGCAAACACAGAGACTGGACAAGCAGCAAAAACCCACTGCACCCAGACCCTGAGTTAGCTCAAGCCCTTCTCCAGCAGTCAGTGTTGCTGTGTCTGCCTCTCCCACACAGGGCAGCTGTGGAGCCTGGTCAGTGCTGCCCACAGAAGGCTGTTCATGCTCCCATCCGGGGCTGCTCCGTGATTTCGGTATTTATTGATCCCTAAGCGCTGGCATTAGCAGTGCCGTGCAGCAGCCTTTGTGTAACACAATCAGTGCTCGTTAGGGACAGAGGGCACAGAGCTGTGCAAGGACCAGAGGTCTGGTTGTAGCAGGGTTTCTTCTAGAAAGACAAGGATTCTACAGGTGGCCATCGGAAAGCCCTGGCCAGGTTCTCTTCGCAGAAGATTCCTCCAACCACCCCTGTTCAGACCTGAAGTCTCAGAATGGCTCTCCCACCCTCACTCTGCACATTCTATTTGCTTCTCAGCAGCATGAGGATTTGTAGCAAGCAATGCTCATGAGTCAAGTCTGATGCTTCTGATTCATAATTCTGGAGGTAGAAGACCAGGCCGGAAGATGGCATGGGAAAGGCCCCTGACCCCAGTGAGGAAATGAAACCAGTCCCCACTCCTTCTGACACAGTACCTCCTGCTCTGCTGCCTGACAGTGACTGGGTTTCTCTATCCAGAGGCTGGAATGAAGGAGAAAGTTTCTGACATTTCTGATTTGTTAACTTGAATTCCCAAGTCATTAACTTGAATGACGAAGTCATGCAGATCCCATGTGTTCATCTCACTGTTAACTGCAGCTTATAACAAGGCTGGATGGAGGGGAAATAGCTGAAGAGTGACCTCCTTGTAATGTGGTGGGAAAATATGTAGGCAGTGCCACTGGCAGTCCCTGCCCAGGCCAGGACTGAAAGGCAGCAGAGGTTACTGTAGCTCACTGACCATGGAACATCACTGCTAGTAAGTGATACTGAGCATTTACACCTCTTCAGCATCCTTAGTGTAGCCTCAGCTGAAAAGAAACTTTTCTTCCCCAAGAAGGCACCTGCACGGTCATAAGGAGCGTTTCAGTTTTCAGATTCTTTAGAATCCACAGAAGCAAAGATGGCTCATAACAAGATGAAGACTTGGGAGAACTTTGCTTATGGAGTGAAAAAACACATCCAGCCACTCTGCTCACTGCAGCTCAGCACCTTCGCAGGTTGTGTCCTTATGAGGTGACAGGATCTGCTCAGACACCAGGGCCACGACTTCAAGCAGCCTCCACTGCTTGACCCAAAATAATGTCCAGCTGCAGAACAGGAGTTGCTCCTGCTCCAGCCCCTGCTGCTCTGGTAGCTCAGCCTGGCTCATTGCTGTCTGAGCAGCAGGGGAGAGGATCTGCTTGGAAGGAAACTCTCTCTCTCCAGCTTCATGACCATTTGTGTTACAGGTTTTTCTTTTGTCATGGTTGTATCATTGTTTCATTGTAGGCCCCTTCTCCTGTGAACCCCAATGCCCTGGACCGCACTGCTGCTTGGCTTTTGAATATGAACATGCAGTTTTTAGAAGATGAAAGCATTGACCCAGATTCCAAGCACAGGGATAAGCTCAGGAATAAGGACGAGCTCAGCCAAGCAGAAAAGGTAAAACCTGATTGGATTGAAACAAGTTTCTGAATAGAAAGAGGATTTCCTTGAATGTCATTCCCTGAGCACCCTGGGGAGAAGGTGGGCTGTGTGCAGGTCCTTGCCCAGGAGAGAGGGGCCAGGTTGCTCCCTGTCCTACTCAGCCTCACAGGGAACTTGTGGGAAATGTTTGGGAGGTTTTCACACACTCAGTGACTGGAATCACCTTCTGATGAAAGCAAGTAAGAAAGACAGGAACAAGGAATCAAATGCTGATGCTGCCCTGAAACAAACTCTGCAGCCAGCCAGTGCCTCTTACTCTCCCCATTCCAGCTCACCCAGCTGCTGGAAAGAAAGCTTAAAAAGGGGATTAAGCACATCCGTAACAGAGGTGGAGTAAGCGCAGGCAGCCTCGTGCCTCACAACAGGGACATGGAGCAGGAAGCAGCTTCCATGTCAAAAAGCTGTTCACAGACCTAAAAATTAAGTCCAAATTTTGGTCTCAGAGACAGCACTGGTGCCTGGGGTGACTTTGTGGCACTTCCACAGGCTTATGGCAGTGTCACACACATCAGGGCCTGGCTAGTCGGGGGTCTGTCAGGAAGCCATGTGCAGAGTAGTCAGTCTCAGCCCGTGGGCCCACAGAGGCCCTGTGCCTTTGAAGCAGAGGGGTGCTGCTCCTTTCCCCTCCTTTCTGGGGTGGGAGAAGCTGAGAAGAGACAAAGTAGGCCTGGCTAGGATGAAAAAGAAGGATAAAAATTAGGATCCAACAGTCAGAAACTGGGAAAATGCCATCTTTGCTGATTGCTGCTTCTGCAAGGTTCTTTCTCGGCAGCCTGACTCTGCCAGGATTGTAGCACTTGAGCATCAATAGCATTTGGGATGTTTCCTCAATGTGCTTCTCTCAAACCAGCACTGCAGACATCATCCTTTCCTAAGCCCCTGTCCTGTTTCCCAGCCCAGACATGTCTCTGGTTTTGTTCCAATAGCCTTCCTCTGCTCATTCTGCTGTGCTGTGTCATTTGGGGACTGTCATCTCTTAAACGCAAGGAAAATGCTGAGGGTAGGTGTTGTAGGAGCCAGGATGTACGAGGCAGCAGCTCCCAGCTGCCCCAGGAAGATCAGGGCAGTTTTGTGGGTTCAGCCCATCCTGACTGGGCACAGGGCAGACAATGGTGGGGTTACAAACTCCAATGGCACTGCAACATCCCAGTGCCTGCCCCAAACCCAGCGGGAGCCCCTGCCCAGGCTGTCTCATTGCCATGCAGCATCTTTCCTTACTCTGCTGTCCCATCAGTCACTGACATTCAAGATCACCATTAGCATAACCTCTCCCCCATTACTGTAAGACCTGAATGGTAACTGAGAATGAGACAAGTGTTCTAGAGACAGGAGCGACTCCTTCGGGCTCTGAGGCCTCTCCTGCTCTCCTCTGAGCTCACTTACGCTGCTCCTATTTTAAGGCTAGGGTAGGTATTTAATCTTTCCTGTTCAAGCAACTCCCTGCTGTCTGACTTTAGTGCTACTGTGCAGCTGTACGGGTGCTTTGTTCCCTCATTGCTTCAGGTTCCATGTGCAAACCGTGTCGTTCCTTTGCTGCAGTAAGAGCTTTGCTAAAGGAAAACCGCCTCGCTCCAGTACTTTGGTAGTTCAGGAAACCATCAGCTTCCGAAGTTTTCAGTCCTTGGGAGCTGCAGTGGAGTGCTGCAAAAATATTTACAGTTATTTTTGAGTGGAGTGCTGGCCAGTCCCCAGCAGCAGCCTGGCTGCCCTCCCCTCTCCCTAGAGCTGGTCTGGAGTCACAGAGTCCAGAGGAATCCTCAGAGCTGGGACATGACCTAGCCCATCATTGCAGTGCCTACCCCAGGTATGATGGCCAAAGGGGAAAGCCCAAGTCAAGGCACAACAGAGGCACTTCTCTCGGTTCATTAATAACATGTAACTTAAAGCTTTAACAGCCTTCATGACTCAGATGAAAGCCTTTTTCCTGTATCTGACTTAAAAAGCAGCTTGCCACATTATCAGCTGCATGTGAATTATTCTAAAGTTCTTCCAGTTGAGATGCTTTTTTAAAAGACTATGTCCAAATATAATTTTTTTTAATTAAAGCAGTTTTCTTGTGCACACACTCACTGGATTTTCCTTTAGCAAAGCAAGTTTACTGAATGCTGTGCTGCCACAATAGCTGAACCCAGTTTCACTGAGTTCAAAAGCTCTTAATTTTTAAATTGCTTTATGTGATTCTGCTGCTGATTTATAGCTTCACCCAAATGAACAGTACACCTGTGGGGTCTTGGCTTCATGCAGCAGCTCTTCTTGGACTGAACCCTGGTTTGAGATCTGAGTTAAATGCTGGGCCTCAAAGGGCAGGAGTGCTCTGTGCCCTGCTCAGCCAGCACGATGCCCTCGGCTCGATGAAGAGTGCTGAGACAGCATTGTCCTCCATTTGTCACTGCCCCGTGTGCTTGGCACCCAGCCTGCCCAAAGCCCCCCCGTTTATTGCTGCAGACTGAAGAGCTCCTGCGTGAACCCCAAATCCCACGGCTGCAGCCTCCCTGCCTGTGCGAGCCCCGCACTGTCAGTGTGAGAAGCTGCCCGCCGCCTTTGCCATAGGCCCGCTCTAACCTGCATTTCCCCTGTGAAATGCCAGACTCTGCTAACAGCCCACTCTCTGCACCTGCCAGCGACCTGCCCGCCCCGCGGACCCGGCATCGCTCCTGGCGCCGCGGAGAAGACGGAAGAGGAGGTGTCGGCGAGCGGGGTTATCTGATACGGGTTTGCAGCTATAGTCTGATACAAGGAGAGGGGCGTGAGCGGGTTTGGGGGAAACCCTGGCAAGGGCAAACCCTACGAGGTAACGGCCACGTGTGTTTTCTCCTCCTGTGTCTGTCCCTGCACGCTCAGTACCAGCAGGACCTGGTGGTGCTGCAGGACAAGCTCCGCATCTCCAACAAGAAGCTGGAGGAATATGAGACTCGCTTCAAATGCCAGGAGGAGACCACGCAGAAGCTGGTGCTGGAGTACCAGGCCAGGCTGGAGGAGAGCGAGGAGCGGCTCCGGAGGCAGCAGGAGGATAAGGAGATCCAGATGAAGGGCATCATCAGCAGGTACAGGGACTTGGGAGTTCTGGGGGATGGCAGTAAGGCGGGGCAGCCTGGCTGACATTAGAGCTCATCCCTTCTCAGGAGAATGAGGGTTCTTTGGAGGTGCAGGCAGGTTTCACATATGGATTTTCTCCTCGGTCTTACCTGGGACAAGGAAAACCCCAATGTTTTCCTGATGCACAAGGGCAGAACTTCAGAAGGGGAGAGCTTTGGAGGCTTGTTCTGTTCATATAGCTATGGATCTCATCACCATGTAACTCTAAATCCCTTTCTCCCACCCAGTGGAAAGTGGTTTACATTTGTCCAGGACTGTTTCAGTACAGCTGGTTTCACCTTTACCTGAGCCAAGCCCACTTAGTGCTTTCAGTCAGCCCTCACCACTGGGTCAGCCTTCACTGTGCTGTCACTTCAGCTTTGGGGCACTCTGCTAGAAAGAACTCCAAGGAAGAGTAAGAGCCAAGGAAAAAAAAGCTTGGCTTGTGGGTAAGAGGAGGCAGAGTGTGAGGGTAATACCTGGGTTTAGCAGAGCCCAGCCAATGTAATTTTTTCTTGTGTGCTCGGCTCCCAGACTGATGTCGGTTGAGGAGGAGTTAAAGAAGGACCACGCTGAAATGCAGGCTGCTGTGGATTCCAAGCAGAAGATTATTGATGCACAGGTGAGTGCCCCATGCCAAAGGCTGCTGCAGTTTTCAGGGTGGGTTTGCCAACACGCAGTCCCCCCCTGCAGCAGTGCCAGCCCACAGTGAGCCCGTGTGGGTAAGTCAGCACCAAGCAGCAGGCAGGGACAGGGCAGCTGCAGCAGGACACAGTGACTGTCACAGCTGTGTGCAGCCTTGGAGCGTGGCACAGAGGGGGTGGGGTGGCAGTTTGGGGAGGAACTGTGCCCACAACTCAGTCAGTGAAAGGATCACATCCCCTGCAGCATTGCTTGGTGCTTCATGTCCCAGTAATGCCTGGATCAGCAGAACAGGACCTGGACACAAGGAACACACAGCCTGCCCAGAGCCAACCCAAGATGTTTTTTTCAGCCTTTGGGTTGTGATTTGCATATGTGGGAAGCTCAGTAACTGCAATCCATTACAGTGGAAGAGGAGCATTGCATGATGGATGCAAAACACTGTGCTTGGAAAAGAGAATATGAAAATACAGCCCATAATCTTTTAGTTTGTCTAACAGAGACCACCATGTCCTCATGAATCAGGTCTCCCTACAGCTTGTGGCTTAGAAGTATATTCTGGCCTTACACTTAAAAACACTGTTGATCACTACTCAGGACTAATTCACTGTACAGCTAATTAAAAAGGAGACAGTAGTAACTCTGTAAAAAAACTCCAGCTTTTCTGGGGAGCAGTTTGTTCAAAGCTGCTAAATCATCCATCCTGTTCTGTTCCATGCTGCAGCAGAGCCGAGCAGATCCAGGGTGTCCCTAAGGTGTCAGTGGTGGTACCTGCAGCCTCCCAGCAGCTTGGGGACCTTCTCCTGTCCCCTTGCACCTCGTGGGGTACATGTGAGGTTCTGACTGTGCCCCTGCACGCGCTGTCAATCACCTCAGGCTGTACATGTGTTGGACGTGTTCATTGCTGGACTTTCAGAGTTACACACAAGCAACTGCTGTGTCCCTGAGCTGGTTCTGTTCCTCTGCTCGTGGCAGTCACAGGAAGATGACATTTGTTCAGTGTCACAAAGAACAGGAGTGCTAGAATCAGGCTGCAACATGGAAGCTCTTGCTCCTATCCTTACAATGCTGTAATTGGTGAGAGCTGCCATCAAAGACAGCCTGGGAGGCTACAAGTCATTTAAACTATTAATTTATACTAATTAAATACTGACAGGAATAACTATCTTGGGAGAGTTTGGGTTTAGAAATGGAATCCTACCATCTTTTGTAACAGCTGAGTTAGAACAAACAGTACAGTGTATAACTGAATAATTAGAGCAACTGCGTTACCTCCATTTTCATCAGGATCCTAAAATAAATGTAGCTCACATTGCAGAGACAGGGGATATTTGTAGCCCTGCGGATTTCAAAAAGTGCTGTGTAGCACTCAAAAACTCTCCCACCTAAGAATGCCAGAGAGAAAGGTCCTGGTCCAAAAGGCCTCTGGGTCACTGTCTTGGGCTGACATGCCAGAGGAACAGGGCTCGTGCCTTTCCACTGACTGTGCCCTCTGCCCCTTTGCTTGCAGGAGAAACGCATTGCTTCCCTGGATGCTGCCAACGCACGGCTAATGAGTGCCCTTACTCAGCTGAAAGAGAGGTACAGCATGCAGACACGTAATGGGATCTCCCCCACAAACCCAACTAAATTGCAGATTACAGAGAATGGAGAATTCAGAAACAGCAGTAATTGTTAACGCGCGGAGGGCGCTGCCGCAGGAGAGGCCTGGCCGGAGGGACCGTGCACAGCAGGCGTGAGCCGCGGCTTCAGAGAACGGCTGCTCCCCGAGCACCAGCTCCTTACTGCGGACGGCGCCGACTGACCCTGCTGGGAGATGTCCTGCCAGCACTTTGAGGGACGGGAATGTCGAGTGTGAGATGAGTGGCATAAGGAAATAACATATATTTGAGAATCGCTGTCACTGTTGGATTTGAGTCAGTGTTTAATGTTCAAACAAAAAGTAACCTTTTCCTTCTAAACTGCCCAAAGGATATGCCTCACCCCTCCCAGCAAGGAGTAAGGTCCTTGTCATTGCAGTAAGCAAAATAAAGGGAGCTGGGCAGAGCCTGCAGCAGGCAGGGGCCCAGTCAGTCCAGTTCAAGCGTCCTGCTGGATGTAGTGTCCGAGGGATGGCAGCAAAGCCTGGCCCGCTCCTCCTGTGACTCTCCCTGGAGCACAGCCTTCCCAAAGTGAACCCCAGCCCAGCCCAGCATCCTTACTGGGGCCTTTTGTGAGGCCGCTGACTTTTACAGCATCCACAGGGCATTTATGCAGCTAATTAGTGTTTAATTAACTCCGCCCATACAGGGAGCACAGTGCAGATGGAAGGTCAGGGCGGTGTGGTGGCCAAAGGGGTGCTGTGTGGGGAGCCCCGGTGGCAGGGGGGCAGGACTGGTGCTGCTGGGGGTCCCTGGGCAGCCCAGGGGCACAGAGCAAGGCCAAGGCTCTGACACAGGAGTGGAGGGAGGAGCTGGCACCTGGTGAATGGCAACTCGATTCCTCTGGACAGCTTCTGCTCTCTCACAAATAAAGGGGAAGAGTTTTGTAAGCAATAGCCCCAGGCACTGTCCCACGCACACTTCCTGCCACAGAATAAAGTGAATGTTGCCTGAGCTTGGTCCCTGAGCTGTGATTGAGGGACAGGGGCTGGATTTGCTGGTGCCTGTTGTGGTAGAGGGGAGCGAGGGGGCTACGTGGAGTGGCAGCTTCCTGCTTGATCAAGGGTTCATTGTGGGGATGGAATGCTCTGTGCTGAGATTTTTACTAATTCTGGGGAGAAAAACAGACAAAGAAACAAGAAAAAGCCCTGAAGAACCATGAAGATCGGTAATTGTATTTCTTTTCTTTCACAGTATGCATTAGAAAAAAAAAGATCCCATTTTCTGGAATACTGTCCTCTTTAAATTGGGAATGAGCACTGCATGGAAATTAACCGGCTTGAAGAATGTAAAACATGGTCATAAGGGAGTAACCACCAAGAACAGCAGCCACCACCGAAAGGCCCCTTGTCAGGAGCACTGTGCAGGCATAAGCCAGGATTAGACTTTCCCAGCGCCGAACGCGCAGCTGCGGCACAGACACGTTGTGCTCAGCGGAGGGGGCACCCCTTCACGGGGGTTGTGCCGCTGACCTGCCGCCACGGTGTGTTTGTGGGTTTGTGGTTCTTGCAGTTAGTCCTTCACAAGTCCCACTCTCAGAGCAGGTCCCTCGTACCGAGAGCCAGAGGTTTCTCTGAGATACGGATGACAGTGTACAGTGTACAGGACATCTGCCTATGCTCCCTCTAAAGGTTAACACACTGCTCAACGCCTGTCCTAGCTCCTCCTGCCATGTGTAAATGTACAGCCCAAGGGACTAGGACGTTCCCTGAGCTCTGCTCTGCTTAGGTACCGTCTCCAGCCTCACACTTCCCAGGCTGCCTGAGCAGGACACTTTGCCAGTAAGCTCTGCATTGCCGTGCTGCCCCACAGCCATAAGGCTCCTTAACAGCATTCTTCCTCATGCAATCGTTTGCAAAATTAAAGATGCTCTTTTTCCTACACGTTTTTCTGGTCCCTGGAAGCCCTGGGCCAAGCCCAGGAGGAGCGAACGTGTTGCACTGAGGTCTCCACACCCCGCCAACACCTGCCGAGGGGTGCAGCACACAGCAGACCCCAAATGGAGCTCCTCAGAGCAATTTCATAACTCAGTACTTATGGCAAGTACAGTCACCTTTGAATTTTGGAGACTAGCACAGATGGCTTTGAAGAACCTCACAAATCTGACAAGGTTACAACTGGAGAAAGACCCAGACAGGTTAGGAATATACAGGGTACTGTGAACCGTTTGGGTACGTAGATTTACACCTGCCACTATCTCAGAGTCAAACACATAAGAACCCTGCAAAAAAGACTATTTTAAACGCTTTTTCCCTAAGATGCCTGTTTAGAGCTGATTGTTCTGAATTCTAAGTATTTGTGTTGCGAGAGACTGGAGTTTTTCAAGACAGAAGTGACATAGAGGAATGGAAACGCTAACAGGGCATGGGGCGGGCACCCCACCAGCGACGTTTCCATTCATACATGGAAGTAATTTTGGGATGCAGTCAGTGCTCTCCATAAGAGCTGGAAAAAGAAACACCCACAAACCAATTGTTTAGTGCTGAAGCTAAGCACAGTACATCTTAATCTTCTCAACCACAAGCCAAGGCACTGCTCCCCCCCCACCCCGATCTGTCACAAACTCCTGGTTACCCTCAAACTTGCAAATTACTGAACACATTGTTCTGCTGAAATAGCAGGAATGCTTAAATCCTTCCACAGCCAGTTATTAAAATCTTAAAAGTTCCAGTGCCAACACCTTCTGGAGTTGATGCTTAGTTTCCCGAGCCAGTACAAAAAGAAATTTAAATCAGGATGAAGTCTCATTACAGTAGAGATTCCCCCCTATTTTTCCCTGTTTCCTTTTCCTGCAACTGTCAACAACTGGACCTAACCATGACTCTCCCCTAAAAAGGTTTGGGGGCAGGTGTTCAGGCCCAGGCTCAAGTTCTGTTCCTTCAGTTTGTGTTTCTGTTATTTATAAGCTGTACATTTCTCTGTGCGTGCGTGTGAGTGTGAGTGCAGGAGCCCCGTGCGTTCCCTGCCATGGCCTCGGAGCTGGTGCCTGGCATAGCAATACCTGGATCCCGAGAGGTGCTGCAGCACCAGAGCAAGCCACCACTGTCCCCAAGGTTTTGTGATTGGCTCCATTTCCTTCCTGGTTCTTGCGCTTTCTACAGTAAGAGGCTGTTCTAGTGCAAACTCGTCAAAGTGTAAACAAAGCAAAAACACTCCAATTTTTATCTTAATACAAGTCTTAATATTTTTTTGTAAATGTTCTCAGTGTTTACTGTACCGTATCTATCTCACTAACAGTTGTATATAGTAACTTACTTCTGGTGCTGCTTATTCGGTCGGGATTTGGCTGTATCTCACTGCTGTGTTGGAGAGGTGGGCTCGGGCTGCCAAATCTGGATCCAGACCCATATTCTGATTCCAGCCTCCTCCCTTGGGGATCTGAGGGAAGGGAGCAAAGCCATGGATCCAGATTTGTTGTGGGCCCACCTCAAAGATTCTTTTTTTAGAGTTTTGATTTGGGGTTTTGTTAAACTGTAGTGAACGCTCCTGAAAAAATGAGCGGTTTTGTGTGAAGGGGGATGAAAGAGACTGACCAGTATCCCAGGGTCTCTGCAGACTCTAAGTATCATCATTTTGGACAGGGATTATGGCTTCAGTGCCAAAAGATGGGAGGGACCCTAGTCCTTCCCCATGCCAACTAATACTACAGTATAGTCACCAGCCCCTTCTGCACCAGTTTAAGCAAATCCTGCCACCATCCAAAGAGTCTGGTGTCACTTTGCATTGTCATTTGAGTCTGGTTGGTTTTGTTTTCTGCTTCTGCAGCTGTAAAGCACTGATTGCACTGTGAGAACACGTGGAACCCTCTGGTCTGGGAGCCAGTCCCAGAGGTTGCTGCAAGGTTGCAGGACACAGGTTCTGCTACTATGAATATTCCTAAAGGGCAAAGGGACTTGCTGGACCTCAGTGAGGTGTCAGAGGCTCTCCTTGGAAAGCAATCAGCAAGGAATCAATCATTCCCAAAGTTTAGATAGCTCATAAGCTTTTTCCTGTTCCTAATGTCCACACCCAGATGCAATAGAAAATGTGCTGAGGTCTGTTCTGTGATGGACAGTGAGAGGACTTCCAGTCACAGATGACAGATGCATTGATGTGTTCAGCCAGGACAGCCACAGGCTGTGGCACAGGGGGAGCAGCCCTGGGGCGAGGCCTTTCTGACAGCAGCCTGTGACCAGTGGGTCCAGCAGCTCCACCACAGTCCCTGCCCTGTCTTTCACATAGCTTTGCCTGGACAGTACAAAGCAGAAGTCCAAAGGGAACACCTGTGACACCATCCCTAGGTGGACACTCCATCCTTCCCACCTGCAGTGACTGCTGGGGTCACTTCCTCCCAAAGGTTTGCGTTCAAAGCAATCCAGGCTGGCCAGGCCTGGGACCTGGTGCGGGGCAGAGCCACGGCCTCACAGCCACCAGTAGTTCCCTTCAGTGGCCACAGGAAGGGACACTCCCTGCCCATTCCCAGCCAGTCTCTCAGGCTCAGGGCCATTTCAGAGGAGACTGCTCAGACAATGGCACCCACCCTGCTCTGACCCCCACACAGACAAACTGCTGTCTTTTCCTTCTCCCTTGGGGAAAATCACCCGTGGGGGAGCAGGAGGACAACAGCAGCATAAGAGCATACAACTCATGGGCTTTCCAAACCAAATCCAATCCTGAGGGCGTTGCACAACATCCAGAAACAACCATGCTTCTGAAAAGGGTGTCACGTTCAAGCATTGACTTTCACAGATCACCTGAGATGTGACATTGCTGTAAATGCCATGTGGCTCTGCATCAGCTACCAGTACCCCAGAGTGCAGCCTCCATGTTCACATATTCCTTTATCATACATCACTGTGTCTTAAGATATACCTCTCTCTGTATATCTGCTTAGGCTGATACTTGTTCCTGATAAGCAGTCGCTATGTTTTATATCCTCTTATAAAAAAAAAAAAACAAATCTTTTTTTGTAAGTATGTTTAAAAAACAAAAATGCAAAGTGGAAGTGTTTGCTGAATCTCCTTCAGCTCCTTTTAAACTATGTAATAATGTACAGAGAAAGATGTTGGTGTTCAAAGAAATGATGTGGCTGTGCAATTTATGTACATTTGCAATTAGAAATATTAAAGATTTATTTAGATATTTTACATAAGTGCTCCAGCACCTCTACTCAGTCATTTCCAGCTTTTAGAGCATTCTGGCACATGCCACATGCACACACAAACCTGTCTTATCTGCCTCCCCAATGAGATCATTGAAATTTGTTCGCAGTAGAATTTTAGCCCTGACCTGGCTCCACCACTTTGCCTTCACACACTCGGAGGGTCTGACAGCCAGGCCTGCTCCTGTCCCCACCAGTCCTTACAAACCACCCTTCTGCCTCCAGTAAAAGTAGCAGAAAACTTGGGAGGAAAGTCATTAAAACCCTGGGCAGCATCAGCACCTCTGCCTCATTAACATAATTATAATTAGCTCCTCCGGGAGAGGTGGAAGACGGGCTGGCTGCATCAAAATGAGTCGGGATGTGGAGAGCACCTGTGGCTATTCCTGAGCTCTGCAGCGCTGGAGCCGGGCTGGGCACTGGGCTCCGCCCGGCCGGAACAACGCTCCTGTTCCTGTCAGGAACCGGCCCCTGCCCAGGGAGGGAAGGCAAAACCCACCCAGGCCAAAATTCTCTCTAAGGACTCTGCCAACCCCCTCAACACTGTTGATTTTGAAGGCTGAGAGAAAGAAAAATGCAGCCCTGGCAACACAGAGCACCTCCGAAAATGCTGCAAGGAGGGATTAGTCAAAGCCACCTTGACTTGAATAAAACCTCCTTAGCGGCTGTTCGGCTTCATTAGAGCAGAGCTGAAATCTCAGCCGAAAACACCCAGAACGTCTCTGTGCTCTTGACAGCTCTCAGCATCTGCGGCTCCACAGCCCGGCTGCAGCCGCTCCCAGTGGGCCCTGGCAGACGGGCAGGGCTGGGAGAAGTGAGACTCGGAATTGCAGATCAGCAGCCAGAACAGCCACGGGAATACAGGGCTGGGAGGCTGGGGAGCACTGATGTGTTTGCTTGAGGTTTTTAATCTGGAGAGTCATTTTAGCACAAGACTCATCAGCAATAATGATGTTCCAGTAACTGAACCCCTACAAGTACAGGGTTTGTTCCGAGTTCCGTAAGTGAGAGTCGCTGGCCCGTGAGCTGCTCCTGGTGCCAGGCAGCACCTTCTCCAGCACAGCCCAGTAAGCACCTCGGGCAAGGCTGAGGTGGTGCAGCCGCGGTCCCACTCCAAAGCCAGGCAGCAGCTGGCAGCTGGGAGATGTCAGAACCGGGCATCTTCAAAACAGGCAAATGCAAGAATCCTGCCCACCAAAACTGAGGACAAAGCAGCAGCACAACAGTGACCACTGACAACTGAGGAAGTGACAGCATTAAGCCAATACTTGCCAAGCTGGGGCCTTAAGAGCACAGAAGAGCCTCTGTTTTTTCAGTGGGAGGATGGCAGGGAGGTGCAGAGATGAGGCTCATACCTAGGGAGGGAAGGGACAGGAACAGCTTGTGTCGGCTCCTCCAATAACAGTCTCTATTCTGCTCCTGACAAGCATCTTTCCCTCACAGCTTCCCAAGCCCTTCACAAGCAGTCAGCTCCCACTCCACTGCCGTGGGTGAACGTCAGCATCCTTATTTTTACAACAGGGACGTGCAGTAGGAGCACAACTTTCCGAAGGCCCCCCAAAAGCTACAAAAGCCAAACAGCTGATTTTCCTTCCGCCCCCCACCACCTTCTGCGTGCAGCCATCCCACGCACGGCAGCCCAGGCTCCTGAGCAAACATCCTCTGGAGAAGTAATTCAAAGCCAGGCAGTAAACAAACCTCCAAAGCCTTGGCCCCAGAGACGGGAGCGCAGCCGCTCCCTGCCAGAGAGTCAATAACGACAGGCGAGCAGAAAGGAAGGAGCTGGAAGAACAAGAGTCATTAGTGGAAACTTGTTGTTTGTGCTAATTAGATCATTATCTGGAAACTGCTATTGATGTTGCTATTTTAGTTCCTGCTGCTGTTCACAACTTTATTTTATCCATGTCTATTGACTGCCCACACTCATCTATATCCTGCAGAAGGGGCCGGCAGAGCCGCCCACAGCCAGGCCAGGATGGAGATGGTTTGTGTCCCATGCCAGGCAGCACCTCCTTCCCCATCGTCATCTCAGCACCTGCAGTGTCCTGAGACACTCAGGAAAAATGTTCTGCAGCTTGTCACAATGTGCCCCGTGCTATTATTGATCTTAGACAGACAGTGTTACTTGGTTATTAAGTAAGGTGAGAGGAAGAGAGAGAAGGACTTGGACACATGTAGGATTTCTGCCATTCCCCACCTGACAGCCAGCACAGCCCCTCAGCACATACATAATATTGATGCAGGCCCCATACATAATCACATTTCCCCATTGGTGGTATGAGCCATAATTGAATAACCTCAACCATTTGATTTTTGTGCTACATCATCAAGGAGTGAAGCCTGAATAACAGAGCTCCCAGGATGATTGATTTATTACAGGCAGTAACTATTCTTCCTCCTGAAAGCATGGTCCCTCCTCACCCTCTGAGTGAGACCTGTGTGCTGGGGGACCTGGGCTGGTGGGAGGACAAACATGAGGCTCAAGACTCAGCAAACCACACATCAGGGAGCTGGGTTTGCTTCCAAAACTCACATTCTCCCTTCCTCCTGCTTGTTCACCAGTGTATCTGAACCTGACCCGCAGAAGGGCTTTTGTATTTCCACTGATGAGGCAAAGGAAGAGGGAAAATTGCATCACATAACAGGCTTTCAATTTTGTCTTTTACTGCAATTTCATACCACTTTCACACTACACCTGCAATAAATTCAGCAATGACACAAGTGAACTTAATTCTGCCATCAGAACTGCAAAAAACATTCGTCTCCCACAGAGGCAGTTGAGGCAGAGGGCAGGGGATATGGTGTGGGGACACTGCCCCCTTCCCGGGCCATTCCTGAGCTCACGGATGTGCCACATGCCCCCTGGCACTCAGGTTGGTGACAACAGGCAGGCAGAGCACCGTGCCCTCCCGCATCCCTCGCTGCGCTCAGCCAGGAGCACTCACTCCCGCTCCCTGACACTTGCTGCATCTGGGACAGCGGTGAGGAACGGGAATACCGGGAAACGTCAGCAGCCGGCGGAGGTGTGAAGCCAGGCTGCCTTCAGCCATCCCGCGGAGCCCGCCGGCGCTCCCTCGCTGAGCTCTGCTTAACACACTGCCACACCCCCGCTCCCCGCTGCACTGCGAATAGAAACGCGCTCGAATAAATCACCTCTAAGTTAAAAGCAGCCATTAGCTATTAGCAAACACCGCAGGCCTGTGGGCCAGGGTAATTCAATGTGATATGCTTGGGCATGCAAGGTAATAGGTTCCAGCTGAATACCATGTGATACAATCTCTTCAATGGGAGGTTAAATGAGGCTGAGACAGAGACCAGATGGATTTATCTGGGTAGCGCTGATGATTTTTTGTGTGTGTGCTTAAGGTGAAGTGAAGGTAAGTAAGGCAGAAGGGATCTGAGAGAAAAGCACGAGCTGGGCTGCGTGCGGGTGAGGAAGGGATAGCGGGAGCTTGGGACCTCATCCTGCTGGAACAAACCAAGCGAGCCGGAGGATGCTCTCAAGGCAGTACAGATGGAAACAGCCAGAGAAAAATAAATACTTTATCAATTTCCCCTTATGGAGGAACAACCAGAGGGCAGAGTGAGACAAGTCGAGCGTAGCTGGGCAAATGTAGACACCTCACTGCTATTTCAGCAGGAATTTCAGCAGGAGCCCAAACACCACCTCTCATCCACCCAGGACATCTGCAGCGGGCAAAGCGACAGACCCACCGTGCTCCCTCAGGCTGAGGTGTGGCAGGAGTGCCCGTCAGTGTGGCCAAAGGAGGGGCAGCTCCATGAGCAGAGTCAGCACCTAAGAAAACCAAGTGCTCAGCTTCTGCTCGGAGCAGTTTGTTCTTGCCCAAGTAGGCAATAAGGAGCTGTGGGACCTCTGCAAGGCACTGCCAGGTGTCTGCAGAGGGAGCAGGACCTCTGAGAAAGTAGAGGAAATCCTTCCCTGTGAGGGTGGGGAGGCCCTGGCAGAGGGTGCCCAGAAAAGCTATGGCTGTCCCTGGATCCTTGGAAGTGTCCAAGGCCAGGCTGGACGGAGCTTGGAGCAACCCGGGATAGGAGAAGGTGTCCTTGCCCATGGCACGGAGTGTGATGAGACTCCCCCACACGGAGCTATGCCATGCAGCGCTCCCTGCCCCAGAAAGTTCCAATCAACCTCCGCAACGACAGAGCCGAGAGGTGGAACAAAGCACAGCACTACAGCTCCTTCACACTCATCACCACGGGCCACTGACGGGGCTCAGTTCGGCGCAATGAGGGGAAACCCTGGACATTGCTATGGAAACGCCCCGCTTCACCGGGGTGTGCGCCGACAGCCCGCCGGGGCCCCGCGGCCCGGGCCGCCCCTTCCCTCACGGCCCCTTCCCGCCCTCACAGCCCCGCCGCCAGGAAGGTTCTGGAAACGCCGGGCTCTGCCCGCGCCCGGGATCCTCCCGGGGACATTTTCCTGCGCAGGGCTCTCCCGAAGCCCATGGGGCTCCATCACCCCACGGTTCCGCTCCCTGAAACCGAAGGGCATCCCAGGCACCGGACCCCAACCCGTCCCTGCAGAAAGGCTGAGCAGAGCGGGGCCGGCCGGCCCTCATCTCCCCACAAACCCCAGCACAGCCTCTGCGGACTCCCACATAAAGCAGTACAGGAGCCACACCGCGGTCACCCCAAAATCCCCGCCTGACCGAGCAGCCAGCACAAGGAAGAGTGCACCTACCCCGCCAGGCTCAGGCCGATGAGATCCCTCCTCATCGCCAGGGCTCCAAACTCCGTCACCGTCCCCGGGGCGGCCGCCGCTCTCTCCTGAGGGCACAGCCCGTACCCAGGAGACCCTGCCCGCAGCGGGGCTCGCGCTGAGGGCACCAGCTGGGTTCGGGTGCGCTGGGGTCCCCCAGCTGGTCATTAACGCTGTAATTAGCGAGCACCCGGCCCTGCCCTTCCTTTTAAGGAAGTAGCCACAGGTGTGCGGCAAGCGCCGGGATCGGTGTGGGGGGGTCTGTCCAATGTTCCAGAACGTTCGGCAGGGACGGGGCGTGTGGGACAGAGGACAAGGAGCGTCCAGAGCCCAGGGCAGATTTCAGGTGACTTACCTGCAACAGCCTGATGCAGAGAAAAAACACAAATGCAACAAGGAATCACTTAGCGAATCTGGGCACATTCAGGCTGCACACAAGCCTGCAGGGAAGAGCAGGGAAGAGTTGAAATTCTGGACTCGCCTCAAATTTTTGTTAGATGTTGTTTTATTCTGATTTCTACTCAGAAAGGAATACCAGACCCGGTGTGTCTGAAAACAAGAAAGATTTCACTGGTGTACAATATTCATATCATATATGTCATAAATAGAATCATGAGTGCAGTGCTGTGGTATTCTCTGAAGAGAATATATACAAAAGTGCTGTTAAAAATCCAATGCCTTTCCTGTATTGTTTCTTTAGCTAGAGAGGTACCTCAGGATTAACAGATTATCAGTGCATTAGCATTCATATCCTGGATAAAGTGTCTCTGGTCATTTGCATGGGCACAGACTGGTAACTTAAAGGCTCTATGCAATTGGATGCTAAATAATATTCAGAGGAAATTGAATTAGACAGGAGGGAAGAGAAATGTGACTGCCATTAAATCTCTAAAGTACATTCCTGGTTTATTCCCTCCCACCCCGAGAATAATATAGCATTCAATTTTCCAATTATATAAATACATGAACACTGGATTACTAGAGGCAGATAATTGAATATTTTGACTATTCTACAAGGGACCCTTCATATTTGAAGTGGGAGATGAATAGGGCATGCAGCATCAGCCTGTGGATGCACGAGCTATAAAAACCTCTATTAGATCCAGAGAGTATAAAGGTCTCCCATAGAGAGAGAGATCTTATCAGTGTTCAATATACAATAGTTAATTTATTCCACTGATATCAGGGTAAGTTATACAATTGCAATACCGGGATATTTTAGGCCACACATTGTAGTACTTCAAAGGTGCAGGGAAAGGCATTCGCAGTCATAGCATTTCAAATCCGACTCCTCTATAACTCTGTCTTTACAGGACATCAATCATGAGATGAGAGGAACTGTAAGCTATTTTCCAGTAACACACTGCCAATCGCAAGACAAATGTCAGATGTCACAAAAGGAGAAGTAACCATTTTTCAACCTGTGAATGTCTTCAAATACATTACAATGAAAGTGTGAAAAAAATGACCCTTTCAGCTTCATTTGTTCTGACAGGTGCCAGACTTTGGAGTTCTACATTTTATCTTCATACTGCAATAATCTTTATGACATTTGAACAAGGCTGAGGGCAGTGGCATTAGTTAGTCTACAATTGTCCTCTTATGTACAACACATAAAATTTCAAAGTCTGGGCGTTGAACTAAAAAAGATCATCTACTACTATTTTATTTGTATTTCAGAAAAAGGTAAGGAGAAGGGATGCCCACATCTGAGATTAACACATGCTGGGGACTAGTTTTGTGTGGGCTCAGCCTGACTCCTGCATTGCATTGCCATGCTGCTATTGCCACTTGGGAAAAACACATGCTGCTTAAAACTGAAATCAGGAAAAAAACTCTACAAACATTCCCTGAAGTGAAAACAGACAAGACGCACCATGTGTGCCTTTAGTCCCTGACTTGAAACAGGTGCACTCCCCCTCAGTGACACAGCATGTTTGGGGGCACCAGCCACTGGAACATTTTGACGTGGAGCTCAGGGAACATTCTCCAACCCAAAGCTCAGTGCTCATCTTACAGCTTTGCCACTTCTGATAGCATGGAGGACACTAAAACGTAAGCCAAGTCATTAACATTAAAGAGTAGGACAAAGGAGGAAACTCAAGCTCAGATGTAGCCATTCATTATTGTAATAAATGGGAGACCAGAAAGAATTTCACTCAACACCCCTGAAGTTCCAAGTTATTCCTGTCCTAGCCAGTTCCATGTTCTGCTTAGCCCCCACAAGAAGTGTGTGATCATGGAATTCATGGTTCATTTCCTGGATAATAAGACCCCTCTGTACAACTCCAGCAGTACAGCCCAGCAGTTTTGACACAACATCCTTAGATCTAATCCGTACAGAGTTACATTGTTATTTGAGGGAAAAACGAAGAATATGAGCAAAGACACAAAAAAGATCTGCTCTAGATGTTACTGCAGGTCCCAAGAGGGTAACAAGCATGCTAAAGACAAAAAAAAAGCAAACCTAGAATACGGTTAGTTCAGGCTAAAGTCAGTGACAGGGTTGGTTCCACTGGAATTTAGATGACCTCTTAGGCCTTTACACTGTACAGCTTTCTGCAGAAGCAGTACTGAATCCCTGAAGACAAAACCACCACTTGATTCACCAAATTTGACTTAAGAAAGTAAATCTTTTTCTGTGAATAAGTGTGAGCTTATTGGTTCTGTGGAAGCAAAAGGATAAACAGTTTTAGTTCTTCTTTAAAAAACTAACAGTACTTGTCATGGCAAAGACATGTACAAAGAAGTAGAAGCCAAAATATTATTTCAGTGCTTTAAGACTGACTTTAAAAAATAAGTACACAGACATGGACCAAATCTGTATTGATTCCAACACCTACAGTCCAAGCCATGGAAAGAAGAGAATCAAGGCCTGAAGTCTGACCACAAGTGTAATTCCAGATTTCAGTTCTCCAGTCTAGTATTTGTGACTGCAGTTCCTTCCTTGGTTTCTGTGACCTGTCCTGTGCACACAAAGCAATGTAATTCCTTTGACATGTGTGTGCCTCAGTCAGTGCAGCCAATCCCATGATGCTGGTTATCATCCCCTGTGGTTTGGTCCTTTTCCACACACTCAGGATGAATGCACAGTTTGTCACGGGATGAGCACGGTAAATCCCACAGAGAGGTGAAGAAAAAGCCATTGCCAGAGTTATTATTTGAAAACGGGAGGTTGCAGTAGACTTTTTTGAAAAGCATAAATTAAAAAAACAGCTGAAATAAATAGTTGTCACTCTGAACTGAAGGGATTCCAGCGCCAGTCTCTCCTCCAGCACTACACGTACCTGGCTGGGGATTAACTCCCAGTTCTGTCCCGGCACATCAGTGCCCTTAGCTGCGATGATTTCTGTAACGTGAGCACTTGGTGGCCGTGGCGCTGGGCAGGGCCGGTGCAGCCGGGGCTGGGCGCGGTCCCCGAGGCCCGCAGGGCCCCGCGGGGCTGGGCGAGGCCGCAGCCCCAGACCAGGCGCTTCCCGTGCAGGGCAGCCAGGCGACACTCGCAGAACTCGATCAGCGACAACACCTGCTTGTGCAGCGGCAGCGCCTTGTACTTCTTCTGGGCCAGGCAGAAGAAAGCTTCCACAAAGGCTTGCAGACACATTCCTGCAAGGAAAAGGTGCTCACAGGAGACTGGAGTGCGGCATTGCTAGCAGCCTGCATTCCTTAGGGATAACACTGTCTCTTGTTTGTTGTGGCAGCAAGGCCAAATGTGTGTCTGATGGGTGTGAACACAAACAATCGTGCTAGTTCACATCTTTTCATTTAAATGGCAGCAATCTGGAATGCTCAGGAAGCAAAGAAATTGTCTGTCCTTCAAAGACCAAAAGCCGAGGTTTTATTTGTGTCACACTCATTGGGTGTTTCAGGGCAGGGTAAACCCAGGCTGGGTTACAGATGGGTGACATTCTCTATCACTGAGGCAGCTTCTGGCTTTGCAGACCTCAGTCTGGAATCCAGAGGCAAAGTGGTACAGCAAGAACCCATTTTAGGATATCACATCACTAAATTGATGTAGTACTAGCCTTGATTTCTGCTGCCAAAATTATTAAGTTGAAACCAAATGAGACACACAGTAACATACTGAGCATCAAGGAAAACAATCCAGCTGGAGAGAAAAACAAGTTTATGTCGGCAGCTGAATTGAGTCTTTTAGAGACAGATCTGACCCAAAAGTTCACACCAGTGTGTTATTTCAGTCTGTAGCACTATGAAGGTAACCCCATTACCAAGTATCACCTTAGCAAGATATGAGTTTATTTGAAGCACAACTTCCCTCCTACACAGCCTGTACCAGGTACAAACCCTTTTGAAGGTGAAGAGGCCATTTTTTCAGTCATGCCCAGCAACTCCACAATAGTTGTTTCAACTGAATGAGAAACAAACAGCTGAAGAGCACAGTGCCAAAAAATGTCTCTGCTGTAATACAACTGCTCTGCCCCTTCCCACACAAAAGTCCCCTGCAGAAGCCCCATGCTGCAGGGGAGACTCTTCAGCTGCTGTTCGATCACATCTCGCTAATAGCACATTACCAGAGCCAAGGGGAAGAGGAGCTGAGTATTAACACTAATTATTGTATTTAAAACCTTGATGTAATACCTACTCAAATTCTTAATTAAGAAGCCAGACCCCAGTTGGTTGTGCAGAATGCCACAAGCTCTCCCAGTTTGAACATACACTTAAGATTATTATTTTAGGACGAGATATTGAAAGGTTTGGGGTTTTTAACTGTGTTGGCTTATTGATGCTGTAGGAAAGGCACCTTTTCAAAATATGACAATTATATTCTGAAGTATAATTTCTCTCAACCAAGGCTGCAGCTGGGGTCGTTTACGATCTTGGCTGTAAAACAGCTTGCAAAGGAATTGTTGAGTTATCTGAAAGCAGCAGCTGCCAGCTCAATAAATTATTTTATCAGTCACGGTGAGCTGCAGGCAGGGAAAGCACCTCTGGTAACACACACACTTTCTCCCCAGAAGTGACACTCATGTGAAGCATATTATGAAAAAAGTTAGAAGCTGTTTTAGAACAACAGAATCATGCTTGTCTTGGTTAAAGCTGGGAGTGGGCTAAACATAAAGCCAAGAGAAACAGTTGGACAGTTTGTTTTTTAACACCTAAAAAGCATCTGGTTCATTGACACCATACACAAATCTCTCAGTTTTTGAAAGCCTGAAGATTCAGTTGCAAATCTGTTATTTTTCCTGGTGAAATTCTACCAGCCAACCACTGAAATGCTAAATGCAAATACTCAAATCTTATATAGCTGTGAAATTGAGGTGACCCTCATGTACCTAAAGTAATATTACCCTGAAGGGTAACTGCCACAGCACTAACCAGGAGAATTGGTTGTGTATGTGCATGCCTCAGGTGTACATGGCTTCTTCCCATTTTTATCAAATGTCTGAGGTGTACCTGAGCAACTAAAATTGAAAAAAATAACCCCAGAAGCCAGATTTCATAGTTTTTGAATACAAACCTGGGTTACCTGATTCCTTGTGGTCAATGCCCATGCTGTTCCACCTCCTTGTGATATCAATATATAGGATATCTACAGCAGCCATTGAAAAATTGCTGTTACTCAGTTTGCAGTTTCTGTTAAAAACAAACAAAATAAAGATGAGATTCTCATTACAACTAAACTCCCAAGTTAGGAAAAATTCTGCAAGGGCAACTTGCAGGAGAAAAGTTTACCCATGTCATGTGTACAGACCCACGGTAACGTGCTCAGTCTAATAAAACACACCCAGCAGAGAGCAAACAAACCAGCATTCATTAAGTGCTCCTATCTGAAAGGAACAGGCCCAAACCCAGAATATTTCAATTAAAAATATGACCTGACTGTTACACAGAGCTTTCTCCCAGGGTATTGCCAGTACTCTGAGGCTGTAAGAGATGAATTAATTGGTACACTGCAAAACCCACCACAAATCTGCACAGACTATCTGCACGAGGCAGGGTTTGCACAGAGAAATACCCTTTTATTTGTCTGACTGATCCTGTTTGAGAAGGGCTGGAGGAAGCTTTCAGGCACAGCCTTGCTTCTCCATGCCTGAAGACCAACAGGATTTCCCCTCGTGGAATGGAACCCTGCGTGGAAAGGAGCTCTGGATGCAGCTGGGGCTGCAGGGTGTGGAGCTGGGACTTTGTGCGGTCCGAGTCCGCAGTGCGGTGCTGATCAGCACGGGATGGGAACAGCCCTGTGTCCAGGATTTCCAGATGTCTGGCAGCCTGGCTGCCACCACTGCCCGTGCCAAAGAGCTGGCCAAAATTTCTCGCCAGAAAAGAGACAAAAAAAACCAAAAAAAACCCACCCCAAACTCAGATAATTGAAGCAAATCTCACTCTTTAGTAATAACCTCAACAGAGCTTCCTTAAAATAGAGTAAGGCCTTGCCTATATAGCCCAAAATCTCCCAGGCAGCATCCAAGCAAGGACTAGAAACAGTCAGTGTTTTCCTTTTAGCCACTTTTTTAGAATGAAGAAAATATTAAAGGAGAACAGATTTTGATGAGCCAGAATTTGGGTGGACAGTCTTTGCAAGCACTTGCCCACACACGAAATCCCACTCGTGTACCATTTTTTTCCTGAAAAGTGATACAACACACAGAAACCTGACTTTCCTTCTGAAGTGAACAGCAATGACAGCTCTTCAAAAAAGGGCATTATAGCTGGCATAGCTGCTCTGGGAGAAAATAAACAAAAATATCTGCCAGTATTAAAAAGTTTAATTTAACATGCATTAAGAAACTGCAAATGCTATTTCATTGCAATGTGGCAATTTATCTGAATATTCTTAAAAGAAAATGTTGGCATTTATTCTGTGTTCCTCTGACAAGTGCCAAAATAAGGCTGGATAAAACTACAAAAAATACAGAACTGGATGCAATCCTGTGCTGGTCTGTGGATAGAGCAGATGCCTTCAGACATTTTCTATATATCATAATTTGTATGAACCAAGTTGTTTTATATTCCTTCCTGAATGCTAAATGCATCTGCATAGAAACAGGGTCTGTGTTTTAAGAGTACATCTGCTGCTGCTGCTCATTTCTTTTGTCATAGTCAATGAAAGACAGAAAATGAGGTATTTGTACTATGACTAGAACAGATATAGCCATAAAAAACAATGAAAAAACCCTCCTAAATAAAAAGTATGTGAAAAAATAAATTGAGTTCCTTGACATTGCAAGGTGCAATTTCACAATGCAAATCCTCCCTGCACAGTGCATCAGGAACTGGCATTTGGGAATCCTTCCTGAGGCCTGGGGCAGCCAGCAGTGCCCCCACAGCTGACAGAATCACATCAAGTGACCCAATTTCAGTTGTCACATCCTCACAATGATATTTCTCCCGTTTGCTGGGAACGTGACATGTTGACGAAGACGGCAAATTGTGTCTGCCAAAGTATCACTGATCTGCTGTCAAACAAAGACCCAACTTCCTCCCAGACACACACTCATAGGTCAGGTATTTCAGGAGCTCGGATTGATGAAAATCTATTTTATAACAGAATAGGCACTGGCTCCACATGGGAAGGCATCACAAAGCCTGCAGGCTGAGGGTGTACCACTAACAGGGCCAGCTTTTACCCCACCGACCTTATAAAGGTGCGGAATCCCGTTGGGCCCAGCTTGGTTGTCCCTTTGACCCCGAGGAAGCGGATGAACAGGGCGGCCACCCTGTCCACGAGGCGCAGGTAGCTGAAGTGCCTGGCGTACTTGGGGAACACCTGCTTGAGGCACAGCGAGGGCAGGGCAGCCTCGGGGCCCAGGGCGGTGTCCGGCGGCTCCTCACCCGCTCCCGGCGCCTGCTCCGAACCCTGGCACCTGCAGAACAGAACCACAGAAGGGATCAGCTTGGGAGGGACATCAGAGCTCATCCCATCCAGCCCCTGCCACGGGGACACCTCCCACAGACCAGGGTGCTCGTGGACACCGAGCCACTGCTGCTGGGGTGGCACTGTCACACTGCAGTTTACAAAGCACCTGGCCTTCTAAGACTGTTGCTGCAAAATGTTAAAATAATTATATTCATTTGTATCCACACTTGCATTCACTGAGGCTGAATGTCTATAAATGTGATCACTGTTTTTATAAAAGCCTAAAAAGTCTTTAAAAATAAATAACAACCTTAGGTAGTGCTTTGATAATGTTCCTCTTTGCTGCAGATAGCAAAGAAGAAAAATAATGTTATTTTTGTCATTAGTTAAGTAAAGCTTAGTTATTAGTTTTGTTCTTTCTCATGTAAGATGGGATGGTGGTGTCACCTGCCAAAAGAGCAAGTATATGTACAGCCAAGAAACAACAAGCACACAGGATTCTGTTTTTAATCTTAAAAGGTCTGTTCATTAATTTAAAAATTCAAAATTTCAGCCAGTTGAACCAGACCTTGACCAAATGTGAAACCTTGTACTCTGTAGAGAGGAGGTTGTGTTGTTTGTAACACAACTCTCATTTTAATGATGCCTGGAAGCCCCAAACTCTTTCGCATTCTAAATTCAACAGTGTTTTGGATTGTACATTATTCATTCATCATTAATGTTTTTAGTTAAAAAAATATAAAGCTTTACTTTAAAAGGCAGAAGCAGAGTTGAGGATATTTCATTTTTTATAGCAAACACTAAAGAGACTATTAAAGGGATCAGCTTCAGAGCCCTGAATTCTGCCCAGCGCTCTCAGAGCGCGGCTGGAGCCTTGTCCATCCACCCAACTCCCCAAATCTGGGCTTGGGAACAGCATCTCCTCCTCTGCAAACCTGCAGCTCCTTCTCAAACCACACCTCTTCCCTGCTGAACAGCAGTCCCTGGAACTTCTGAGGAAGTACTTTTAAAAGGAGGTTTTGTCAGCCCTTCATTTTTCTACCTCCATCCTCCACAGCAATGAGAAATGTCACAGAGAGAACACCCAAACCAGACCCAGTGCTCTGGACCCATCATCCCTGCTGGGAGCCACAGAATCATGGAATAGTTTGAGTTGGAAGGACCTTAAAGCCCATCCATGAGCAGGGACACCTTTCCCTATCCCAGGCTGCTCTCAGCCCTGTCCAGGCTGGCTGGAACACTCCAGGGAAGGGGAAGCCACAGCTGCTTTGGGCACCCTGTGCCAGGGCTTGGTGCTGAAAACCTCATGGACTCACTGAGTGCTGCAGTGGGGAAGGGACCAGGAACTCCCCATCTCCAGAGAACCCTGCCCACATTCCCTCCATTTGCTCCTCTCCTGTGGGATTTCCAACAAGCCAGGGGAGGAGAAGAAAGCTGAGCCCCACTCTTTAAAGCTGCTCGTTAGAATTAATTGTTTTGACTGACACAGCTGAGTCAGGCAAATGAATGAAAGGTCAAATATAAGGTAATGCTTCTGTTGCCACACAGAGAAAAGCAAAGCTTCATTTACATACTAATGTCTGACCTCAATACATTAGTTTCTCTAATTCTGCAGCTTATGAAAGATCACTCTTTAGAAATGATCAACTGTAGTGCATCTTTAAAAAAAACTTTAAATTTTAATAAAGCTTATGGAAATGATATCTAAGACTACTTATCTTTTATACATGATTACTAATTTATTAATGTTTCCTCCATCTATGTTTTATTCCTTTCTTTCTGACCAGCCTTAATCTTTATGCAAATACAAGTTGCTAAGGGACAAACAAATTTGCAACTCCTAATTAAAGTCTTCAAAATTTGCAGCATTTTGTACACTTGTATATAAAATTCAGCTGTCAAACTCAGAGTAAAATGGGGTAAGAATCACAATATTAATATTTCTAAGAATGCTTACATGACATATTTTACATTTAGGGCATTGCTAGAAGTATAAATTAAGCAATTTCAGTATCAGCTTACAACTGCTTACCTAATAAAAGAAAATATTATGTTCTGGATTCTGAAGCTATAATTATTCCCTCAGCTGAGCCTCTATTCTCCAAGCAAGGACTACGTTAACACAGTTAAAAGCAGAGAATATTTGCATGACAAATCTGTCTATCCACCCATTTATCACCACAGAATATGGACCTCCCAAAGAACAGGTAAGTGTTTGTACCTGGAGCGTGTAGGAAGGAAATATATTCATGTGCTCATTCACAGAAATAAATCATTTAGGAAACTAAGGCCAAGCCAGAGCAGTGTCTCTGCATTATCAACCATTCATGAATTTGCTTTTATGAACTAATCCCATTACTTTTATTAACACAGAGGCTTCCAGCACTCCCAGGATGTCATAGCAAGCAGTTTCATGGTTTGCCTGCATGTTGTGGGAGTAATCAGCTTTTGTTTTGTTCTGGCCACTCATGAGTGTCATTTGAAGAAAATGAATATTCATCCCCTCTTCACCCTCTGGCAAAGTAAAAAAACATCAATAGCACAAGAATTTCCATCTTTCAAAATAATAATATAGTTGCACCAAAATAGAAGTATTAAAAGAATGTTAAACCCACAGAGTAAGAGATTTTTGACATTATGTTGGAAAAATTATGGTTCTTCCAAAGAGTTTATTCAACACTTTGGAGAATGCTTTGAGGCAGGCAGAGCAACCCCAGTAAAGAGTCCATATTTCAAAGAGCAGAATCAATCAAACATAAGGATTGATAATCACCACGGTGTTGGCAGACAAGGAACTTCTGATCACACCAAATACATTTTTAAAACACAGCAGCTGTCCTGTCTCTGGGAAGCAGAAAGTGCTGAAAGCAGAATTTCCATCTCTCTCTGAGAGAAAAAACCCTGTATCTCAGTTAAAGAGATAAATTGGGTAAATCACATCACTTAGATTTTAAACTTCACCTGCAGCTTCCAGGCCTGACAAGGCCTGTCCCTGTAGAAGGGTGAAAGGCATGGAGCGTGCTGCTGGTTTCAGAGAGCTGGCAAACACATTTTAGGTGAATCCATGGGTAAAATGTACTCCATAGCTTTGCCACTGGAGTAAGAAAACCACAATAATTTATGTGACTGTTGGAAAAGTGAAGGCCAGGCCCCTGCAGCCTGTCAGCAGCCATCACAGCAGCTCTCAGCCGCAGCACCCGCCCGTTCCGTTCTCCGCTCTGTCCCTGCAGTGCTGTTTGTTTCCACAGCCATCAGTCCTCCTTCCGAGAAGGATGGTTCACTGCCTCTTCAGATTGATGGATTTATTATAAAAATAAACACTTCTCATTAAAGATTAAATAGCTTTTGGCAGGAAACAGAAGACTGGAAAGTTTGCTGCCTTCACACAGTGTTAATGAGTGTTTCCAAGATGTAGAAACTTGGCAGGGATCCTGCTCTGCTCCACACCAGGGACACAAAGCCAGGGATGAGAACATTACTGACATTTTCATTTCATATGCAGAGAAGTCTAGAGCTGTGGTTTGATCTCTATAGCCCTCCCTAATTCATAGTTTAAATAATTAAAGGAGAAATGCATCTGAGGAGTCTCAGGTGCTGAAAAAACCCAGTTATTTCCTAATTATTGATTGAGATTCTTTACTTCCAACTTTCTCCTCTTAAGAAAAATGGCAATATCATTCTGTATTCACTACAGATTTATTACTCTTAATGCAACACAAACAGTGAATGCTTATGTTATTACCTGTCAGCTATGAGTGCAGCAGAAAATATGGCATTACTGTAATGAAATAATGGATAAGCAATGCAAATCCTGCATCCAAAGACTTTGTTCCACTGTAGCAAAAATTATTACAGAACAAAGATCATTAAATATAGGCCCCAATACTTTATTTTCTGTGGAGGTAGCTGTTATTATTCCTAGTAGATTTATTTGTGTTCACTATTTGCTTTCAAGGTACTTATGTGCCTCATTATTTCTCCAGAGTTTCTTTTGTTTCTTTAGAAAAGTGTGCCTGAAAAATAATAATGCAGGATAGTGCAAAGGCAAACCAGCAGTAAAGCCTGAGAATACACTGAAATTAGACCACCAAGTGTCTTACATTAGAACAGAAAAAAAAAAATAAAACCCCAGGATATTTCTTCCCATGTGGAAATTATTCTTAGAAAGCAGTTGTGCTTATGCTGGGACAGAAAATCAGAAAATGAGCTTTACCCTGTCATCCAAGGGAGCAGAAAGCAGCAGTGCAATTGCATTTTATCAGCCTTAATCCTCCTATTAAAGCAGGTGAATTCTCATACACAAAATAACACTCCTGATGATTACACTGCTATTAAGTCATGTGACTTCATGCTTTCATTTTGTGGCTACTGGGTGCTAGGCAGTTTTATTGCTTTCTCAGTGTTTCAGAGACTAGAGACCAATTATTACTTAAAAATAAGCCAATCATCTCTCTTGCTGAAAGATGACTTGCAGCAGAAGTTAAATTATAGAGAACATCACTGCCCCCAATACATTAATTTCTGTCACTCTGTCACTGTAAAAATTTACAGCAGATATAATCTCTTTGAAGGGGGATCAAGTCATAGAAAGTACAAGCCTAGTTTTAAATAGAATTTTAATTTTAATGAAAGCTTCAGGGAATGATGTTTATGCTGCTTATCTTTCATACCTGGTGATTAAGTTAATTTATACTTAATGGAAGAGGATATTTCTAATCCCCAGACAGGCTCAACATCTGTCTGTGACTATGTTTTTGGAAGCCTTAAGCTGCTTGTGATTGATGTAATAAAACCAGGATCCTGCAGAACTGACACCTGAAGGATATCTGTAAGAGGGAAAATGTTATTTTTCTGCTCAATGCCTCTGCTTAAGTCAAACCAAAATCCAAGCACTTAATATTGCTGTCCCTTAAAAACCTGCTTTGCACTCCCTCACCATTATTTGAGTATGAACAGGGCAATAAGCAAACAGTTCTCAAATATGTTTATGATCCAATATTCACTCATTATGAGCAGTGCCTGAGACACGTAACTTTCTGATGGCTTGAAGCTAATGAGAATAATAAACCTCCTGCAAAAAATCTGTGAAATAGTCTCCATTTTTTCTTCACTTCTCATTCCATGCCTATTTAAAACCAAATGTTAGCAAAAATAAATGCCTGCATTTATCACATAATTATAACAGGAAAAAAAAGTCTTGAAATGTAAACATCTCTCCAGAAAAAGATAAAATTTTCAACTTTGTCCCAAGAAATCCCAGTACTGTCAAAGGAAAAAAAGATAGGTATTTCAGCTGTCATTTATATCCATGTCATTTTAAATTCTAATTCTTACAAGGCACCTGCACCTAAGAACTTTGCCCTGGTGTTCAGGGAAATAATCCGTGTGTGCTCATTCATTTATTCCATTTCACTGTTATCTACTGCAAGTCTGTGATGGGGCCCAGGAGCCCCACTCCAAGGAGTGATTTGTTTCTTTCCTCAGTGAGGTGATGCACCTCAGCCTGCCCTTGGCTGATCGATTGGTTCTAACATCTTCTAGGCTGCATGAAATCTGCTTCTTTGAAATCAATTTCTTCATGGGTTGTGCCATTCCTGAGAGAACACAAAGTACCACAACTCAGGAGTCACATGAGGAACTGGAGACCAGGACAAAGCATTCAAGGCTCCCCCAGATATTTTATGCAAAACTCTCACGTGGTTGTAGTTTAGTTACACATAACACAGAGATTGTAAAGATGTCAAGGAGACAGGTAAGAAATAAGATGTTTTTATAATATAGACACAAAGCCCTGCTGTACATACAGACAAATACACACTACAATTGTAACTACAATTTCTGTTTGTAGTATACACCTGTACACTTATGCTATGAAAACTATCTGGTGGGAAGCAATTCAGTATAGGAGAGATTACAGAAAATTAGAAGTTATTGGAGTTTACATTACAGAGCAACTGGGAAAATTGATTTAAAGGCAGAGTTGCTTCTGTGCAGCACAAACACTCAAGAAGGTGAAAGGGAAAAAATGTCAAATTAAATACACATATATCTTTCATTTTAGACAAGGCAATTAAGCTAATATTCTGAAAACCAGATTTCATTCAAGAAGCATTTAACTGAAGATTAGTGATGGAAATTGTGCATATACAAAAACCAGGAAAAAACCTCTACAGTTGAGAGTGCAGCTGAATCACTGCTCCTGCAGTAAGATACCACCCAAAAACTAGACTATGTTAGCAACCTGCAGGCTACCTAGAGGTGAAAATGATTTTGCTGATAACAGAAACTCAGCTCAAATGATTAACATTTTGAAGTGTCAGGAAAAAACACTTTGCACTCAAACCTAACTATTTAATGCCCTTCCCTGTATGAACACAGAAATTCAGTGAACCCCCCTGGACAGGGAAGGCACACGCAGATGTTGCCTTTAAGAGAGGGGAAAAAAGTGGTTTTAACTTCAAATTACAACAGCTTTCTTGTATTGAAAACTGAAGAGGAAATTATAGGGGGTGGAACAAGATGATCTTTAAGGTCCCTTCCAGCAGAAGGCTGACTCCACCAAACACTTAAGTAAACACTTCAGTACTTGATGAATAAGGTCAGAATTGCTATTGTTTTATATCCTATCCAATGTAACTGGAGCACATTTCTGACCATATTTAACCTGAATTTTCACTGGTTTCAGCTGAAGCTTCCTGTCAGCAATGCCTGGATACAGCAAACATCTGCAGGCAACACAGCTCCCAGGGATGCTTTCAAGTCCTGCTGACTTCATGGTTTAAAAAACAAAGCAAAGCAACACAAAGCAACTTACCATCTTAGAATTCAGTCAAAGCAGGAGCAGACAGCAGAGGAGCTCCAAGATCCACGTGGCAGTTTGGGAAGGAGGCTCAGACAGCAGAGCTGAGCCATCAGCTGCTGCTCCTCTGGCCCCAGCCAGAGCTGCTGGGACAGTGCTGAGGGACACAAACTGCAGCTAAACCTGCCTGAAACCAGGCTCTCCTACCATCAAGACTCACTGATACTCTCTAATCAAATTACTGAATCCAAGGATGTTTTTAGACCTGCTGCCTCCATGTTCATTTTGATGCCATGTGGAAAAGATGAAGCAGCCACCCCTTTTACTCCTGATCTCCCTTCTTTTTGGGCAAACCTTGGAGATTACAGCAACTCCTTTGGCTGCACTACAAAAACTCGAGGAAAGTGACATCATTTTCCTTTTCTCTGTATTTTACACAAAAGCTTTCTTTTTATGCAAGAATCACTGTAAGACAGGGAAAAAAACACTTCTTAATGATCAACTTAAAATGTAATATGGTATGAATATCTAAGAGATGTAATTGCTAGAGCATGTTTTGATACATTCAAATCTTGGGAAAGTTCAGGTTTTATGGAGATACTTAGGTCACATTCCTCAGTTTATCTCCATTCCTTCCTCTACTGCTCACGAGAGAGAAAAAGAAAGAAAAGAGATGTCAATAAAAAACTAATTAGATTAGCTGCATCTCAAAACACTGTGATTCAAGTCTAATTGGCCAAAGTAGTCTCCATTCCCAATTTGATAGCACAGACCCAGAGCTGGGCTCACCCCAGAGCCAGGGGCACTGCACACACCAATTACTGCTAAAGCACACCACGGGTTTGGGCCAATTAATTCCACAGTGCTGAAAATGAAACCTTTTCAAATCCTGCAACCCATATCAGTTCTTGTCCATTAAAATTTCCAAATGAGCTGGGCCTGTCATCCACTCACTTGCTGAGTACATTGTAAGCACTTCCAGCTGTCCCTCAATACGAGGTCATTGCAAGAGATCCAGGATAAAACTGAATTCACTCTTTATGTGCAAGTTAAAGTACAGCCTGTCCAGTCAAGATGTGAGTGCTTGGAATACAGTGTGTGAGCAAACACAGACCTGCTTGCAAAACTGGACTGTGAATAACAGTACTTTTTGCAGTGGTGAAGGCTAAAACAGGAATAATCATAAATTAATCTGTATCTATGCAAGGGATGTAGTTTTAGCTATTTTTAAAGAAATATTATTACCCATTATTACCCATTTTTAGTCAATTAACACATTTCAGATTATATTTCAGATTAAAGCCACTTAGAAATTAAAAGATCTATCATCAGATTTAATTATCTTTTCTGTGCTGGGACTTCTGCCACAGCACATTCAAATTATTTGCCAGTGTTCTGCACTCAGTATTGTATTTTTTGTTGTTGTAGTACAACATAAGAGGCTATTAAAATGTAGAACTAATGTAGAACTATTCTGTCAGTCAAGCATTACCAGATCCTTCCCTATACAGAAGGACACCTCACACTGTAGTTCATAGAATTTCCAATAGGGCCTGTCCTAATCAATAGGAGAAAGGTTAAATGCTTTTAAGGATGTAGCAGATAAATAATTGGAAAAGCAAGAACAGAGAGCAAGGATCAAGATACCACAACATCTGCTTCACAAAACTGAAGAGAGTCATTGAGGCAAGTTCCTCTTGAGCAGGATGAGAAATAGCAGCAGAAATAAATACTCTCAACTACAGAAAAACCAAGTTAACATTTCAGTAATCTGAAGGAACATTGACAAACATCACATTTAAAAGTCTCCCTCACATGCCTAACTCATCAAAAGCTGCCCAGGCTAATGTAACAGACACGAATTGACAGAGGAGCTGGCAGATTGCCTGATGAAGGACTGAACCAGAAAGCCCTGTAGGAAAGAGGAAGGGGCTAATTCAATGTGCTTCCAAAGGGCTTTGGCAGAATGAGCCTGAATATGAACGCTGGGTCATTTTGACTGATGGAGAAAAGAATTGTGTCAGCCTCCAAAATGAACCAGAGGAGAAAGATCAATCTCAAGAAAGCCACACATATGAGTTTATACAGTCTCAGGCAGAAATAAGGCTTGGAGTGAAGAGGTGGTCCTTGAGAGGCATTTGAATAGCTGCAAACCTGAGCAGACTTGCAGGCAAAGGGATGCAGGAATCAACCAAAAGCTCTGGCAGTCAGCCCATAAAGTCAATTAGCAAATGGAAACCCAAACACTGATATTTCCATAGCTGGGTTTATTACATGCTTATTTTGATAGGCACTAAACTCACTCCATATAATGCAAAAGGCACTGACAACCCTGAGTAATGAATCCCTGAGGAACACAATACAGTTGCTCACAGCAGCGGAAACGAAGATACATTACAGCCAGCCTGAAGAACAGTCATTATTTCCTGATCAGTGATAGCTGCAGCACCAGCATCCCCCAGCCAGCCTCTCCACATGTCTGTGCACTGAGTTTCTGACCCTCTTCAACCACCCCTGTCACACAATCATAACCTTACAATGCGGATAGTGAGATAAACACAGTAATAAATGGCAAGAATGACTTTATCATCAACAAAATCTAGGCTAATCATACTCTCGAGACATCTCTGCACAGTGTATTTTCATTTTTCCATTAAACATGACTCTAACATCAGGGGAGGTTATGAAACTGAAGAAAAATATCTGGAAAATAAATGGAATATATCCGAACAGGTGATTTCCTGACTTTCCTTAAGAAAGTACAAAATTGCTCCTCAACATCAAGAAATTAAAAACAGCATCAGGATTTGGAAAATGTCTTTGGAACATACAAAAGAATGATCAGAAATTAATTAATGTTTTCATTAAAAACAGATCCCATTCTTCTCCTAGAAACTATTCACTTTTTCCTCTATCATGGAAAGGAATCATTTCAAGAGCTAAAGTTGTGTAATCAACACAGTGGAAAAAATGAACCACCCTATTTTGTGCAAGAAAAGAGGAAGATCTTTTGTGTAGCAATTTCTACAAAACCTTGTTTTGACTGAATTTCTTCCTAACACCAAAAGAATACAATAAAAAAGTCAGTCTGACAGACATTAATATTTACAGGGTGCTCACAGAACAGAGTGACATTAGCCAATGTTTGCATGCTGATCTTGCAAAAATTTGAGAGCAACCACATTGGGGTTCTTCCTGTTAAGGAAATTAGTTAATCATATTTGACATTTGCTAGAGCCACAGGACCCAGAGAAGAGAATTGTACCTGACATATTTTAAAAAGAAGAGAAAAAAAAAAATAACCAGAACATCACAAATAAATTTCAAGGCTGGTTTCAAATGGAAAAAAAGCACTGCAGTGGCATGTACAGAGAATAGCACCCAAGGAAAGATAAACTAGCAATGAAACAGCAAGGGCATGATAGGTAATAAACCAAAAGCATTCCGTTTGGAGGGCACAAGGAATTGATTGTTTTTGTAACAGCCATAGATTAAATTACATTTCATTTCCAAAGTGTTTCAATTCTTTCTTCTGTCAATGGCTATTTCAGAGCTGAATAAAAGTCATTATATTACTTAGGGGGCTGCACCTTCATCATCTCTAGCAAGGAAAAAGCAGATTTTATTCCATGAGCAACTCATATTTCTAATGACATGCATGCCATAACGTTATGATTTCTTTATCAGAAGAATAAAATGGTTCTTTTCTGTCTTGAAATATGTAAGAAACTAGGCATGGAAATGCAAGACATCACACTAGGACACAGAGTAAACAACAGCAACTGAAATACAAAGGAGTCCTTATTGCTGGAATAATTAGCATTAATAAACCAGGGCATAAATATTTTTGACAGGACAGGAAAGCAGGTCATTAGCATTTTTGGGATGATATAGATGTTCTTCCTATAACATGCTGAGCACTCCTGCTCCAAATGATACTGCCAGCTTGCCTTTATACCTCCAAACATCTGACATCCAGTGGAGAATAGACAGCATTTACATGAGACTGAGACTCCTTTCTGCTCCTCCAATCTAATGCTATTTGAGGAAGAATAAATTGCTAATAATTAAACAAACAGTGAAACTAAAACCTTTTTACTACTATCAAGATTCCAAATTAGGCACAGAAAAATAGAAGTTTGCAAAGCCTTTTGAAATGGATTTTCTGTTGGAAGCACAACATACACAATGATTTGCATCAGTGATTATCTTAATTAAACTGCTGTTTACATAAGTAACGTTGATTTACTTTACATGTTGTTCAGTGTCATTAGACCATTCATTTAATTGTGCAAATTTCCTTTAGCTGAAGCCTTCTCCCACCTTCAGCAGGCTGTGAACAGCACCTCTGTTGTAAGGAGTGAATCCAGAGCAAGTTTAATAATTACTACACAAGCTTCAGACAAGTTTCAGTCACACAAATCACTGGGTTAGCTCCAGCATGTCAATGGCCTGGATGTTTGCCATCATCTACTCAAATCTTAAAATCCATGAGAACAGCACTGCCACACAAACAGAGCAAAGATCAGCACAAGCCATGATATTTTATTAAATGTTTTAATTTCTTAGTGACGAGCGAAACTTGAGTTCCACATAAGTGACTTAAAACTAGGAAAAGATCAGTTCTGCTGGGGAAGAAAAGCCACCATGTATATTTAATTACATTGGTTTGAACATGTATCAACGCAGATTTTCAATCACTAATTGCTGGCAGTGCCAAGATAATTACCAGCAATACCTGCATGTAAAGACTGGAGTTGTGTTGGAAAAATTAAGAGATATGTATGGAATGATAAATTTATCTTATTCAACTTTTTTTTCCCAATATTATACATCACATGATAGGAAGGAGGAAAACATTATAAAAACACCATGAAGATGAGGTAAAATTAAACTAAAAAAAAATTCTGAGCTATTAATCCTCCCTGATAATGAAGTACTTCAGGATGACTTCTAAAACTCACTTTCATTTAGATGCCTCATTTATTTTAATCTGGGAGATAATTAGAAGGAAATCAAATTCTCCACAGCAGAATATTTACCTGAGATGCAGCTCAGAGTTCTCAGTATTTCCCCTGCATGTTCAAACTCTATGTTATATATTGCTAAAACCTTACTGAGATTAATGCCTGTTACTTAATTAGCATCCAAATTTGAGTCTGTGAGGCTTGCTGCTGGCTAGCTGTCAGAACAGCAATTCTTTCAGATTTTTTTTTTTCAATAGGCCAAGTTTTGCTCAAGAAGTTCCACACACTGTCCCCAGTTCAATAAAAAGCACTTGGAGGCAGAAGGGGGAGATGTCAGGGGAAGGATGGGCAGCTGTCACACCCTGCAGGTCCCAGGGCACTGCCCTGTGCAGGCTGACTTATGGTGCACACACAAATATTCATCTCCAAGATGCTCTGTTAACCAGATTACCCTGGCAGAAAAGCTGCACCACTGATGAATTCCTGCTGTGAAGGGCCAGTGGTTTATCTCATCACCAACTAATCCTGTTAGAAATTATTTAGCACTCTAAATGTATCAGAGAAGAATCCTCAGCTGAAGGAGCCTTCCCCACACACTGGTGTCCTCTAGCAATTTATTTGTAATTATCATTTGCCTTTTTTCCATATCTAATATGAACTTAATGAATGCCTGACATAACTTCAGCAGAAAAAACCACCACGACTAGTTACATAATTACAGGTTAAAAAATGATCTTTTTCAGCTCCATGCACTGAAGTAATTTTTAAGGGTAGAGGTTAAGTACAGGCAACACAGAGTATAAATTGCTTTGCAACTGACCACAGCAACTTCTCTGTGTGGCACTGCCTTTGAAGGAAGAGTTTGATCTCAGAATAATATTGCAATAATACAGAACTTGTTAGTATTATCAGTCATGTCTTGTTCATGGGCCTCTGTCTACAAAAGGACAGCAAATTTGCACTTGAAATCATTATAGAATGTGAATAACATTTCAGGTTACCACTAAGTGCCAAGAGAAGAGCAAAATGGATACTTTAGCATGGAGGCAGACCTATGAGAAAGAATTTCTAGGGAAAAAATAAAAGAGAAAAAAATCACCCTTTCATGTCTTCAAGAACTGCTTAAAATGAAGTGTTTCATCAAAAAAAAGATATGATTTCTCTCAGCCTGATCCCACCACAGGCATTCCTGTGCAAGCTGCTGCAGGCAGTTCTCATTTCTAGATCATAGATTTAACTCTGTTTATTATCACAGATTAAGGAAGCAATTTTTAAATACAACATTCATACTTTTCAGCTCCAATGGGGCTATTCATTCAGAGTAATTTGTGACTTTCAAGCAAATTAATACACAAATTTATGTCTCATTACTGTTTTGAATTAAAAAAAGAGACCTCAAGTAGAAACATAATTAAATAAATAAATCTGAGTTACTAAACTGTTTGCACCAGTTAAAAGTAAGATATTCCAGGGAAACTGGTATATCCTGATTTACTATCAGCTTGTGGACCTTCTCAGGGTAAAAAAAAAAAAAAATCTATTTTTTCTATTTATTACAAGGCACTGATGCAAAACCAGAGAAAATCAACAAACTTACTGAGCATCTTTCTTCTTCTTTTTCTGAGGGTCTATCAGCCGCAGAGTGTCTCTGATGACAGCAACTTTCACTTTTTCATCAACAGGGCTTGGGACATTTTCAAATACTCCAGGAGAAAGCTTTACATCACAGAGGGATACAATTATTCACTACAGAACTAAGGGTGATTTATTCCACATTTGTTCAGACTTCATGCACTTCATCTATATTTTAACTACACGATGATGGATTACAAAATACTTCTTCAAGGGTGCACAAATACCTTCCCATTTTCAGTATGATGTTACAACAAATTTCTCTAGTAAACTGAAATATTAAAAAAAAGATTGTTGTCGATGTTATCATTTATATTATGTATACAAACATGAAAAAGATTATTAACAGTCCCCTAAACACAATTAACGACTGCAGGAGATGATGAATAAATGCATTTATGACAGAGATGATGGAGAGTTTTCACAATTCCAATAAGTCATATTTCCTATGTATAAGATTAGCAATGATTTCAAAGCAGAAAATTACAGAGAACCTTGGAGGTTTCATATTAGCAGAGAGCTTTCATCTTTCAAACAAGGACAAAAGCCCAGAAAACCCAACCTAAGCAACTTCATTCCAATACCACATTGGGAACTCTTACCTCTTGCTCATGTTCTATTCTCATACTGGGGTTTGCATTTACTTCCAGTAACACAGGCTTCAAGTCTTTCATCAGGAGAATGTCAAACCCTAAAATCTGTGCATAACAAGCAATATGTTACTTCAGTTCTACTCAGGGTGTTCTACAGAATGCAGTGTTTGTCCATATGGCAACACTGAGGAGGAATAAACATTTGAGGGGCAGAAAAGAAGTAACTGAGAAACTCCACACAGTGCTGAATAACTCCAGAAGCCACTTGTCTCCCATACTAATGGCTCCTTTCACACCACCCCCATTCCCAAACACTGCATCTGCCAACATGGAATCTTGGCACCCGTGACGAGGGGGTCTTAAAATTGCCAGGATCAAAACTGTGTTAAGAACCTGCAAAGCTTCACTTCTAACATGTAGAAGATGGAATCTGGAGTGAAAACTGTCACTAAAAAACTACACCCATTGAAAATTCTCTGTATCTGCTTAGGGCTGGCAGTAACACAGGTCAGGAGACTGAGGTTTGACTTGGGTGAGAAGCTCTGAGCTCCCACCAGTGAGCAGCACCATAACCAGAGAAACCTTTTAGAAAAGGCATTAACCACCCAGAAAATTAATCTATGCATAGAAGTAACTGCATTCCTGGCAGAAATTCCAACTTACCTGGAAGCAAGTTGGCCCAGGCTTTCCTGCTGGTATGTCAGACTGATAGTAAACTTTCAGTTCTGGTGTCAGTGCAATAATTGTTTTAATCACCAATGAAATTATATCTGACCAGAGCTTTTTGACATCAGCTCCTCTGGAAGACAGTCTGCACAGAATGCTTGAAAAAGTCCTCTTGCTGCCAGTGTTTGCACTGTCAGAATGGATGAAATTCCCACTATGGATATTCAGTGAATAGTTGGTTAAGTGCATAAAAACCTGGTGCAAATTTTTGAGAGTGGGTTCTTGATAGGGCTCTGTACAAAATCTAGAAAGTCCATCTTTGGCTATATAAATCTCTAAGGGTTCTAAGGATTTCAGCAGGACATAGAGACGAATATCAAATTTCAGTTTGTCCACAAGCAGTGGTTTGCAGATGTACTCCTGGACCACAGCTGGCCGGATCTGGATGCTCCCTGTCAGCCTGATGTCACTTGGGTCTTTGATGAGGTAGATTCCATCCCCCTGGCAGCCTCCATCAGGCTTTACAATAAAAGTGGGCTTCCAGGATGGATTGCTGTCTTTCAGCATACGAACCTAGAAGGAAAAGCATTACAGTGAGAGGCACTAACTGGGGAAGGGAAGAAGGGCCTGGTACTGTGAAAGCCAGTAAACATAAATAAATAAACATAGCATGTATACATCACCAGAGTAGTAAACACCATGCAAAAAGGCAGAAGATGAACAGTGCTGACAAGCACAAGGAGAAACAAAAAAACACAAGTAGGGAATTACTAGTACAGATAAAAGGTCATTTTATTTAACAAGCCACTGTATAAATAATTTCAGGAACTTCTTTTTTAATGTTCTGTTCCAATTTACAGAAGAAAATGGGGTATATCTCATGAGATCCATTTTAGTAGTCACTAATGTATATGAAACTGCAAAGTTAAACTTTCATGCTGCATTTTGAACAAGTACTGACAAAGACAATCATTAACTTAAGGAAAGGTGCCTTATTTATTGAGGTATGAATGCAAATACTACCAGAAGAAGGAAAAGTGGAGTAAAAATTTGTCACTAACAATACCTTTCTCCGTCACTGAAAATTTTTCACCATCAGATACCCAGTGTTAGTAAAACTGGGGAATGCTGAACCATGTACAGGTATAACTATATCCCTGACACATCTGCTGAATATCAGAGCTTTCGTGTTACATGGGTATTTCCCACAACCTAAATAAATTCTAGTTTATTTATTACTTGTACAGCAAAAGTCAGAACTGCACACATGGGGATGCCTCAATCAGAAATGAAATTGAGAAAGAAAGGGGAGCCCAAACAAAGAAAGCAGTTGAAGAAATGCAGGATGCAGGCTAGCAGGTTTATCAGCTACTCAAGGGATTCACGACAATAAAGCACTCAAAACCTCTTCCTCCCAAAACAGAGGGATGTCCCAGCACTGACCACTCCTTTCTTGCACTCCCACATTTTAGGGCCCCAGCCCTGCAGCTGCTCTCCCTCTCCCTGCAGCCAGGCACATGCTGAGCCCAGTCAGAGATCTGGTTTTACCCTGTGGCTCACCAGCGACAACTGGAGATTGACTTCTAGGAGCCTGAGGACAAAAGCTAACAAAGAAAGAACAAAATCAGTTGCCACCATCAGCCCTGGAGAATGAAAGAGGAAAAAATCAGCCCACAGAAAAAGGCTGAGCATGGTCAGATCATCGTGAGAGCAGCAAGCTCTGCTGTAACATCAGGCTGCTGACCCCCAGGAGAGGCCCAGCTCTGTCAGCAGTGACATTCCCGAGGCCTCAAGGACTTCTGGCTCCACCCTACCCAGTTATTTATTTCACTCAGTGTCACACTGCTAAAAGCCTTCCTACCAGCTGCAGCAGAAATTCAAGATCCATTATCCAGACTAGGATTTTTCTCACGGACAGGTGTCACACTGACTCAGTGAGAGATCCTTCTTCAAAATAGGTCACTCTGAGGGATAAAACGCCTCAGTGGAGGTCAGGCTTACATAAATGGCATGTGGATAAATAGGTCCAAGTAGATCAGCAGGCCTAGATGAGCAAAGAAGGAAAGCAGGATTTATGTCCTAGTCTTTTTACCACTATAGAATAATCTTCCCCTGATGTGACATTACCCTGCAGAGCAGAGGAGTTCTCTGGCTCACTGTTGTTAAAGTCAGCACCACAGAGAGACACCTGGTTAATCTGAACCCCCCGTGACCAAACACACCCTGCTGTGACTCCTGTTCAACACACAAAGTGCCAATCGTGCCCTCCTGGGGCAGAAAATAGCAAAGAACCTCTGTGACACCAGGAGGAAGAATCTGCCCCCCAGTCCCACATCTGCTGTTCACCCCTCAGGCTATGCCTGCTCTGCTCCAGCAGCACCTTTCCAAAAGAGATGATGCTTTCCAGGGACTACTGCTGAAGATGAAAAAGAAGCTGCCTTTCAAAATATTGCATTCTAACAATCACTGGTCTCTGAGATCTCTCTTCTCTTAAAATAGGAAGCAAATAATTTTCTCCATCATATTCTATTCCATTTTTAAAATGGACTAAAAGGGCTGGATATTATTCAGGCTTTCTAGTCCATCAAAACCTACACATGGCAGATGAAGATAGGCTGGTGGGGAAAGGGGGAATAGTAATCCAGAGTCAGTCTCAGTCTGTTTTTCAGCAGATTTACTGTCTTGAAAAAAACAGATGGTTTCTTGATCTTCAAGGAAATTCCCAACAGTCATCTTCAAATTCTCCACAATCCCCTCAACTATATTCTTTCAAATTCTCATTATGAGGGGGCTTGTCCAGACTTAGAAAATTCAGTCATGTAGGAAAATGAGTTTATATGAAATGAGATATTTCTGTGTCCTTTGCTTGACAGAAGGAAATTATCTTAAAAAAAAAAAAAAACATGTTAACCATTTACAGTTAACAGCAAGAGAAGAGTTTTGTGAAAATCTGCAGGTTTGGCTTTCATGAGAAAACACAGGCTGAATGAATATAGTGTTCTGGAAAAAAATGCATATAATGGGCTATAAGATCTGACAGCACAAAGACTGGAATATTCATGCCTATGCCTAAGAGGTATCCAAAAGCTGAAAACCTTATTAAACCACCAAAAATATGCTGTGCTGGAAATTAGACCATCCAAATTAGATTCTTATTAAAAATTAATCATACTGGCCTATTCATCATCCTCACAGACAACACAAAGAAGGAAGTATGAGAACAATCATGGTCCTGGTATGAATCCCAAGCTAGTTACTCTTCAGAAATTCGAATTTCATGTTAGAAGTCCTTAGCACACACATTCCAACAGATTCTTCCCTGCTAGTGAAGGAGCAATGACTGCATCACCTGAGACAATTGCTTAGCTGTAATCCATCTTTTGTTACAGTGACATGTTAGTACAAAACATTTTAGAAAAAAAGAAATTAGTGAATATTGAGAATAGCTAAATATATATTTACTTAGTAAAATGAACTTTAAAGCCCTTGATGAAAACACCTATCACCATCTCATTTCAATATAAATGACACTTAGGGAACTACTTTTTTGTTGGTATTTCCAGTACAAAGCTCATCCACCACAATTCCAGTGCAGTTTTCTCAATTACTGGCTTTCAAAGCACAGAAGATTAATATTAGATTAACTGTAGGGTTTTCTACCTGAATCTAGGTATAGGGGAAAGTTGACAGCATTTGATTTCATTATTGATAGATTTGTATGAAAAAGTTCACTATCATGACTACAGAAGTGAGGCACAACAAGGATATTTGAGAGAGAAATTGTTTTGAAATGTTGTAGTGCATCAGGAGAGGCAGCAAGATTTAAATTCTCATGGAGTTTCTTCTTTCAATAATCATTTCTGTTACAGGCAAAATCTCACAAGTGTTCATTTCTCATCCAGCCCTTTGCAACAAAATCCTACACTACAAACAGGAGCAAACCACCTTCTCATGTCTAACCTACACCTGCACTGGCACAATTAGACTTTTGATAATTAACATACTCCAGAGTGTTCCAGTTCCTCCAGGGACATGTTTGACATGCAGGCACCACCAAAGCTCTCCCCACTTGTCTGTTGTGAACAACTGAACTGCAGACTCAGAGAGCTGATGGCTTTGGCAGCATTAGGGTTACAAAGCAAACAAAACCACATATGAACAAATAAACAGAAAAGACTGGAGACCTCCTGCTGAGAACTCACCAAACTGCAAGTGAAAAGTGCTCTGAAGCTTTTATGGTTCACAGGGGGTTTGGAATGTTTTGGGTTGCATTTTTTCTTCTTCTGGAGGGGTTACACTCCAAACTTGTGTTAAGTAGAACATAAACTCTTACAACATAAAATATAATGTTTGATAACAAGAACTATGCTTTTCTCCAACACAGATGGAAGAACATATGCAAAGGAAACTCCTAGGAGTGTGTTAGTGGACATCTGTTCCTCTTGGAACACGAGCGGCAGCGTGTGCAGCGCAGGGAGAGGGAGCAGAGCAGCGTTAACTCGCAGTGCCACCTGGTGCCAGCTCACAGCTGAGCGTGTCACCTGCAGCTCAGCCCTGCCCCGCACTGCCTGTGCTCCCAAAAGGCTCATCCCACCACCCACTGCACCCTCCTCACACTGGCTCATCCCCAGCACCCACTGCACCCTCCTCACACTCTGCCTCCAAGTCATGTGCACTCATCTGCTTGGGTTTTTCACACTCCTTTTACAGACTGGTCTCACAGCAGTGCCACAGCAGTGACCCAGCCCACTTGAAGAGTAGCTACTAAAATATGTTAATTAATTCAATTGGATTATGCATATAATAATTAGCTAAAAAGTTGCACCCAGTACAAGAGTCTATTAAAGCCCAGACCTCTCTTCTCTCATATTTCCAAGCAGAGCATACTCTAGGATGCAAGAACACCCTGGGCAAGTCAGACAGGGTTAAACAAACACATATAATATTTAAAAATATTTGTAACAACAGAAATAAACAGCAATACACAGCATCACTCTTTCTCAAAAAAAAAAAAAAAGCTGAAAAACAATGGCATTTTATTACATTCTGAATATTGAAAAAAAACAGCAGTTTGACTTGAAATGATGTGTGTTTAACAAAGAACAAAGCAAAACACTCTTTGAAGGGTTTGGGTACAACAGGCCAAGTGGACTAAAAATATTTCAGTGACAATGTAACTGGTGAAGCACCACACAACCCACACTGTACTGGAATCTCCTCAGGCCAACAGAACATGCAGGGAAATCTACCAGATTCAATTTTTAGATACCTCTCCAAGTCCAGCAGAGAAATAGATTTGAAGTTTATTCCAGAACATAACAAACAAAGCTAACATCCAAACCATGAGGGATCCCAGGCAAACTGGAAAAAACATCATCCACAGTCTCCAGGTCTGATTTTAAATAATCTGGTAGGTACAGAAGACTAAAGAATGACATGGATACAATATCCAACAAGTTACAGTGCTCTGAGAGTCAAAGTTATGTACCTCAGCCACAAAGAGAGGCAGTTCTTCTGGCAGAATCCAGGATCGAGGGTAGAAGTTGTATTCCAGAGGAAACAGATCCCGCATCGTTCTCATGGCCCGGCTCAGGGTGATTTTCCGAACCGTCTCCGTCATTCCTGGAAGAAAACAAAGTTACAAAAACCCCACACTGAAGCCTCATCCTCACAGTAAATGTAGCATTTCAGAGTATCATTTCTCACCCTGCTGGGAAGGCACTCTGGTCATTGCTGTCAATAAAGCTGAACATCTTTTGAGATTTTAAATAATTGTGGCATTGCCCTGCCATATTTACTATTGTATGTGTTTCTGTATAAAATTAGAAAAAAAGTAATTCTCAAAAATATAGCTCAGAATAAAAGACAGCTTTAGTCAAATACTCACTAGTGCCTTTGCCATAATTCAAAATTATTTTTCTAATCTATCATTCCAGAAATAGGTGCAAATGTGACTTAAATGTAATCAACCACTTTGCAGTTATTTAAGTATCTGCATCACAAAGAATAGGTTATTTTGTGAACAGCCAAACAAACATTTGCTGAAGTCTTATGTTCATTGAAAACATGGCTAAAAAGCTATTGTTATGGAAAAGTTTCTGGTAAAACCCTGCATCAAATTAGCCCAACATTCCTGGAAATCAGGTCTAGTTCTGAAGGGCTCTGGTTTGATGCCTGTGCAGCCACTTGTTCACCAGGTAGAAGCCAAAATACAGACAGGTACCATTCATCTAACACCGATTTAAACCATCAGAAAACAACACCATCCTACACCTGAGTGGGAACTTCCCTCAGGCAGGAGAAAGTCAGGGTAAATAAAGCCTGGAGTTCGATATCTGAGGTTCTTATGCTCACAGCACACTAACAGCAGCCATAAATCTGAAGTAAAGGGCTTAGATAAGTCAATACCTAAGCTCTTAGCTCTTATTTAGAGAGATCTCAACAGGGATTAAATGAGAAAAAAAGGAGCTTAAAAAAATAGAAGAGTCATCATAAGATGAGGACTGACATGAACTCTTCAATATTAAAAAATCCATTTAAGGAATTCTGCTTCGAGCTTCTCCCTGAGATAAGCCAGAGTACAAAACAAAACAGATTCTTTCCACTTTGAATCAAAACCAAATCCAAAGATACAGCACTGTTATCAGTGCCAGATAACAGTCAGTAATTGCATACTTCACTTAAATTATAGCCTAACACTATTTTTCCTAACTTCACGTGTATGACGTATTCTTCTCAACAAAACCACTTTCTCTCCAGAACAAATTTCAGTTCAGAAATTGTTCAAGACACCCACTCTGATATCCTCACCCCCTCACCAAACCCAGTAATATGCCACATATACTATCAGTTGATTAGGCTGATAACTCACATTAAAAGCCAGTAAAACACAGAACTAGGTCAAATAACCCTGTTTTTTTAGCATTTGTTTAAACTAGAAAGAGAAGTGAAGTACCTGGAAACTTGTTGACTTGCCCTGAGAAGATGTTGTTATCATGGAATGACACCCCGTGCCAATAGATGTCACACGGCAAGCGGCGGCCAAACGGGAACTGCAAAAGAGAGCAAACAACTTTTGAGCAGTCTGGGAATACCTCCTCACTCCTGTCTGCTTTGAACACTCAGCCCAAGCATAAACCACTCAAGAACAGTCTTCTCTCTGTCAAAAGAAAACAAGCTCTGTCTATTGCTTGCACAACTGAGAACATTTGGATCAGCTCAAAGACTTTAAAGTGAACAAACCAAGAGAAGTTTTTAAATACCAGACCCAAATGACTGAGAAACCCCAAGCTTCTGATCAACCACAGTCAAGTTACAAATGTAAAGAGGACACTCAAAGCAGGATATTTAAGTGCTGTAAGTGCATTATTCATTCATATATATCCAATTATAAGTATTAATTTCTACAGTATTAATTCCTTTCTGGTACTAATAGCCTGTAATTAAAATAAAAGCTCGCAATTCAATTAATCATTTGTTGAGCATATATATTCCCACTATCAAGAACCAAGGCAATTATTTCAACAATATTAAGTATTCCAGGTTCTCTTCTCATTCACACAAAATTTCACCGTAAATTGGAAAACTGCAGTTTGTTTTCTATTATCAAAAAGATCACCTTTTTTTAAGCAGTCTGAAGAGCTCAGAAGCAGCACTGCCAATTACTGAGAGCAAGTTTCTAATAGTAGTAAAGTGGTTTATAAAAAACCCAATTAGTTTTGTGTAAAGAAGGTGCTCTTTTTCAGGCTTATTCTCTTTGACACGGCCCCATTTATCAATCCAAAAAACCCCATTTTATCTGCAGCTCCATGAAGATGCCATTTAGCTACCATATGGAATACAGTCACAGGAATAGCTTCTATTACTAGGCTACATCTTTTTCAAATAAATCTGCTATATTTAGCATTTCAGGACACATTTGCATTAAATATCTACCACCCTCATCACCCAGTGCCATTTACTTATTGAAAGAACCACAGTATTTTGCAGAAACTTCTTGTTCTTTACTTGATATGTAATTTTTCTTATTTTATAATATTTCTTTACACAGTGGATCATTTTTCTTTGAGCATGACAGAAAAAAGAATTGCATAAACCTTTTGAGTGCATTACTTTATTTGCTACTTTAATTAAAATTTCAGTTTCCTCAGTAAATAGCCTTGAAAAATTAATTTAAAATGCTAATTGAGCAATGCATCCTTTCTGTTTTCTTACTTGCAGGACTGAGAAACCCAATTTAACAAGAGCCAGTGGATTCTGCACTTATTTCATTATTATTCAGCCTGCAAAATTTGTTTTTGTACAAGTGAAAATTAATTCTGTTGGGCTCTGAAAGACAATCAGTGGCCTTAACCTCTCTCCACAGGTATATCCAGAATACAGATGCAGCATTTGGTCTCAGAGTGCCCTTCCCACTAAAACCTGAACAATTTATTTATTTATTAAAATAAATTGAAATGAAAGGAACAAAATTTGCATTTATATAACACCTTTCATCTACAGAGGATATCAAAGCTCTCTACCAAATACTGCACAGAAATCATTTCACAACAGATGAGGAGTGAGCAGCTCTGGACAGGAAGATGGAAGAACTGCACCCCCTTGTCATAAATTTGGGACAGCACAGCAAGGGCCCTGCTCCTGAGCAATCAAGATTATCTGCATTTATCCAACAATGGGATCAAACTCACCTGCTGAATGAGCTGGGCTGGATTCTGTAACCTCTGCACTACACTTTACATAAGAGTGGTGTTTGGAGAGGAGCCAACAAGTTCCATTACCTGGTGCCTCTGGCAGTGCCAGGCAGATACAAATTAATCTTATAGTGCTGGGAGAGGCCTTAGCACCACATTCCCAGCTCCTGGTGTGGGACAGTGGCTGAAAAAGAAAGGTGGCTGGAGCCATTCTTTTTTAAAATCTTTTTAATCTTTTTTTTAGTCAGAATTGGGCAACATTTGTCAGAAAAGAATAAACAAAGAGTCATAAAGAGAATAGAGTTGTTTCCACAGCTTTGACATGATTAATAATCCATCATAGTCAAATCTGTCTGACAGGTCATTTCTACCTTTGGATTAGAAGCCAATAATTTAAATTGCCTCACAGGTCACATCAGTCTGTTCCATCATGTTTAATGACAAGTTAAATGACTCGTCTTCCACTCAGCTTTTCCCAGCATAAAACCTGAAACTCTCCCTACGCCTCCGTGCAGCTCCGGCACAGCGAGACAAATGAAACGCTCGACGCTGGGATATTTGATGCCTGGGACATCTGCTTCTTCCATTTTCCTGGTAATTGAAAGCTTGCTGAAGAAATAATTTATTAAGTGATGAATAAACTCGGGATGCAAGCTCAATTTGTGCCCATTATTTCATTTGGCATATCATGTTCACTTAAAGGATCTGACACGCTGGATCAGATGGTCCAGCCTGGCGCAGGAATTGGCACACGGGAACTCTGCAATGCTTCTTAAAAGGTCCACCCACACAGCCCTCTCAAACCTGACTCTTTCATTTACTCAAAATTCCCACTGCTGAAGAAAAAAGTTGGGTTTTTTCCCTGTCTTTTGCTTCTGATAACAGAATCTCAATGGTCAATTTTCTGTCTTGCACTCCTTTGCCTCTTCCCCACATATCAGTGCCACAGAGTATTTCACCAATATTGCCAATGTTTAGAGTATTCTTCCCTTTTTTGTGTGTCTTAGAATGACATTTACCATATGTCAGTTCACTAATGAATTATAAAATAATAAAAAATTGAGATGTGACACTGTAAGAATGTTATACATTAGACAGAAAAAGTTACGGATCAAAAAATGCCCACTTGAAAAAGCACATTACACTGTCTCCTCCCAGCAAAATATTCCAGTCAACACATCCAGCGGCAAACAGCAGAAATGAAACAAAAGCAAGAAGAGGAAAATGTAAAGGAAGTAGAGAAGGAAAAAGATCAAATGTATTATACAAGGGATAACAGTAGAATAGCAGTCCCTGACACATCAGTATTTTAAATACGTGCATTTCATTACTACTTCCAGGATTTTTTTTGCATTATTTCCATGGATCCTGGAAGCAACACCCGTGTTCCCTCTGCTGGTCCTGCTGTAACAGTGCAACCAGCTCCAAGGCTCTGGCCATCCCTGACAGTGGTCTGAAAAAGTATTTTACTGCTATTTCTCTAAATGTCTGAAAGGCAGAGCTTTCAGAATTACATATAGCTTGAATAAAGAGTTTTCCTTGGATTTATTTTCTCAGTGTTGTTAACTTTTCTTTCAAATCTTGACCAGATCATATTAACCTATTTATAAGTCGAAGATGACAGTGGCTTGTTCAGAGGGAAGGAGTTATCAGCCACCCAGATGGTGCAGTCAAGCAACACCAATTCCAAATTAGGCCTCTTCTTTATTAAGAGACAAAGTGGCCAGAGGAGGAAGCAACAAAGTAAATGAAAAATATTGACCCAAGAAAGAGATGGAGGAGAGAGGATATTGAGGGAGACAGGGAACAAAGAGAGATGAAGTAAAGGCAGCAGCAATTGCTGTTGGGAGATGCAAAGCAGGAAGGAAAAAGCTGATTAATGCAGCACAGAGATTCATGAGAGGAACAAGAGCTTGTGAAACAAGTCAATTAGTAGGAAAGACTATCAAGTGCAAGACAAATGCAAAACAGTGAAGTCTCAGGAAACTATAAAGACAAAATTACCACTAAGTGTGGCTCATTCCCAGCACAATCTGCAAGGCTAACTGATATTAGTGATCCAGAAACCCTCTCTGGAATGGCTCCCCGCCCTCAGAACATAAAACTTTACCATCAAAACAAAGAAATTAAGTGTGAAGTGCCCCTGCTCTGCATGTCACTGCATAAAACATGGAGCAAAGCTGCTGACAGACACCCCACAGGTGCACCGAGGGCTAAGAGAGGTAAATGTAGCAGGTTTGAATTTCAAGGCTCTGGTATGTTGTTACTATTTTGCTGTACAAGCAGGAGTTGAGAACTGGGGCGTTGGTGCAAAGCGGTTTTGAAATCCTGCCACAGGATTTAAATTAAAAAAATACTGAATTAAGATTTTATGAAGTCAGAGAAGGAGAAAGCACTACTCTTCCTGACACGGAGCATACATATCCTTGTGGGATTAGATATGCAGGACATTATGAATAAACATGGGCAACATTTATTGCCACTCAGTCCTACAGAAAATAAATTTGCAGTATTTAACTCTGAGGTTAGGAACAGCACAGAATACACTGTCTACCCCAAGTCTGTACAGATTTTGTTTAAAAGGCATCAGGTGCACAAAAAATCATCTTTTAAGTGGGAATCCCAAGGGCAGCTTTGTAAAGTGGAGTAGCTGCAGGTCAGAGATCACACAGCTCCGTTCTAGCTCTGTACTAGCTCTGTGAGAAACAGTTCATCCTCAGGTTTTATTTCTCCTTTTGCCTCCAACTTCCCTCTTACAAATAGATTACAGGTACCCTTCTTTTTACACAAGTTCCTCACAAAGCTCCTAGAGCCATCTCAACTTCTATAAAGCCATTTATAAAGCTGTTAGGGAAAGAAAATATTTACAGTTGAAGAACAATTTATCATCTATAGTATGATATATCTAAGAAATCTCTCCAGGATTTAAATAAGGAGTTGCAAAGCATCAGTTCTGTGCCACCTCCCCTACTGTCCTGATTCCAGTTCAGCACATACTGGCAGTCACTGAAATCCTCACAAAGCAATGAGAAAACACATGACTCGAGCAGCAGGAGAAAAAAATAGCTATAGCTGCTCTACATAAAGTAAATTAGCAGGCTAAAGCCCGTTATGTGCGCATTATCAGCTGGTTTAATACTATTGCATTCGTACACCGTGCTCTCCGACACGCCTTGGACACAAGGGCACGGCTCTGCCGGGCCGGACCTTTCCCCGCTGTCCCGAGCCAGGCCCACGTCCCCAAGGCCTGAGGGAAGGGTGGGAGGGAAGAGATGCAAATTTGCACAAGACGTCAAAGGCTTCCCCGAGGGAGCAGGTTTCTTTCTTGCCCTTTCCCCGATCAGTTTAACCTCGGAAGAGCAATACCCGATTACCCCTGTTCTGGCTTGCATAACTGGCCGTGGCAGTCGTGATCATGAATCAAATCAGCTCCGGACCCGGCATCTGGTTAGAAATAGCCCCAGGGTCGGGGGAGCACAGCCGGGAGACCCCCGGCCCTCAGAAGGCACGGGAGGAGGAGGAGGAGGAGAATGGAGGAAGGCTTTGCCAGGGGCAGACCAGAGACAAGGGAGGGGAATGTGGGCAGGACCGGCGCTAGGCCGGAGCAGGGCAGGGATGGGGACGCGGCCCCGCAGGGTCCCGCTGCCGAGCGCTCACCTCCTTCCAGCGGAGCTGCCGCAGGCTGATTTTCAGGGCCTCCAGAGAGGTCTTGGCCTTGGAGCTGTCCACCGTGACCCCGGGCCGCCGGGCGCTCTCGGCCCCGCTGCGGC